>CM046334.1:12336048-12725405 GCA_025403435.1 Artocarpus heterophyllus
CATATGTTAGGCCTCAAGCAACTAATCATTTCAACATAATCTACTGGCTTAATCTGCAAGAATATTAACAAAAAAATCACACTCATATATGGAAACCAAACAAAAAAATGACATAAATGTCAAATAAAAAACAGACGCGGGCAAGAAGCAACAAGTTGCAAATACCAAAAGCCGACCAACACGAGTATCAAAAGATGCCCCAATTTTGTTGGTGCTGCTATATTCCGGAATACTTTGCGTAGAATCCCTGGCTACAGCGGCAAATCCATGGTCAGGCAAACCAAGCATCCGGTTCAATCCTCCCATCTTAGATATCGTTTTCGGTGAAAGGTCTTCCAAGCTGCATAAGCAAACACTTGAAAAATGGAACTTTTCCCCTTATGAGGTAAATTTGATTCTTGGTTTCTTCCTACAACTAAGTAAGTGCTAAATTGAGTGCACGTAATTCTCATGTTTAAAATGAATTACTATAAATATGCAATTTTATTACTCTCGATATTTTAGAATTAAAGCATCTAATTCTTAAAAGCAGCCAAAACCCAATCTCACAAACAGCTCAAACGCAGCAACATCACCACCAATATCGAAACAAAAGACAATAATATTTTGATGAAAGAAGCAAAAGGGCGTGGGCTGTGAGAGTTGGAAAAGGACTTACAAGTGAAGAGGGCTGACTTGGAGAAGATGGGAATCAGGGGAAGGAAGAGAAGGGAGAAGATCGGGGGATATAAAATGGGGAAGCCCTTTACGGGTGGAGAGGAGAAGAGCTGGTGTCTCAATTGGGCTTGGACAGTTGCCCAGCTCAAGTATCCCTGTCCTTGCTTTTCCATTGCTCCATGCCTTCACCGCAAACTTCATGCTTTTCCTCTAATTCTCTGTCGTATCGTCTGTTTGATGTCCTTCAGAAACTACAAATATGGAATATCGGGATTAACAGCGGGAGTGTTCCGCCACCAGAAGATAAGAAGAAAAAACCCAAAACAGGAAGGAGGCAGAGGCAGAACAAAACGATGGGGCGGCAACATGTTTCTCAGAAAGAAAGAAACATGTCGTTCGAGGCAGAAAGTTTCGTTGTCTTTGGAAGCAACGACATGCTGTTTCTATACCTCAAACACGATAAGTCGTCGAGATTAGTAAGTTCCTAGTTGCGACATGTCGTTTTGGTGAAAAAATTTTGTTGTCGTTTTCTAAAAACGACATTATGACGTTTCGATGGTAGGTAATGACCTACAGTTTTCGTTTGAGTTACAAAGTTTGTTCCTGTTATAAGATACACGACACGGTAAGTACATGATGTCCCGCTTTTAGCCTAAAGTTGTTTTCGTATTAAAGTTATGGGCCACATATGGTCTAAAACATTAGTTTGAAAGAAACACAACATTCTGATGATCAAATATTTGATGTGTCGGACCAGTTTTATTTGACGTCGTATTTGAGTGATCAAAGAAAATGACTTACTATTTGTACAGGTGAAAAAAAGAAACAAAAAACAAAAAGGGGGACAAAACGACACGCTATGTAAGCAATTCTCGTATTCTACGGTGTCTCGGTCACGGCTTAAAGTTGTTGTCGTATTTGATTTATAAAAGAACTCTTATATAATTGGAAATGTGGTTGTCGATTGGAAGAAACGACATTCTGCTTGTGTAAACATATGATGCCTCATTTTTGGTTTAAAGTCGTTGTCTTATTGGAAATAAAACGACACGTCATCTGTATCTTAAAATTTGTTGTTGCTTACGAGGAAAACGGCATGCCATTTATATCAATATGCCTTTGTTAGACATGTATATCCTAAGAAGTAAAAATGTAATATATTTTTTGAGATATTTTTATCAATAAAGAATTCATTTATTGTTCATATACTAAATGGTTGTCCTCTTTACGCTCATAATTGTTGAATGTATGATAAGCAAACAAAAGTCTAAAACTGTCAGTCTAAACCTTTAGAATCAGGCAAATGATGGACATATTGTGTGGAAAACAATATTCTAGAGATAACAGTCCAAATCATAAGATCCGCAATTGGAGGAATAAAGTTGAGTGCTTTATTCATGCAAAAATTGTTATATTGTCTATATCCCTAACGAGAGATGGTTTGTCTTGGCCATCAAAGTTGGACTCCATGAATAGAAACATTGGTGCATTGTCTGTAATGAGTAGAAAAAAAATTCATTAATAAAACCTAATATTTAATTGGGTTTAATTAATGAATTTACCCTTAAAATTGTAACTTTTGTAAAATTATGATAATATGTAAATAAGTAGTATTAATTGAATATTACACTGTGAATGTGATGCCATGTTGGATATTTTTAATACAGATTTTATGAGTTTAATTACTCAAAAATTTGTAAATAATATCCATAAAATGAATTTTATATCACAATTAATTACAAAATTGTGATACAAACGAATGGGCACTTAGAATATGAGTAAGACATAAAGTCCACCGAAACCCAACCTAGTGTAAAAAGGAGGCCGATACAGTACAAGTATACTGTTAAGTGAAAATGTAGATATGAAAAATGTTACGTTTGGCCTTCAAAAGTAAACTAAAGGCCAGTAAAATAGTTTACACAGTCTAAAGTTAGGAGTTTGCACTGATTTGACCACGACAGTGTAGGAAAAATACTAAGTGGTGAAAAATTATACAGTGTAAATTTTTTTTGGCCACTAAGTGAACACCCAACAAAATCCTATTAGGCCACCACATCACAAAAAGTGGCCCAATCACAATTTGCCATCTAGCAAGCCCATTAAATTGTTGATGAGTCACCGTAGTTAAGATAAGCTTGAATTAATTATGAAACAAGCCAAAATCACTCTTATTTTCGTCCTCACCCACTCGGCAGCCCTTGGAGAACCATTCAAGAAAATTTTTCCAAACTCAAAATCTTGCACAAATTGACCCCAACCAAATTCAAGAAGTATAGGTTAAAGGATTTCTTCAAAATTAAGGTAAAACCTAAACTTTTTTCAAGTTTTCTTAAGGTTTTTCATGGGTTAAGGAGGGATTTGATTCAAGGTGATTTTTACATGAAAAATGCTTAGGAAAGAGCTTCAAAGGAGTCCTTGGAAGGGTTGAAGCACAAAATCTCTATTTGGGTAAGGTTTAAACCCTTAAACTTGAATTTATGTAATTTTTGTTTTGATCTTTATTATTTCTAAAGCTTGTGATGTTTTTAGGCAAAGTTTTGATTATATTCTATGAGTATGTGACTTGTAGTATGATGGTATTGTCAAAATTATGGGTTGTTGATGCAAAACGGTAGTTTATGCACAGTATAGTATTTTTGTAATTTTATGGTTAAGTTTTACAAAAATGGTGTTTTGGTATAAAAAAAGGTTTGGAGAAAGGGTGCATCTGTTTATGCAGTGGCTGGAAGGTAGTTTTAAAATGGATTTTAACAAAAATACCCTAAGGACTAAATTGAAAGAAAAAGCTTTCCCTTCGCAGATTTAAAAAATGCCCAAAAACACCCCCAAACAGTGAGAATTTGAGAAAAGTTAAAACATAAAAGTTATAGATCTCGATGAAAATGTTAGGCAATACAGACGGTCATCGAAAATCTCAACCGTTTGAGATATTTTAATTTTTCAAGAATTTGTTAAAAGTGGAAAAAATTTTAAAATGGCAAAAATGTCATTTTTCAAAATTATTTAAGACATGGTACTTTGAGTAAAAGGGTTCTTATGAAAAATGAGAAATTTTGGTTTAAAGAAATAAATTTTAAGCCCGGGGGCAAAATTGTCAAAAATTTTCACTTTAGGGGCTAAACTGTAAAGTTTTACGAAAATGGGACGTAGATATGAAATAAGGAGATCCGAGCCATTAGGGTATTATTTTAAAATTAATACGTGACTATTTTCGTTAAAATAACGAAATCGAGCTCGGATAGGTCAGTAGGCTCACGAAGGGCAAAATCGTCATTTTGCCCATATAACCCGAACCGCTTCAGAATGTTTCAAAAGGGAAAAAGTAATGATTAGAAAGATTCCCGCCCTTTGTTAGAAACAATAAGGTAAAGTTAGATAGAAATAAGAAAAATCAGTAGTTTCTAGAGTTGTATATAGTTATGCAACTCAGTTCATTAATTAACGATCACTTTGTGTTGAAACATAGTGCATATTGGCTAATGGCTTTGAAATTGGCCAACAGGATCCTAGAATTTTAGGACAGAGGAAAATCAAGGTTGAATTATCCGACGTTCGAATCAAGTAAGTACTCATCCCACCTACAGTATGAATGTAGGTATAGAGTGTAACATATGTATATGTATACATGGGTGTATAACAAGGTATATACCTATGTGTATACTATGATATGAGTATCTATAAGTATATTGGCGTATACTTGTGCCTATACATATACCTGTGTGTATATTATATGGTATACTGGTGTGTATGTTACTGTATACCTGTAAGTAGAAAAGTATGTACCAGTGTGTACTATTTCGTACAAGAGTATTTATGTATGGTGTATAACATGCATTTGTCACTTCATGCATGGTATGTTAACCATAATAATTAGGCTGGTAATTATGTCATCAGAAATTAAGAAAGGTGTCATATTGACTCTTGACTCAAGAGGAGTTCAAGGATATAGTATAGTCACGGTATTACGTAGACCTAAGTGCGCAATGGTACGAACACTTGGGCCCTAATTAAAGATAAGAAATAAAAATGATAAAGAAGGTTTATAAGAAAGCATAAATGGTTCATGTATTTTATTGAATGTGCATGTGGGTTATATAAGACTTACTGGGCGTAAGCTCATTAAGTATTTTATGCTGTAGGTATTTCCACTAAAAGGTCAGAATCAAGTCGCTAATGAGCTGGCGAAGGGTGATGAGTAATGAGCAGAATGGGTATGGATGCTGTCACAGTTACGTTTCTACTACTGTATATTTTAAACTTGTTTTCTTTGAATGTGCTATGTAAGAGCTGAAAATATATAAGTATATCAAAACCTCTCTCTCGAGAATATTTAGCAACAGTATTGGAAAAGGGAGTATGTTATGTAAATATATGTATCTGTTTACACTTGATAAGTTGCTAAACTTCACATGAATGAATTGTCTTTTTTTAAAAAAAATTGAGTTTTACACCTATACGTAAGTATGAAAAAAGTCTTTCACAGCCTGCAAAAAAGGCAGGTTGTGACATTGTCATAGGTGACGATGTATTAGATCGAGACATAAAATATAATTGATTTGGATTAGTAATTCTGTCTCGGCAAATCAATTCACTTTAGACAATCATATGTGTTGTATCTTAATCCTGAGATAAATAGTGGGCCCATTGTCTTGATTTATGTCTCTTAATGTATCAAAAGGTGACATCCATATTTTATGATAGTACACATACCGGTACGTTGGAGACATGATTTTTGATAACATAGACCTGTTATTCATAGATACAGAATCCATAGCCCCTATTTAGGAGTCGATGATATCCTCTTATATGTGTTATCCTATAATTAGAAGACTTGAGTGCTCAACCATTTAGATACATAGGTGTAACCGAATGATATACTGTCTTTGGATAGTAAGTTTTTTGATGGTGAGATAATGGAAAGTAAGAGAAAAATAATCAAGAAGATAAGACAGAATTTATCTTTAAGCCGATTATGGACATCCTATGAGAATATGATATATTATGATATGTCATGGATACTTAAATATTCAGGCTTCGTAATTTTATATAGTTCGAGAGTGCAGCTCTAAGCTTTTAGTGGAACAGCGTTAGAGTTGATAATTATGAAACATATATATGGGATATTAGGTTTTATAATTATCGAGGGCTTGAATTATATAGATCCATCAAGTCCCCTTTACTAGCTCATGATAAATCCTGTAACGGTACTGCGTGCTTTTCTAATAAATTAGTGATTTATGTTAAAATCATTAGATTAACTGAAATGCAATAGGATCAAATAATTTATGTTTGTTTATCCATTGAATTAATTTGTGTAAATTAATTCAAGATAAGCTTGTTGAATTATCAAGAATATTTATTTTCCTAGAGATTATCTAGATATAACTGTTTTAATCAGATAACTTCTCTATTGGGTTATTTGACTTAAAACTGATGCTCTATCTAAAGAGTCTCGGGTGAAAAATAAAAGATTCGCATGGATCATTTATTGTAAGTTTGGCAGGCTGATCTTCAGGTTCGGCCTACCAATGGAGTCAATTCAACAAACCGATCTGTCAGTTTGGCCTGCTGACTGATCAATAATTTGATCACGTGTTTTATGTGACTTTATCATATATTGACCTAGATTCGAATTTTTGAGGCCTTATTTAATAATAATCAACCTTGGGACAACCTCTATAAATAGGGAGTAAGTACTCACAGTTTTTTAGATCGGTTGAGAAATCAAAAGTGAGCATTCTGGTCTGTGAGTCTTTGAAACTCCCCTGAGAGATATTGTTCACAAATCACAAACGCTAGTTCTGAGTTTTCTCAATTGGTTGGAAGGAGAGTCACCGGGAAGAGCTGTACGAGCTGTGTCCATACACTTACCGATCGTAGATAGAGAATAGCAAAGAAAACCAGTTGGTTAAGACTCTTTTGCAACGCCTTTCTCTTCACAGATTACAGAAGCTCTTCAGCATACAAAGGTTAATAAGATCTTGTTAATTTATGCATATAGCGTGTCAAACTTGTGCTTTAAAAAATACTTTGATTAAAATTTTTAAATTTTCGCTGCGTACTATTTTTTCAACAGTTTTTACTTTTAAGTAGTGTTATTTTCCATATGTAATTCACGTGTCATTTGGACTATGAAGGTGGCTGTAGTTTTTGAAAGCACAAACATACTACACAGGAAATGGAATAACTAAAGATGCAAATCAATTATCTAAGGTGTTTAGCAGTCGTGGTCTTGATCAATTTTTTAGTTATAAATAGTATAAAGCTCCACATACTACAATAAAAACAATTTTAACAAACAGTTCTAATCATCCTGTTAAACACCCTATAAAAAAATTTTGTACTTCATCAGTATAGTTTAAGACAGAAAATGACTTGTTATCTTCTGAGTTTCCCTCGTTTCAGAAATTAAAAAAAATAAAATAACTCCTTAAAAAAGAAATTAAAAATTTCAGTTCAATTGCATGGCAAACAGATGTTAGCCAAAATAAAAGTCGATGGTGCTTTGCAGTTGCAACTTACAAGCAGTGTAATAAAATAAACAAAATGAAATATTGACGTTATAACCACTCCACATCGAGTCCGAGCTTCAACAACAAAACTATATTATAAAAGCCAGCACAGACATGTTTCATTCAAGGCATTAGCTTTTTATCATTGGCCAAAATATCATACATGTAAGAAAAATTCAGAAGCCCCACCAACTATATAATCACATATTTCATTAAATAATAAAAAATCTATTTTTTTAATTTAACGACATGTTTCTAGGTCTACCGAACCTTGTTATTATTCGTAACAAACGTTGAAGTAGTTGCTGTCTTGTATTCATCAAAGCCTCTACACCTTCCTTTGCTTCCTTTCTAAGACGAAATATAGAAATTATATTTAAAATGAAAAGCGCCATCAACAATAATTGGTACTCATTTCATCTCTCTCTGCGTTACTATTTACTCGAAGCAAAGCTTCCAGGGAATGTACAATTATAGCCTCTCAACAACGCTTATCTTTCTTTTAAACAAAATTTTAATTCAGGATTAAGGGATTAATTGACCTTTTCATTGTGCAATCCACATCACTTTACCTTTTTTCACTGTGCAAGTTTTGTTTTGTTTTGAAGCTTTTCTACCAAAAAAATAATACCACCCTAGGGTTTTTTTTTTTTTTTTTGGTTGGTTGGGTAAAGCATAAGCTTTGCATGTGAAGTATAAATCATTACCTATCTTCTCCGTATATAAATATATATATAGAGACAATTTCTAGCACTATATACAATTTATCCAACACCCATATTTGTCTCTCTCTACTAGCAAAAAGAGAGGCAGACATCACACACACAGATATACATATATATATATATATATATCTATATATATATTGAAATATTCCTTAATTATAATTTGCTCAAAATCTTTCCATTCTTTAAAGTTACTTGGATTAAATTAAAGCTCAAAACAAACTGATTACACACCCACAACTGAAACCCATCATTAGTATTTCATCCTCTCTTCCCTCCTCCCTTCTCTCTCTCTCTCTCCCCCCACAAAGTTCTAGCCAGACACCAAAAATGAGATCCAAAATAGCTCAATTCTCGATCAGTCTGAAACTAACTCTCTCCTTATTCTTCCTCTTCTTCCTCTTTCTCATAATCAGATCAAGTTTCTCCTTCACCCAGCAAATTATCACCCCATCATCCTTGTTCTCACAAACCCACCTGATTTCAAACTCAACAGATCACCATGATCATGATCACCAAGACCCAGAACCAAAAACGACGACAATAGAATGCCCCTCAATACCGGTAACGACATGCACCAAAACGCCGCCGTCTCTGGCCAACGTCCTGATCCACTACGCAACGACAAACATCACCCCACAACAGACGCTGAAAGAGGTCTCCGTCTCTGTGCGTGTCCTGGAGAAGAAGTCCCCCTGCAACTTCCTGGTGTTTGGGCTGGGCCACGACAGTCTCATGTGGGCCGCCCTCAACCACGGAGGTCGCACGGTCTTCCTCGAGGAGGACAAGGCCTGGATTGAGCAAATCAGCCGTCGTTTTCCCGCCCTGGAGTCGTACCACGTGACGTACGACACCAAAGTCCACCAGGCCGAGCAGCTCCTCCTCAGGGTCGGAGATTCCGAGGATTGCAAAGCCGTGGGGGACCCGAGATTCTCGGACTGCCAGCTGGCGCTGAAGAATTTCCCCAGCGAGGTGTACGACACGGAGTGGGACTTAATTATGGTGGACGCGCCCACAGGGTACTTCGACGGCGCGCCGGGGAGGATGACCGCTATATACACGGCGGGGCTCATGGCGAGGAACCGGGAGAGCGGCGAGACTGACGTCTTCGTGCATGACGTGGACAGGGTGGTCGAGGACAAGTTCTCGAAGACGTTTCTGTGCGAAGGGTACCTGGCCGAACAAGAAGGCAGGTTGAGGCACTTCGTTCTGCCTAGCCATAGGGCACGTGCCGGAAGACCGTTTTGTCCTTAGAGGTTTTTGGTATTTTGCCTTGGTCTTTGTGAAAATTTGTCTAGATGCGCCACCATGTTAAGCGTCATAGTCAATAAAAAACATAGACGCCATCAAAGACGCGACAAGGAGAGATTCACTTTTCCACAGCATTGTTAAATTTCCACCGTGCTTTTTACTCTATCTTTGTTAGGTGCGGTTGAGGGGAGATTTTCTTTGTAATATTATGGTAATAATTATTATTAATTTTTTTGGAACTTTTTCAAGAGAAATGTATTGTGATTTTTTTATGTTAAAGTTGTTCTCTTGGATTGTACGTTGCTAAGAGGAATTAGATATCTACACTTTACCATAGATTGATGCCCCGTTGATGTAGGAAAAGTAAAAACAAATTCTCCTGTTGTTGATGTAAGAAAATTCCTACATTTTATGATAATGTCTCTCCAACCAACTCCAAAAGCTCGGGTCATGATTGACACGTCTCAACATAGGTTGAATAGCTTTGAAATGTCCAAAAAGCACCTAAATCGATCAAATGAATATGTAATACTTCGACATATAGATTAAAAGAATATATAATATTTCGAGGTATATATAAAATATATATAAATATATGGAGTGAAAATCTGGAAGAGATCCCAACAACTCTTTGCTTGATTGTGGACACTCTGTTTGTCTAAAACCCTTCTCTTAGGGCTGTTTGGTAGACGAATTTGAATTGTATTGATTTGGATATTTTAATTTAAGTTGTCTAATTTAAATTCCTATTCAAATTGATGTTTAGATGTACAATTAAATGTCAATCTGAATTTAGAATAAAATTAGAATTTATATTTGGATAGATAGTAGAAAAAGTTTTTGATTTATTAAATAAATCTAACAAAACTTTAATCTTTGTAATATTAAAAAATATACAATATAGATATTAAATTATTCATCTCTTTATTATAAATGCAATGAAAGAATCGTCTTAATCGGATATCAAACTAAAAAGTTATGATATTTTTTCCTTTAAGAATAGAAGAGAGAAAATCTGGAAAAAAAAAATGTTGTATTATAGCTTTTGGATTCAAATCTAGAAAATTTTGGAAGGAAGCAAAACTCGAATTTTCTATTCAAAACTCAAGTAAGATTCGAATTGAGATTCAACTATTGATACTACCAAATACGTATTCAAACTCAATCCAAAAATCTGAATCAACAAATCCATTGAATCCACCAAATTTTCCATCGGCCTAACTTAGCTCCGATCTTGACCAGATAATTTGATCCCTTACATTAAAGTCCAAATTTGCAATGTCGATATGGCATAGCATCAATCTTAGCTCGTCGGTCCAAGTGTTGGTGCCAAACCCACCTCTCAGGTCCAACCATGATGCCAATTGTACCCCTAGCGCCAATCATACCTTATCGATGCGATATGGACATTAGTTACTACTAATTTATCCCGTCGGTCTAAGTGTTGGTACCATACCCGCCCCCTAAGGAGTAAATTAGGTGGTATGCTACTTATTTACTACTACTATTATGTTCTATTTTTTTATTCATATTATTTGTCTTAGCTAAAAAAGCTAAAATACCCTTAGATAACACATGTTTGACTAACTCTAACCCAAATATTTGTGATTAATTATGTCTTTATATTCTTTAAAAATAGTATGTTTAAAAATTTCTCACAGCTATAATAAAATTGAAAAACAATGCCACCAAAGTAGTATTTATCAAATTGACCCTTAGATTTAACCATGACGCCACTCAAGACCCTTCGTGTCGAACATCCTTTGGCACAACCTTGACGTTGGTCTCTGCCCATTTATCCGCATACAAATCTTGACTTTACCATTGACAAACAAAAATTTTAAAACATTAAATTTTTGTGTGCTAATACATTATCAATAAACCGATATTGGCTATACATGGTGAGGTTATAAGGATGGAAGATGTCACAACCCGCCTTTTCGGGCTGTGATAAAACTCTTTCTTACTTAGGGCAAAAATTTAGGAATTTTTTTTTTAAAACGGGAATAAATAATTTACTTACATTAACTTTGATAATTCCTAAAATACTTTTCACATACTTGTATTTACATAATTAATACTTTCACTTTCATAACATCTTTCTTTTAAACATTACTTTCAAAATACCTTAAAACACCATACAGCGGAAAACATACTGTGGTGGAAACCATACCCAGTCTGCACATATCATCCGTCCGCCAGCTCATCATTACGATTTATTCTGACCTTTTCGTCGGAATACCTACAGCATGAAAAACTTAATGAGCTAACGCCCAGTAAGTCCCATAAATCCCACATGGATATTCACATGAATGCATGAATCAATTATGCTTTCTTATAAACTTTCTTTATCCTCATCATTTCTTATATTTACTAGGGCCCAAGTGTTCGTACCATTGCACAATTTCATTTAGGTCTACGTAACACCGTGACCGTAACATATCCTTTAAACTCCCCTTGAGTTAGGAGCCGGTACGACACTTTTCTTAACTTTTGGTGATTCGTTTACCAATTCACTTATTATGGTTATCATACCATGCATGAAGTGATGGTCATATGTTATACATAACATAAATGCCCTTGTTCGACACTGGTACACATTATTATACACATTGGCATGTAGCATAATATACTCACAGGTACTTAACATAGAATATACACACTGGTACACATTAATATACGCATAGGTATATAACATAATGTACTCACAGGTACTTAACATAAAATATACACACTGGTATACCTACTTTATACATATTCAAGTATTTATCATTGTACACACAGGTACGAAATCATGATACACATGCTCATTTTCATTTTGTACACACAGGCACATAACATATTATACACACAGGTACAAAATCATGGTACACATGCTCATTTTTATTATTGTACACACAGGTACATAACATCTTGTACATATTGGTACACATTAATATGTTCACAATTATTCATACATGACTATACCCCTAGGTATTCATATCATGGCAAACATACAAGTTTACACTTAATTATACGCACATGTATACATATACATACATTTCTTTCTAAACCTACATTTCATACTGTAGGTGGAAAGGGTACTTACTTGATGCGAATGTCGGGCAACTTAACATCGATTTCCCTTCTCCTAGACTCCTAGGATCCTGTTGGCCAATTATAAAGCCATTAGCCAAATTTTACTATGTTTCGATACGAAACATCCGTTAGTTAATAAATTGAGTTGTATTACTATGTACAACTTTAAAAACCACTGGTTTTTCTTATTTCTATCTAACTTTACCCTTTCGTTTCTAACGAAGGGCGGGAACCTTTCTAGTCATTTTCTTATCCCATTGGAAATATTTCAAAGCGGTTCGGGTTATTTGGACAAAAATGACGATTTTGCCCTTCGTGGGTCCACTAACCTACCCGAACTCGATTTCGTTATTCTTACGAAAATAACCACCTACTAATTTCAAAATAACACCCTAGTGGGTCAAATCTCTTTATTTCGCAATTATGCCCCATTTTCATAAAACTTTGCGGTTTAGTCCCTGAACTGAAAATTTTGACGATTTTACCCCAGGACTAAAATTTACTTCTTTGCATCAAAATTTCCTATTTTTCTCAAGGATCATTTTTACTTAAGGTACCATACCTTAAATCATTTTAAAAAATGACATTTTTTCCATTTAACACTTTTTTTACTTTTAACATATTCTTGAAAATTCAAAAACTCACAAACGATTGAGTTTTTAGACAAACCGTTCGCATGACCTAACAGTTTCATCGAGATCTACAACTTTTGTGTTTTAAATTTTCCCAAAATCTCACTGTACAGGGGCGTTTTTGACTATTTTTCAAATCTGCCGAGAAGAAACTTTTTCTTTCAATTTAGTCCCTATGGTATTTTTACAAAAATCCATTTCAAACTTGCAATTATACCCCTGCAGAAACCATTCCATGCCTTAATCAACACATTCTCATGCTCAAACATCACTTTTGCAAAGTCAAACATCAAAATTACAAAAAAACCTTTTTTCAAAAATTGCCGGTTTGCACTAAAAACCAAAGTTTCACAACTTAAACCTACCATTCATCACATATACATGAAATTCCATTAAATACATGCTCAAAACCCCTCATGGGTTTGAAAGAATTAAAATCAAAATAAAATTCAGAACTTTGAACTTTAAAACTTACCCAAATAACACTTTTTCGATTTCTAGCGTTCAAAGTTCCTTTGAACCCCCTCCTAGGCTTCCTTTCCATGCAAAAATACCATGGATTAATTTTTGCCCTTTACCCATGAAAAATCCCTTGAAAACTCATTAAAAAGTTTAGGATTTTACCTTAAAACTTGTGGGAAATCCTTGTACTTGCTTGTAAAACTTGTTTGGGGGTATTTTTGTAAAGTTTGGGGGCTGAGAAATTTTTTTAGAACTCTTGGATATGGCTACCAGAGCTTGGAAGGAAAGGAAAGAAAAGAAAAATTGTGATAAACTAGCCATAAATGCATTCTTATCACATTTGGTGACTCATGGTAACCCATGAGTATACCACTAGGTGTCATGTAACACCCGTATTTTTAACGGGCATGATTTTGTAAAATTTAATGAATAAAATGTGACCATTTAAAATTACTAAGTTGTCTATGATCATTAAAAAAAAAAATGCCACTTTAGTATTTTCTTATCAAGTTTTCCTAAGAAACATTCAAAATTTACCAATACTCACTTCTACCAATCTTGTCTCCCTAAATTAATGCTCAATTATGTAGCCTTCTTCTCATTTTACTAAAGGTCTCCGAATGGGACATTGATTATTTTCCCTCAATTAATAGAAGACATGGAGATATTTTCTCAACCACCTATTTAATTATTTCCTCATCTCCTTCCATAATTCACTCCAATTGTCCCCTCAGTTATGTTGGCATTATTTGCTAAAAGTCTCCATGGGAGACATGATGATATTTTCTTTTAATGCTCTTTTGTTTCTTCTTACAACTTTCCCCCGTAAACATCCCATTCCTCTCAAGCATTTTGATATCTTTTTATTTAACCATCACCACCTTCTTCTCTAGTTTCTCATTCTCTCCCTTTCTCACTTCAAATTCTAACTAAAGACATAGAGCACAAAGCTCTCTTTGTGGCCAAGGCAATTATAATCCCTAACCATGGTCGAGGCGGTTTTAGAGTTAATTCAAGCTTGATTGTTAACCCGAACTTTGGTGCTTTTCAAAGAAGTTTTGAGGTAGGTTTTTTTTAATCTAAACTTAGTTTTTAGTATGTATTTTCTCCATGTCTAATGCATAATTTTCGTGTTCAAAATTCATGCAAATTTCTAGTTATGTTAACATGCATCATTGAACATTTATGAACAAAAACTTGAGTCTTGAGTTACAACCCACAACCAACTTTTATTTTGGTTTGATAACAACGTTAGAAACATGTTAGGAATGTTTAAAACCGGTTTCCATAACTTTAAGATTGATGTTCTAATGTTTTGAGCTTAAAGAGCAAACTTAAGCATGTTTTCATCATTATTTACAAGAAAGGCTAGAGATATAATTTGATAATGATTTTGGTATAAAACTCATGAGAATATGTTTATTGTGATTATATAATGCATGTTGCATATTTTGGAATGGTTTTGAGATTTTAAACAAGAATAACGTGCTTTAGGTTAAAGAAAACTTTGACATCCCATAAACTTTATAATACCTCTATGAGTAGTGGCTATTTCTTAAAATTTTGGAGTTAAATGAAAATGAATTTTGTAAATTGGTTTGCATATTTAAAAAGTAGACATCCTAAGCTTTCCAACGAGCTATCATGAGCCTAAATCGGAGTTGTATTTTAATTTCTATGAATTTTTCAATTTTCAGATTAGAAACTAGTAAACCTGCCAGTGGTAATAAACCACCCGTCTATCTTAAGTAAACCACCTGTTAACTCGTGTGTTGATTGTAGATAGTGAACCCGTCTTTTTGCAAAAGTATACCACCAAGTTGCCATGGTATACCAGCTGTTAACTTGAACCAAAAACCCAACTTTGCTCACCTTCTAGTCTCTTAATGTCTTACAACCTTTCCAATACTATCCTAAATGATTTATGAATTCTTATTAAAGACTAAAACATATAAATTGCTTGTATGTATTTTATATTATGTTTAAGATAAAAATTGTTTACTTGATATTTAAAGAACAATTGCATAAAAATACTTTAATGGCACTAGTAGACGGGTTTACACATAATTCACTTATGAATGTGATTATACGTTGTGCTTTAGTTTTAATTGTCCTTATGCATGCCTTAGGGTCAAAGATGTGTGGAGCTAACGTTAATTAATTCCAAGATTAAAAGTTTGTTGTTAAGCTTTGAATGTAGGGATTCTATTACTCATCTTTTGTGAGGTTTTTGGTAAATTAAATTTGTTTGTTTTATGTTGTAAAATATGTATATTGTATAGCAAGGAATATAATGATTTGACACATGTTATAAATTGAGAAGCATGGTTAGAAAATTTACTCTATAAATAAAAACTGAATACAAAGGAATAGTGAGATGTAAAAAGGGCGGCGGTTACGTCCTTAGGCACGAATACCCTAAAAGGTAAAATAGGGGGAAGGTGATGACGCTTCCTTGGGTTGAAAGTCTCAGAATACACTGTACAGGAATCGATTTGGTGAGGACTCAGGCTTGATGTCCCCTCACCGGAACACCCTTGGAATGTTTATAGGGTGATCAAGTGCGCCCATTTGGGTTTTCGATAAGTTGAGTGATACTCTATTTAACATGGATACCTAAGAACAATGATGATTGGTAATATTTGTATAAATGTGTAATTATGAAACTTGGTAATGATTAACTATGGTATGCACAAGATGTGATCATAATAAACCTCATAATCTGGAATATGATGTAACCTACTAACCATGCAGTTTTAATGTGGTAATGGATAAACCATAAGGTGAGTCATGATTTCCCTACTGGGTATGTCGATGCTCATCCCTATCATATCTTCATCTCTCAGGTGGAACTCAGTGCAACATATCTGAAGAGGAATAGGCAAAAACAATCCTGCTGTTTTCGTGTTAGAAGACCTTGTTTATTTGTAACTTATCTACTACATGTAAGAGTTGTATTTTTTTTTTTTTATGGCTGTGTTAAGTTATTTGGGAATTGTACTATGGTGATGATGACTATAATATATATATTTGGTGCTACACTAAAAACTGTGGTTTGTATTTAAAACGTTTATTTTTATTTTTCTTGTTGTTTAAAGACCCATGGGCATTGTTTAATTGATTTAAATAATATGAAATTTAAAATTATTTTTATTTATTTAAAAACCTGTTAACCCCCACATAGGGGTGTTACATGTCACAAGGTGATTGAGCCACTTTTCTTGACATGTGGCCAAATAGAAAATCAAAGAGTGTCCACTTTGTGGAGTTAAAAATTTATACTGTGTAATTTTTCACCACACAGTATTTTTCTTATACTGTCGTGGTCAAATCAATGTACTTTCTATCCTTAGACTGTATAAATATATTTAACTTACTTTTCGTTTACTTTTGGAGGCCAATCATAATATTTTTCGTATTTGTGTTTTCATTTAGCAGTATTCTTATACTGCTCTGGCCTCCTTTCTACCCCCGGTTAGGGTTAGGACAACCTTTATGTCCTATTTACATTCTAATCATCCATTCGTTTACATCACAATTTCACAATTAATTGTGACATAAAATTCATTTTATGGATATTTTGCACAAATCTCTGAGTCATCAAACTCATAAAATTTGTATTTTACAATATCCACCATTGCATTGCATATGCCATAAAATTTGCAATCAATGCCGCTCATTCATATTTTATTGTAATTTTTCACAAAAATTACTATTTTTACAAAATTTTACATTTTTAAGAATAATTTTATTAATTAAACCTAATTAAATATTAGGTTTTATTGATGACATTTCCTCGGTCATTATAGAAGATATCTCCATTAATATAAGACTTTTTGGGTAGAGTTTAAAAGTAAATCCATGAGGACTTAGGTCCAAAATAGACAATATCATACTAATGTAGAAATATGTGTTTTCACTGTCTAATAAGTGGTATCAAAGCCATGCCCCAGATCGAGCCATATGGGTGGAATCTTGAGATGTCAAACAAATGAGGTGGGAGACCCCAGTAGATCCATCTTTAGCTCCCGAGGAACGCGTTGCACTTATGCTTCATGTAAGGCGTGCGTTCCCAACGCAGTGGAGAGGAATAACTTCAAGTGGAGATAGGCATGAGGAGAGACCCAAACCATGAGGATAATAATAGTCCTTTGTTTATAGGGAGGATTGTTAAAAATGCAGCCAAAATCCGATATTGGCTATATGTGAGGAGGATCATGGGTTTATAAGGATGAAAGATACCTCCATCAATATAAGACGTTTTCGGTAAAGTCTAAAATAGACAATATCATACTAATATAGAGATACATGCGTTTCATTGTCATCACTTTTTTTAAAAGAAAAGTGATTTTGTTGAAAAAAAAGAAATAACTGTTTGAAAACATGGCCTTTGTAGGCGTGGATGTTATGATATCCTCAGTTACAATCGTTATCTTTTTGTGAGAGAGATTGTCGTTTAAAAATTTATTGTTGTTTTTGTAATATTTACAAGAAGCGTTAGTGGTTGTTTTATTTACCAAATTTATCGAGTTTAATACTAATAAACTCGAGTTAAAATTTGTTTATTTAATTTTAAAAAGTTATAAAGATCATGAAAAAAGTCACTCAAACTAATTTCTCTTGTTTTTACTTATATTTACAAAAAGAAAAAGAAAAAAAAAAAAAAGAAAAGAAAAGAAGAGAAGAAGAGGAAGAAGAAGAAGAAGAAGACATCATACTCCTTTCCTAGGCCAGAGTGCGCTATTCCGCGCAGCCAAACTAAATCTAACCTTTTATAAGCGGTCTCCCAGCCACCCTGCCGAGAGGAATTGGGAAATTGCAAGACAGAGCAGAGAGAGAGAAGAGAGAATGTCAAAGGCAAAGAAGAAGCAGTTGATGGCTTCAGCGCCATGGAGGGTGGGCAACGATTCGGACGAAGATTTCAAGGATGCCAAACTCAAGGTAACCAGCCAGCCAGGCTCCACGCCGACCATGCACGTCCCGCGCAAGAATTCCGTCCGTTCCAAGGACCAACCCGACGATTCCCTCACGGAAATCGACCCCGAGCTTCGCTACAGTTTTCAGCGAAACTTCCAGGTCCTTCTCTCTCGCGAATATGCGTACAGTACTATTTTGTTGAATTTGTTGCCTGTTGAATTTGGGTTTGTTTGGTTTCTTAGTTCCTGATTTTTCTTCAGAATTTGTTTCGTAATTTGAATTCTCTACGAATTCATAAATTTATGAGCTTGATTGGAAGTTTCTTTTTTTGGTTGATTAACTTAAACTGCAGATTTTAGGTTTCGTTCTAATACTTTTATTATTGTCGTCATTTTGTTTGGCTAGGATATTCCAATTGTTATTTTCCTATTCGTATATACTGTTAAAACGTCCATTTTTAGCGTTTTTATCAAACTTTAGCTGCATAATAGCGAATTTCAATTCGAATTTTGACATGCCTAAATGCTTTTGAGTTAATTTTGTAGAAAAGTGAATGTCCAACCTTTAGTTATTGAACAGTCGTTATTTTTGGCTCCAGCATGAACATACGAGTTGATCATTTTGTTCAATATCTTGTATTTGCAGTTCCTTCAACGGGTTTTTAGTATTGACACCATTGTGAAACCTCTTCCACCTGTCATGGCTTACAATATGTCCCGCAACTTGAACTTCTTCACCCGCATTTTCACGCAATTCTTTGGTAAGTCAATTTTTATGGTGTTTTGATTTGGAGCTCTGAAGATACAAGATAAACACAATAACATATAATTGGTGGAATCATGGAAAAATTTTCACTGTCATTAGTTTTCAAAGCAAGGTTCTTTCATTGTCGAAGCAGAAACCAAAGTTCCCAAATATTAGTTTTGTTTCTCGTATAATCCATAGGATTGAAGGTTTACTAACTAGAGAACTTAGTGGAGCACCAAAAAAATACTCTGTGGGTAGGACGTAGTTAACCGTCATATTTTCATCATGTTTGATAGATTTCATACTTCTCTCAACATGATATGATTGTGATGTGAACTAATGGTCTAAAGATATGTCCTATCAACAAGGCATTTTTTTCATATCCTTCCATAAGATTCTCCATGGTTGCTTTTTGGGGCGCATTCTTGTTTCAATGGGTAACTGACATGCTCATGATGCGATCTCTCTTCCTTAGACACCTTAGTTTTTACCGAATTAGTTGGTCGTATGATTAGACCTTTGATGCTTTGTCACTTACAAGTTTACATCTTGTAGATTGCGCGCCTAGTTTAACTATTGACATATCTACTCACTCTCTTTTGATTTTCCATGTGCTTATCTGGGGTATGTCTGTGCTCAGATCTTATTAAGTGTTAACATCACCTCTCATATTGCAGACCCTGAAGGTATTGCGAATGCACAGAAATCACTTGGTATAGGACAGGAAGAGAAAGTTCGTAAAGTTCGCTGATATTGAGGGAAGAAAGAGATGTAGTTATGTTGTTTACATATTGTTCTGATAGTTTAAGACAGTGAAAATGCTTCGCTAGCACAACGTTTGTTAATTACGTGAGTGATTCATATTGAGCTGACTAGAATTTTAAAATGTTAATTCAACTCAATTTGGTGGTACTCAGAAGAAAAATGTGTATGAGTTAGCCTTCTATTGTTTCCTCGGTTCAGCTGACGAGTCTGAATCAGAAAACTCCTTTGACCAAAGACATCTCATCGCTGCATTCCAGTCTCTCCCCAAACGAAGAAGTCATGTACCCACAATTACTGGTTAACTCTGACCCAATTGTTGTTTTGATAATTGCACGTTTTGTAAATATTTGGTACGTATGAGCTTTGCTAATCCACTCTAGGCAAGGGGAGCTCTTAATTCCACTCATTTAAGGGCAAAAAGGGGGCAAAAGTATAAACGAAAGAGTAGGCTTCCGCTAGCTATTATACACAAATCTCAAGTTGTGGCACTGGTTCAATCTTTTGCACCATCTTGGTGCCAATACAAACTGCAATTCAAAAAAACACGCATCTATAGAAGCCTACTTGTGTACAAATGATCTTAAAAAAAAATAAAAAAATAAAAAAAAAAACGAACTTAAAGAGAGGGAACTTTACAAAAGTCGAGGGTGTCCAAGAGCTTTGTTACACTGGCAAAATAAGGACGGTAGTGGTTCACCTTGGGGAACCATCTCGCCAATACCCCCACTTGCCCATTCCACATTGTGTAAGAAGTTCTTGATAATCATGTTCAAGCTTTCTGTAAGCATGAGCTTCCTCTTCAAGAGAAATTTGATCTTGATCTTCAGAATGAGGCTGTACAACATTTGGAATTAACCAGCAGAAGAAAGAAACTAGAACAACTCGATTGGACATTTGTATCTTCCAACCTGATAAGACCACGCACCAAGCACTTGGCATTCACCTTCCAAATGGAACAATTTGTTATATCTATTAAAAACACCACTTCTAAACAGTCCTAGGACTTGATAAGGAAACTACGCAAGCTTAAGGTCCCAGCAAAAGACTAGTAACTCAATTCAAAATGTGCACCTGTTAGATAGAAACATCTATGATCCTAAAGTGAAAATGCTCACTCTAAAGGGTTAAAGAAAGATGACTACTGAGAATAAGAACCTGTTTTACTTGCAGGGGAATCTGGAATCGAATCAGCATCTGTTCTCTCCAGTTCCCATGCAACACCAAGAGCAGATCTCCATCGCCCACCTTGCGATCTTAGATGTTTTACATCAGATTCATTTGCAGTTTTATGCAAAAACTTTCCAGAAGCTCTCTGACGAAAGGCGTCAATCATGCATCTGATGTAAAACGCTAGAAGTGGAATCAGAAGAACTAGAAAACAACTGACAGTTCTAGCCTGATAATACCATGGATGAGCCTGTTGTGGTCATAAGATTTTGTCAGCTTGTGCTACAAACAGAAGCAAGACATTACTATAAGACTTGTAGGCTTCAGTTGCAAATATGGTATAAAACACACTAACACGGGGTACAAAATGCGAATACAGCAGGCTGAAACTCTTTGGGGCTAAGACTCCACTTAAGATCTTCATCCAACTCTGATCCTTCAAAGGCAGTTTGAATTTTCCTGCCCAACTTCTCTGAGTCTGAAAGTCACCAAAATATGAAAGATTTATAGCATTAGAGACCAGATGCGACAAATTATCAGGCATTTAAAAACCCTCTAAACCTTCATGTTTTTTGATGCAAGTACAACGATTGTGCAGTCATGCTCATGAAAGGATACCTTTAGAAGTGTTCTGGTGAAAAGTAAAATACCTCGAAAACGTTTTTGTCTGCTAAAGGAATATTAAGATGCTGGCCTTCAAAAACAAGGTCAATATCCGCTATGTTTTTATTAGCTGCAGCAATTGCATACATAGAAACTCCATAATGTTTAGAAATTGAAGTCAGTTTCACCCCTGCCACCCAAAAATTTGCATTAATCATCAGAAATCCAATTTAAAAAGCTACGTATCACCAAATTCTTAAGCAAACAGCTACATCATGAACTTGTCCGAAATGTTGAGTTACAAACAATATAGGATATACGCTCCAAACTTTTTCCATACTCTTGCAAAACTGCTAGCAAACAATTGATAAACGGTATGTTTGTCTGACAATGATATATTTCTCTCTCTCTTATTGCCTTTTTATAAACTACAACCAGGAATTCAAATTTATTGGCAAGTTCTTTTGCAACTGGATTCCAGAAAGAAAAAAAAAGGTCGATGGTGATTTTTTGAATCCAAAATCACTAAAATCCTTCACTGTTAATCACAAAACTTAAAACCCAAAACCCCCTAAAGCATCTATCCACCCTGACCAAAAAAAAAGAAAGAACAAAGCAGAGAAAATTATTACGCAACAAGCGAACAAAGAAGCAAGTTAAATTCATATATAATTTTCTTTTACTCTTTGACAACATGAACTGAGCGCTGCTTTGCCCAGCATTGATCCTTTGGCATTTCCTCTATACGAATCCTCCATTTCTGTTTAACACAGAAAGCAAGTGGAAATTAGAATATCACCCCATTTAATTCACTAGAAAAAGAAGAAAAAAAAAAAAGCAAACAAATTTTCAATTCCAAGCTTCACCATGCTTCCATTTTCATAGCAAGCATACAATAACAATAATAATAGTAAAGAAAAACCCATTATGTAATTCATTCCAACTATTTCGTAAGACCAATATTAAACTAAAATTGAGGTTTGTACGGCACCCTTATTTTGCCCCTAATATGCTTCTTCAAAAGTCTCACACTCTTTGGCCAAGATTCCAAGCAGAAACTAATGACCCACGAAGTAAAAACAAATAAAGTTTAAACGAACAAAGAAATAAGAAAGTAACCTCAAAATGAGCAAGATTAGCGAGAAAAACCTGCGAGACGGGAATTCGAATTTTGATCGGAATAGAGGGAGAAGCAAGTCTGGTCTCTGCCTTAGCTGCACTTCCATCACACACAGCTCAAAACTTAACCCCGCACTTATGCGAAAATTTTACGCCAGCCATCCCATTTTTAATTTAAGTATGCGAAAATTATACCCCGTCTGTTTTTCTCTTTTATATTACGGTACCCTAATGTACTCAGTGATAGACTCAAATTTGTTTGTTCAATTTTTATCCCAAATAATATCTAATTAATTACATTATCATATATTATTTAATAAATAAAAAAATATAAAAATAAATTAAATATTTTTTTAAATTTTTTAAATAACGTGTTATAATATAATTAATTGGACACCATTATATGAAGATAACATATTACGCCCTTTATATTTACAAGCTTTTCTTTAAAAAAAAAAAATCACTCTTGCTACCTATTTAATATGAGCAATTATATTTAATCTGTAGGGTTACAAACCTATTATTAATAAAATAATAAGATTTAATCTAAAAAGTATATTATATATTAGATTAAAACTTATAATTTTGTAAGTAGGGAGGTTTTAATTATAAGGAGGCCAAAAGGATATTTCATTTAACATTGCTAGACTGATTTGGCATGACAGTAGATCCATACTAGGCCACCAACGTTGAGGTTGGAGGTATCAAGCTTAGTAGACTGGAACAAGCCCAAAAGTATTTGAGAATGGGCCCAACCCAAAAGTGTGTTAAATGGGTCGGGCTCGGTAAGACCTTGGGGCGGGAAGCATGATTAGAGCATGAAACAACTGCGAACACGACAGCATCATGACAATAGAATCCCAAGCATTGTTCTTTATTTATTTATTTGTTTATTTTTTCTAATTTTCTTATGAGATTTATAATGTGCATTTTTTTTTCGAATCTTATTTCATTTGAGATTTTACTTGGTAAGATTTTAGAAAGATTTTTAATGTCGCAGTTTATTTTAATAATTTTTTTAATTAATGTTTTTATTGTATTTAAAATATTTACTTTTCTTGTTAGTTTAAAATTTTCCTATTGTGTGCAATAAAGACACATTTAAATTGAGACATAACCTGCGAAAGGGTATAACAATTATAAATTGATTATCGATTGATATAAGTACAATAAAAAAAAAAAAAACCGGGATGACACAACACTATCTAATTTAGGTCGAGAACTAATGGAGATATACCCACCCCTAAGTCAAAAGGATAAAAAAAAATATGATGGATTTGAGCCATTGTGATATGATTTGCTCAGTTTTGTTTGTCCAAGTTTTGACTTGGCATTCACGGATGTGATACTATGGCAACACTAAGATCATGATGATGTGGTAAACTAAAATTTCGGGAACAAAAAGAAAACGTTTTCCATATTAAATATACATTTCTGTCTATCGATTGGTGGTTCTTATTTGAACAAAGGTTGGCATTAAAATTGGGATCACTTTTTGTAATACCCTGTCTGAGGTTAGTAGTTTTAAATAAATAAAAATAAACTTAAATACAAAAATATTCAAGACAATAAAACAGTGCTTATAAGTCTTGAAAATAAAAATAAACTGTAAATACAAACCACAGTTTTAGTGTAGCATCAAATATTAAAATACAATCATCATCATCATTGTATAATTTTTCAAATAACTTAACACAGCCACTACAAAAGTAATACAAATCTTATATGGTCTAGACGAGTTACAAATAAACAAAGTTCTTCCAACACGTAATCAACAGTGTAGATGCTTATTACTCATCAGTTAGGTTGCACTAAATTTCACCTGAGAGATGTAAACTTAATAGGATGAGCATCGATATGCCCAGTAGGAAAAACCATTACTCACCTTAAAGGTTTTATTCATTATAGCATTAAATTGCATGTTTAGTTAGTTCTCATCAGTATCCAAATTATGAAATTTATTATAATCATATTCCATGGATACCATAGTTAATCATTCTGAGTTTTATACATATATATATACACACAAATATTACAATTCCTTATTATTCCTAAGTATCCACATTTAGTAGAGCATCACTCAACTCATCGAAACCCAAATGGGCGCGCTTGACCACTCTCCAAACATTCCAAGGGTGTTCCGATGAGGGGACATCAAGCCCCGAGTCCTCACTAAGTCGATTCTTGTATAGTGTATTCTGGGACTTTTGACCTAAGAAAGCGTCATCACCTCCCCTATTTTACCTTTTAGGGTATTCGTGCTCAAGGACGTAACCGCCGCGCTCTTCACGTCTCACAATTCATCTATATTCAATCGTTATTTATAGAGTCAATTTTCTAACTATGCTTCTCAATTTATAATATGTGTCAAACTATTATGTTCATCGCTGTACAATACAAGACGAGTTTCACATCATTATGTTATAGATATAATCACATACATTCAAAATATCATATACGTATCTTGCAACATAAAACAACTAAATTTTATTTTACCAAAACCTCACAAAAGACAAGTAATAGAATCCCTACCTCTTCACAAATATCCACTGACAATTCCTAGCTTACACAATTCACCACGTAAGCTTAAAATATGCTGTTATCCTAAAACGTATAAAATAACCATACTTTAACTTAAATCTTAATTTTTAATTATGTAAATTTATCATTTATTTTTATTAGTGTGCCACAATCATTAACGTACTAAAATTGTAAATATCAATTTTTCAACTTAATTTTTGTAAATTATAAAATAACAATAAAATAAAAAGATACGAATTTTATTTTAGTACGAAATATATTAAATTAGATTTTTAAAATAATTAATGTGAATTTAAAATATTTAGAAATAAAATAATTAAAAAGTTGGATATTTATTAAAATAAAATTATTTGAAATTTACAAACTTTATAGAAAACTATTTATGATTTCTGAAACATAAATTATCAAATAAATACCCTTGTCCTAATGGTTGTACTCCTCTTTATTGTTCCCACGACATGTAGTTACAGCTTTCTAAGCATAAAAATAATATATAAACGATATATAACCATCTCTCTACAATGTAAACTCATTTCTATAGATTTTCATACTCAAAACATAATCAAAATCTAAGTTTTTATTTTGAAAAGTTTACCTTAAATTCAAGCTAATATGTTGTTTTGATCACCAAAATCCCCTTGTTTCCTTTATCAATGAGTTACTAGGATGAAGTTTATGTTTATGTGATTTCTACTAAAAAAAATGGGTGGGATTTTGAGGTTTGGCCTGTTGGGTTTCTCTCAGTATGTTGGCTGTCGTACGAGCAGAAATGAAGCAGAGAAGAAGATGAAGAAAGGGAGAAGAAGAAGAAAGTGAAGAGAGAGAGGCAGGGGAAGAAAGATTAAATAGAGAAAAAAAAGAAAGAAAAATAATGATGATAATGATCATCCCATTGATTACGGGATATTGTCTAAGTATTGGTGAAAAACAACAAAGAAGAGGGAAATGAAGAATTCACAGGAAAGAAAATACCAAGGTGCCATTTTTTGTAATAAATTAATGATTCTAAGGGCATTTTAGTAAACATGTTAAATAGGAGGAGGAAAAATTTTAGAAAAATTTAAAGTAGGTGGAATAAATAATATAAAATAATTTTAAATGCAAATCAAAATTTTACAAAGTTTAAATGGACACACTAATAATTAATTTATATATAATTATACTCGTTAAAAATAACACTTTTATATAAGTTTATACAGCAAACTAAGTCCTCATCGGAAACATATAATATATACAGATAAACGGAAAAACGCTCAGGCCACGGGACTAGTTGTAGTTTATCAAGTTGGTTACTTTATGATCGTGAAATTCATGCATCAAATTAATACACACATTGTAAAGTCATTCCGTCTCACCTCTCCAATCTTTTCAAGGAATCCAAAAGAAATAAGTTCCATAACAGTTGATGTTTCTACAAAAAAAAATTTCTATATCTGTCTCTTCTTATCATTAAGCTTCCATAATGTACAAATGTCACGAGATGCTATTTTCCCACCACAGCTTCTGCCGTGTTAAAGATCAATAAACGCGTTGGAGCAACAAAACATGAGCGGCAACTAAAAGTTCCTTACTCACTTCCATACCACATGACTCCAATTATTGCAAAAACAACCCCTCAGACAAGGACTATAAAGTTTGTGCACCGAATAGAAGTGTTTCAAGTTTCAACCAAAGATCATAAGATATACAAATACTAGTCTCTAATAACAATGAGGTTTAGTGGTTTGGTCTTGGTTGTTTTGGTCTGGTTCTGGTTGAATGGCAGGGCTTTTCCCCAGGAACAGCAGGTCCAGGTGCCAGGTTTCTTCATATTTGGTGACTCATTGGTCGACAATGGAAACAACAACGGAATCCTTACCCTTGCTAGGGCCAATTACAGGCCTTATGGCATTGACTTCCCACTGGGTTCAACCGGCCGATTCACCAACGGTCGAACTTTTGTCGATGTTCTAGGTAATATACGTGAAAAATAATACATCAAGTAATTAAATTTTTGTACTTGTTTTAGACTGATTTGTTGTTGTGTGGTACATATGATTGAATTTTTTGCAGCTCAACTACTAGGATTTACAACTTATATACCACCCTATGCCAGAACCAGAGGCCTTGCATTGCTGAGAGGAGTGAATTATGCGTCCGGTGCTGCTGGCATCCGAGATGAGACTGGTAACAATTTGGTATGTTGTGTAAATCGTCATATTTTTATCGAGTTTCACTAAATATGCATTTCTTTTTTTATATATATATAAATTTATGTTTAAAAAACGCACATTATTGAGAAACATTCTTATGATCTTGTACATAGGGAGCCCATGCATCTATGAATCAGCAAGTATCCAATTTTGCAGACACGGTGCAACAAATGAGAAGGTTTTTCAGAGGAGACACGGATTCACTCAACAGTTATCTGAGCAGATGTATCTTCTATTCTGGGATAGGAAGTAACGATTACCTTAATAACTACTTCATGCGTGACTTCTATTCAACTAGCGGGCAATACACCCCAAAGGCCTATTCTTCGGCACTCATTCAGGACTACACCCGCCAGCTGACCGTGAGTTATTTCTTTGGTGATTTTCACTCTTACTCTTTCTAATTTTTTCTTTTATTGTGTTCCTTATTAATGTGTTTGTTGCTGTTTTTCAGCAATTGTATCAATTAGGAGCTCGTAAAGTGATCGTGACAGCAGTTGGCCAGATCGGTTGCATACCATACCAGCTAGCTCGGTACAATGGCAATAGCAGTCGATGCAACGAAGATATCAACAAGGCAATCGCTATTTTCAACTCTGAGCTTAAGAAATTGGTTGACTGTTTCAATGGCGGCCAATTGCCTGGAGCTAAATTTGTGTTCCTGGATTCTTACCAAAGCACCATAGATCTATACAAAAAAGGAAGCTCCTATGGTACATCTGTAATCTACAGAACTCTGAACCTATACATTACGGTCAGCTAATTTTTTTCATGAACATCACAAATGCGCATATCTCAAAATTTCTAGGTTCTGTAAAACTCAAATGTCCATTTCCTTAATAACTTATATTTTAATTTCATATGTGACAAATCTACTCTGATCATAATTTGTTTTATTTTTCTGTCACATTGTCAATATGGTTTTGTCTAAACAGGATTTGATGTTATAGACAAGGGGTGCTGTGGTGTTGGAAGAAACAATGGTCAGATAACTTGTTTGCCTCTTCAACAGCCGTGTAGTGATCGCAGCAAGTACTTATTCTGGGACGCCTTTCATCCAACGGAAGCTGCAAATGTCATCTTTGGCGAGGCTGCTTACAGTTCCAAAACGCAATCATATACATATCCTATCAATATCCAAGAATTGGCAATGCTGTAGAGTAACTCTACTGATTTAAATCGAGTAAACTTTACTTTTGAGAGATATGCAGACTACTGTGTAATTTAACTCTAAGTTCTACCTGCTTTGACAATTCCATTTGCTTTATTTCATAGTGTTCTTATTGTCTTCTATCATTTACTCGTTAGATCGTGATCGAGTTTCATTAAACTATTATGCTTTTCTTTACTTGATAAAAGCAAATAATTTGATGTAATCTGATAGTTAAAAATTATGTTTTATCGATTCATACCCTACCATAGAATTCTCCTTAAATTCTATAGATTCAGTTAGGGGACAAGTAAAGTTTCTCTGTAGAGTACTTGAGATAAATAAAACAATACAAACGTCATTAATCAAGGAATTAGTACATGCTCATAATGGTTTTTAACAAGTAATTTCGAAACCTCAGATCTTTAGAAAACATTCAAATGAACAGACCCCTAAAAGGCTAATACAAGCAAATTGAGCCATCAAAACTGTAAACGTCATAGTAATATAATGAGCCGTTTGTACTAGTTAGTCCTAATTTCAAGATTGGCAAGCTGCTCTATGTTCATGGGATAAACAACATTTAAGTTCCCATTGAAGGCCATCCTTCCCAGTATGATGTTCACCGCCGAGGTCGGGTGGAATGCGTCCCAGAAGACGTACTCTTGTCGATTCGGACATGGTGTTTGGAATGGAAGACAAGTAATTTGTCCTCTGTTTCTTCCAATCCCGCAACATCCGCGATTTATCACACTGAAACCTACGACAACAACTAGGAAATAGAATAAGAAAACGTGGCTGAAGAAAAGTCATCAAGAGAAAGCAAATCCATAATGTAAAATGTACATTACCATAAGATCTGGGATTAGTGAGGATGTCTTGGAACATGCGTGCAATGTCAACAAAGATGAAATTTGAACCGGGTAAATTGGCGTTAAGGCTGTTGAGCATTGTATTCACATTTGCATTGAAAGGCATGACAAGTTGGTTCACTGCTCGTGAACAGCTTCCTGTTGAGCTTTGGGCCAAGATGCTCGGGATGCAGCCCATTAGGCCCAATCCTGCAATCACAAATTTCCTAGCTCCAAGGTTGTATAGTGTCTGTACCAAATATGGCATGAAAATTAAATCAGTGAAGATTAAAATGGCATATACCATTTAGTCTTAATTGTTTTCTCATTATGCAATTAATCTTGATAATTACTTATCCCAACACAAACGCCACCAACCAAATACACAATTAATTGATTTAAACATGTAATACAGCTTACAGTGAGTTGTTGAGAATATTGTTGAACTAGGAGATTAGCATATTGTTGAGGATTGTACTGGTTGCTGGTGGGGTAATTGGGCATGAGGTAGTTGTTTAGGTAGTCATTGCTTCCCATTCCCACAAAGAAAATACAGCTTGCGAGAGCACGCGCCATGTCATCTGCCCTGAGGTTACCCGTTATTTGATCGAGCGTGTTCTCGAAGTTCTTAATTTGTTGATTGAATGGAATGCGGCCCTCCTAATGATTCAGAAGCAGTACATGAAATTCATTCTATGTACAAGTAAAGGAACCAAGTAAAAAAAAATGCTAGTTATAGTATGTTATGTGGAACATGGCATGCTCACAAAATTTCGGCCTGTATTGTCCAGGATTCCGGCTGCTGCTGAGGCGTAGTTGACACCATGAAGGGCTTGGTCTCCAGAAGCCGCCGAGTATGGAGGAATTAGAGGAAGTCCGAGCAACTCAGCTGCATAAAACGTAGTCATATTTTTTGTTACACTATAATAGGAAAGAATAAAGCTAGGGATTTCAACATTTAGTTCCTTCAATTTTTTTAATACTAACTGACGTGACAAGTGAATTGTCATTTTTTCTTATAGGTGTTTAAAAAAACTGTCACATGTCAATTAACATTAAAAGGTTGCATCTACTAGTGAAGAAACATTACAATCTACCGCTATGTAAGTTGGTATTGAAAAACTGCGATCCATAGTACTACTGAATAAGAAATCAATGTTGTTAATCTTGTAAATTTATGTAGCTTGCTGTCTGCATTCTCTAGGCAACACTCTTATCTTACCCACTTCACCATCATCTAAATGTGTTGGAACTTTCTTAGCCAAAAAATGTGTTGAAACTATGGTAAAATAGTTAACTACTAACTAATCTAGTGGTTATTTTTTACTGAATGGTTTAATGTGTGCATATATATAATATATACAATATCAAGTAGAACATTAGAGAGAGAGCAAACCAATTTCATCAACAATGGTATAGCCATTGGAGAAACGACCGGTAGGACCTCCATTGAAATCAATGCCATAAGGGAAATAATTGGCTTTGGCGAAAGAAGCAAGGTTGTTGTTGTTGCCATTGTCTATGAGAGAGTCTCCAAAGACAAACATGGCTGGCACCATTTCTCTCCTCCCACCTCCACCAGCTTCGACCGGGCCTTCCCCATTACCTTGGCCCGAGATACGACCAGCTACTACCAAAAACACCAAAACAAAACACAGCATAAACCTTTGCTCATTAGCAGCCATAATTCTATTCTCTCTCTGTAACAGAGCTCTGTTGTGTGAAGTTTCTTTCAAGTGAGATCATGGGGTGTCTAAATATAGGAGCTTTTAATAGAGCATATGTGAGTGTAATAAATATTTTCATCTGTTCTCTTGCACTGCTGTAAATACATGCTGACATTTTCCAACATGCGTACAATTAATATATATATATATATATATATATATCTTCTCCTTCAAATTTACTTCTTCCCGGATAGCTACATTTAGTGTTATTTACCTCCCGTCTTTCTATTTGCCTTCGTTAACCTTGTCAATAAAATATTCTTCCAATTAACCTCATGGGACTCACAAGGGGTGGACCCACTTATAGGCCCCAAATTTCTTGTTGTTTCATTTTTCTTGTTTTCTTGGTTGACCCTGCATTCAAATTTTAACACTTAAAAGTGAAATTGCATAATTACTTTTAATATTTGGTTCAATTTATGCATTTAGGTTGTTATGTTTAAATGATGTGTCCTATAAAATAATAAAGGTACAACCAAAAAGATATGAAAATGGAGACATCATCTCTCGACTCTCTTGTGAGAGGATAAGTTTGCAACCCAGTGCGAACAAACAATATTGCTCTTAAAGTTATTCAATTTTCAAGTAGGCACAAAAAAAAGGAGAAATTTTATTAAGAAGAAAGAGTGGTATTGCAAATTGATTCCTTTCTACTACACAATTTAAATATACCAACTCAAAAACAAATTGCACTAATATTTTGAAGTTTGACCAAGTAATGTAACTTCAAAGTTTAAATGGACCTCCAACTTTTCTTCCTATTCTGTGTACGTATAAATAATAATCTCTATCTGCCATAGTGAAAGCAAAATTTAATTCTTAGTTCTTTTACACCAAGTGACTGTATCAACTCAACTATAACTTGTACCGCTGTATTTCAACTAATTCCAAGATGTTCACTTACATAACTTTTCACGTTAATTTTCAATTAATTCAAGCAAAAATGCAAATGCTTGGTTTCTTTTAGGGGAATTTGGCTTCTTATTAAGCAACTAGATTGTCACGCCCCGAAGTACGGGAGGTGACGTGACGGTTTATTTGAATTAATTAAATAAGAATTTAGTTAAAAACATGAGTTTAGGGGCTAAATTAAATATAAAAGGTGGAAAATCTAGAACCTTTTTAAACAAGCATTTTCGATAATTTAAACAAATATATTCATTAAACAAGTAATAAGAAACAACAATTAAATAGGATGAACGATGATGGATCCCACGGACCCACATCTTGTGCACACGCATAGTACTGACAATATTCCATTACATACACAGTCCAAATAAGAGAAAATAATTATATTACATGCCTTGATTTAAAAACTACTTGAACAGTCTATGGATTCTCCTACAGCTCTTGAGTTCTGTCCGTTGAGTCCTCTCTGAACCTAAGAGGAAATCCACCTAGAGGGGGAAGTTTGAAAATAAATAAAATGTAAGCGAAATGCTCAGTAGGATTATATTTTTAAGAAATCATTTAATTTAAAAAGAAATCTCACTATTCAAGAGATTATTCAAAAGGAAACTTGAATAAATAAATTCAAGTAAAGCTGTTCTTACCCAAAACAGTTCATTTGATCAAACAAAAATCTCATCATTTTATTTTCCTAGGCAACCATATGAATATCACCACCGTAGTGGCCCAGCTGGGTTTCGGGACCTGCCCCTAAGGTCGATCGCTACACGACCCGATCTCTGATATGGCATCACGCCCTTATGTTCATTTTCATCATTGTTCAAAACCCATTTACCGAGTATTATCATTTATATTCATTATAGAGTTCATTACAAAGTTCATCTCAATCCACGGTTCATAAAACAATCGATAAAATTGCCTTTTTATTCATCCTTGAAAATATTTTGATAAAAATTCCTTTTTCAAGGTCAAATCATTTAAAAATTAGGCTACCAAAGAAGGGACAGAAATTCTACCTCGATACTGGTGTCAGTGCCCCTACACCGTAATCCCTGTCCGCTATACGTTAGCTCCGCGGAACCACGAACGATCCTAAATATAAACTAAGTCGATCAATATCTAGTTTGAGACATTCTATGTTACTAAACCGTTTCATGATGTCCCAATATGCCATTTGTATATTTAAAATCATTTTATAAAGTTAAAATTTCAATCAAATCACAAACTTGCCTTAGTTCAGTCAGCCTGCCGGTCCCCTGGTTCGGCCTGTCAGAGGACCATGCCCGGTCGACTGAACATTCCCAGGTTCGGCCTGCCGAACGAATGAATCCGGCCTGCCGATCCCCTGAATCTGGCCTGCCGAACTGGAAAATTTTCAGAAATCTCAGGCATGGGTTTTGGGTCTCCCAAAACTCAAATCTTCATTTTAACCTGTTTTTCTCAAATCTCGGGCATAGAAAATAATCATAGATGATAGAAAAACATAATAGAACACTTTTGAACTCATTTAAACAAGATCTAAACACAAAATCCCAAAAATCCAAAAATAGAAGAAAATGAGAAAAAATGAAAAATCTTGAATCGAATCCGTTTTTCTTCAAGCAAGGCTTAGACTCTAGTTGTTCTAAGTTCTTTTAACTCAAATCAAGGGTTTTCTAAGCTCAAACAAACTTAGATTTAAAAAATGTATGAAAAATTGAAAGTTTGAAAAAAATTTAGAAATTTCAAAATTAACCTCAAATCTAAGCTTCAATTCACGTTTTTAGTTGTTCAATCGAGCTCCTGAGCTTCCAATCCACCAAAACCCGAAGCTTGAGGTTGAATGGAGTTAAAATTTGAGGGAAAAATGAGAGAGAAGGAGAGAGACCGAGAGAGACTCACGGGGAGTGAGAGAAAGAAGAGAGAGAGTGAACCAAAGAGAGAGAGAGAGGAGAGAGAATAAATAAAGAAAAATAATAGACGGTTTTACTGTATAAAAACTATGTGTCGCCCACGGTTTTGTAAAACGAAATATATTTGACATTTTACAAATTTTTTGTGTCCCAAATGTTCCAAAAAACATTTAAAATAATTAAAAACAGTCAGAAGTAATTAAGATAACTAAAGCAACTTTAAACCCAAAATTTCATTAAATGATCAAATTAGGTTTAAAATATTCATTATGGCACACTAATCTATTATTTTTCGTTATAACATCATTAAATTAATTTCGGGGCGTTACATAGACCCTTTGGTCTAATGGCGGAGAGGGCCTAAGAGTTAACACTGGGAGTTGTTAGTTTGATCCTACTTATAATTCTTATTTTTTATTTGTAAATTGGAACATGCTGTAAAGCATCTTCTCTTTTTTGGGAAAAAATGCACAAGGTAAAATTTTTCTTTATTGTATTTATTTTTATCTGTTTATTTCCAGAGGGAAGTGGGGAATGGATGGGGCATTTAGTGAGCCGAGAGCGGTATCATGTAGGGTATACGCATGAAATAGTTGGGCAGTTGGAGTAAATGTCCAATGTGTCTCAATTGGGCTCCTGACTTCATTGGAGGTCGTGCTACATAATGAGATGGACTATTTTGGAGAACCTGCTTTAAATGTACATAGGCATATGTATGTTAGTTTCGGATCAAGTTTTATTACGATTTACCTACCTTTTTCAATTGATCGGCAGGCGATATCATGTTAATATATCTAAGATGTGAAAATGAATTGGGAATGTAAATAGTTCATGGGTATCTATTGGTTTTATTAAAATGATAAAACTTTGTGATTTCATGTCATAGCATGCAATGAGGGAAAAGATACAACCACCATCCAAAACCCTTCCCAACTACCCTCATGCCATCAGCCGAAAGGTGTTAGGCTCTATAAAATGTAAATACAGGCTTGGTTTTGTGGTAAGTTTGCATCATTCACGTTTAAAAAAAATAATAAAAGTGTAAGAAACAAGGTTAAAATACCCTAAAGAAAAAGAAACAAGGTTAAAGGAAATAGCCAAATTAAGTAAAGTAATGATATAAGATAAGATAAGATAAGTAAACATAAAAATTTCATTAGTTCATGGCTCATTGCGGTTATTTATTTATCATTATTATTATTTTTTTAGGGCGAGACTGTTAAAATGCAGGGCATTCCTTTAAACATTTTCTCTTACAAGTCAACACGCCAAAACATAATTAATGGGGAATGGTTGAGTAAATATAGAAAATGTTTAATGCAGCGAGCCACGTAATAGAAAACTAGCTTCCTTCCTTTCAAAAAATAAAAGCGATATTGGTATTTGAGATGAGGCAGAAATAAAGATGGGGAAGAAAGAAGGTGATTGGTTTCAATTTTCAACTTTCAACGGTGGTTCCATGCACGGGTCACCACCCACAGAGTGTTAATAGCTCATTTATTTGGTTTCTTGCATTTCAATTTCCGATATGCCGTAATTAATCAACCTCCCAATAAAAACAATATACATATACACACGCATGTATGTATGTATTGGGATGGAAAAGTTGACTAAGATTTTTTTGGTTTTTGGTAGTGTAGAAGACAATTTAAGCTAAGGCTAAAGTCAACTATAGTGAATGGTGCAACTTGCAGGGAACGGGGTGCAGTTGGAGATTGTTGGAAGAACTTCATCATGATTTTAGATTTTGCACACCAAAGACAAAAAAGTTATGATATCTTTCACCAGATAAAAGAGGGGAAGATAGGAGTTTGACTTCCAGTGATAGGATTGTATCTACAGAATACAGATTTATCAATGTAGTGGGGAAAAACTGGTATTTTTCTTCTTCTTCTTTGCTTGATATTGTATTTATTAAAACAGAAATCTAAGTAAACACAACACGTCGTTTTCTTTTAACGAATTATCACGTCCTGATTCTTTAGGATCAAAGACGCCACAAATAGTGAGATGTGCTTCCAGAAACTACTTTTATACCGATGTTTATTATTATTTTTTTTATATAATTGACTAATAATTTCTGTTCATGTAGACTACCATAAAAAAAAAAAAAAAATCTCTTAAAACGGTGTTTTTTATCTTATAAAAAGGGTTTATATTTTATTTTTATTTTTTGATTTTATAAACGACATCTCACGGTCCATCGAACATAAAGAAACAAACATCTTAATTGAAAACGTCATGTCGTTTAGTTGAGATATCGTTTATTTTCTAACATAACAAATAAACCGACGTGCCGTTGAATAGGCGGCCATTATTTTTATTCGGATGTCGTTTATGGACGATAAACCTCTACCAGATCCAGATGTTTTATTTTCTAACAAATGAAACGACGTGCCATTGACTAGGTGGCCATTATTTTTTTCGGATGTCCTTTAAGGATGATAAAACCTCTACCAGATGTCAGATTTTGCTCTGGAAGACAATCGACATGTATTCTATAGTGATGTCGTTTGATACTTTGGAAAAAAAAAAAGGTCCATTTTAAAATTTTGAGAAAGAAATTTAGATTGAGATGTCGTTTTCCCACTGGAATAAACGGCATCTCATTGGGACCCTCGTCTACCAGAAAAACGGCATCTCATTTATGCCACTTTCCCAGTAAAATAACCTAACAAGCATCATGACACCACTTTCCCCTGTAAAATAAGCGAACAGGCATCATTGCTTGTATATCTTAGCAAAGGCAGTTATTTGACTATCTTGTTCTAATCAACAAAACATTGTAAAGCTCTCCAATCACTCTCCCAAACACCCTAAAAACATTTCTTGTATAGTGATTGCGTTGCCAGAAGAGGCGAATATGGATTAAAAAAAAATAAATGCTACAATATGATCTACTTGTTACATAATCAGCAGGAAAAACAGCCAAGCTACATTCTAATTTGAAAAAGTTAAATTCTAAAAAGGAAAAAAATAAATAAAAGTACAACATTCTGCTTATGGACAATCTGAGCCCTTCCGCTAACAAATTTGATAAGCCTTGGTCTACAGCAATTAGCAAAAAAAACATTAAATTAAATTGTCAAAATACTTCTACACATACATAAAAACAATTATGTATGATCAGAAGATAATAACTGTATCACAAAACAAGAGTGAAGATCAATACGAAGGCGATTTAAGGCTTCCATAATTTCATCGTACAGTCTTCACTATATGTAGCAACAAGATTTCTGTGGGGATGATGAGTGACACCAATTACATCCTTTTCATGGACCTATAACCAAAAAAACCCTTCAGAATCCTAGGTTGGCTAATGTACATTACACCCAAGCCTTGATCAAAGCCAGCAGTAATTTTTGCATAGTCCTCCATTCGTTTAGCAATTTATAAAACTTAAAGAAGATCTTGTGGGTTGTGACTGATGAATTTTATTTTGAAGCCTTAGATTCCACTTAATCCACCCTTTAGATAAAAGGCATACCTTCATTAGATGCTCTAGTTTACCAGATTGGTAGCTGAAGCAGTATATATTCCTGCGTGTAATTATCAGATTATATTAAAGCACTGAGAAATGAGAATAAAATTACAAGACAAGAAAATAAAAGTAGCGCCGGGAACATATACTATTGAAAATATAGTAATAACAGGACTTTGTTTGACATTGATGGCAGGCAGCTACAAAATAAAACCAGCTATCCAATACTGAATGCATCTTTCAAAATCCAATTGTATTTATACACAAAAAACTTACAATCAATAGGATTCATGAATGGTTATTATCATAAACTATTGCATCCTTGATAGGATTATGGCAGAAGAAAAACTTTACATCATATGTCTAGTTTTCCAAATACCTGTCTTCACCAACACAATAGATCCATTCCCCCTTTGGTGACACGCAGGCTGCCACAAAGTCTCCACCCTCCCTTTTACCCGATGAAAAGCTCTTCACAACCTATGCCAAGACCAAGCAGAAAGAAATTCAAGATGCATAAACAGATGTTTTTTGTTGTCGTAACTTAGATTAAGAATAGATACCTGTCCTTGAAGTGTCATGATGTATATAGATGATGTCTTGTTGCATACAACAATGTGATCTGTATTCTTTGGGAAAAGATGAACAGAATTCACAGAGGCATCACCTCCCTAATGGCCAAAACGGAAAAGGAGAAATTGGGCACAAGAAGAATTAAAAAGAGTCTTAATACGTAGATAGATACTTATCCGTGTGAATGTGCCAATGTGTGTGAATATGCGTTTGTTGTATAGGGTTGTGTGTGTAAAGTAAAACAGCACCAATAGATTCCTCTAGTCCATAGAAATTGTATATCTGGAAAACAAAAGGGTACCCTTAGAGGAGGTGGAGGCTTAAATGTCTGCAGACAGTCGGTTGTCTTCACATCCCAGACCTGTAAAAAATAAAACAGGAAAAGATTTTAGAGAAGAAGCAAGCAAGTCGTATAACAGACAATCCTCAGCTAATGCCAGAGTATAAAGCATGTTATAAGAATCTCACTTTGACCGTGCAATCACTAGATGCGGTGATAACTCGAGCACCATCACTTGTAAAAATTGCATCGTTTACATAAGATGAATGACCACGAAATTCTTTCAACAACTTCCCAGATTTTAGACCATGGATCCTGCATCAAACAAAACCTACTTTATTACTAGATCAAAATAAGCTCAAAAAGAACCTGTGGGACCGATGTCTCATCTGAAGAAAGGAAAATTAACTGTGAAGGTGGCAAACTAGGAATGTATGAAAGGAAACAAAAACCCAAAAATATAACAATACCTTGCTGTGCTGTCAAATGACGTACTTAGTAACTGGCTTCCATCTCGAGAGAAGGCAACACTTGTGACACCCTGAGAATGTGCACGTTCAAGACGACGCAAACACTGACCAGTCCTTATACGCCAAACCTGAATAAAATGATTGATAATAAATTGAGCTGCCAACTTACTTGAAAGCTTCAAGATCAATAATTTTATTCAATATATCAGTAAAGAAGACAGCATTCTTGTGAACAAGAAAATTCTACACAGAACGCCTATTTATAGGTACGGGGAGCAGAAAATGCCAATTGTCTTTTTGGCTAGCACTTAAACTTTCTGAGACTCATACTATACATCAATAAAAAATTTGACCAAGAAATCCATGATGTTGATATTCAATGAGCACAAGTATCAATCTAAGAACAGATATTGTGGTTCTAATGCCAAGGATCAACAGTGGGGAAAAAGGAATTTCCTGATCCAGGAATACCCAACCAGAACTTACTTTGATCTTTCCATCTTGTGACCCAGATGCAAGCATCTCTGAATCCCTACTAAAATCAACACATAGAACTGGATCATCATGCATCATGAAAGTTTCCTACAAAAGCGTGTAGAACGTCAGAGAACAAACACCACCAAAGAGACCAGCTATCTAAACATAATTTACACGTTAAGTTATAAATTTGATATGGGACTTAGCCACTTAAAAATTTGCAAGTAGTCACATTCGTATGCGATAAAAAGTCTTTCTACATTGTTAGAATGAATTTAAAGTTAAGAATGCAGCTTGAGAAATAATACTGTTTAAAGAAAGGAGTTAAGAAAGAAATAAAATATCAAAAAAAGACAAAAGCAAGTTGTAGTTAGCATAAATACCAAAGCAGTGGTAAGAAACATCAGCTAGTAAGAATTAAAAGATCAGACTTTATAAAGAAGAAGGGACAAAAATGCTTACATCAGCCTGGTACTGTAGATCCTTCTTCAGTTTCCCACTAATATAATCCCAGACCTAGTAGTTATCCAAAAAAAAAAAACAAAAGATGGCACTTAGATATAATCATGTAGTTCTAACAAAAAGAAGCAACCACCCTTATATATCATCATACCTCAATAAATCCATCAACAGAACACGACACAAGAAACTGTCCATCTGGTGAGAAACGAGCACACTCTGCATGACTCTTTGTCCCAAACTGCACCGAGAGACCACACGACAAATAATCAACGCTTTCATCACAGTTCACAACCACAATACAATTCAACTGCAAAGTAAACGTTTTCAACAAAATAGAAATACAGAAAAAAACCTACTTTTGCTATTCTATTAACTTCCATTTTACCTGACAGAAACATCAAAGATCTTCTTCAAGGGAAAACATTTTTGTATATTGGAGTAAAAGTCTTTGTTGTGCAATATTCATTTGTTCGAAATAGATTTACAAATAATAGTAAGAACAACATATGTTAAAAGAATTTTGCTTATTTCATTTGTAGAAGTCTCTGGACAGATTTCAGAATCCCAAGTAATAATGCAAACAGCCAACAGTGTCCAATCAAATACTTAGGGGCCGTTTGGTATTGTTTTCAAAATATGTGAAAATGTTTTTGTTTTGAAAAATAAGAATTTTTTGAGAATTGTGCTGAGAGTGTTTTCAAAATTTTTGCCTCAAAAAACGTGCAAAAACGTTTCCAAAAATTTTGAGAACAAAAACAAACGGGGCCTTAAAGTTCTTGCCTTTATTGTATGTGCAAGAAGGGATGGATACATGTCATCAACATCTTGTTTCATAGCAGCGGTTCCTCTAAATAAATCAAATTGTGTCCCCGGAGGAAGTAATCCTGAAAGATAGAAAATGAAAGGTTAGTAACCTAATATTAACCACTTTATCAAGATATAAGCTTCTGTGGAAGCTAGAAAGTAAACTTAAAAACTACTTTCTCCATTCATTAATTCATCTTCCTCTTAAGCTATTCTTTTTCCTCATCAGCTTACCCTGGTGTTGCTGCCACTTTAGGGCCTGACCAATTAGGGCCATTAATCTTGAAGGTGGCACTACAGTAACTTCTGCTGCAAGTGCTGAAAAATGAATACAGAGAATTATGTCAATAAAACAGAAATCTCTCTCCCTTACCTGCAGCTTTTAAAGCATCATACAAGAGAAGAGAGTAAAGTTAAATTACTTAAAGAAAGAGTTCATGCGAACATAATTGTCTTTCTTATTAGGCAATTCCATGGGATTACGACAACTTTTTAAGAGGCTTGTCCTATCCTCACCAAGCACCCAAATTACTAATTTAACAAAATCCCACCGCTTCTTCTCATAAATTCCACAAGGAAACAAAACTTACCGAATATTTTTTTTCATAGGAAGCCAATTTCTAACCCTTGAGAAGATTAAGGTATCATTCATTTTCTTTTACTCCTACTGCAGCTCGCCTGCTTTATACTTAATTTCCTTAATTTAGCTACTTTTATGATTTCTTAAAAAGGGAAAAAAAATTATAGTTCAAGCGGATGTCTTTTTAGATTATAACTCAGTGCAGTATTTCAAATTTTCGAAACTACAAAAACCAATGCAATGAGACCAAACCTTGAGCAATTTGTGCACGGCGTTTCTCTTTCGTTGAATCTTGATAAGCCTATTTGGGCATGGAAATAAGTCCATAAACATCAAGCCAGCAGATATTTGAAAGAACAAAGGGTGAAAAAAAAAATAGTAGCCCAAGCCTAAAATTTTCTTTCATCTTAAAAATTTAGAAATAAGCTTTGAATAACAGTCCAGTGGAAGCCCCATAAAAAGGTTCCACAAAAAGAAATCCAACCAACAAACGTTCAAAGTGAAGCATGGTGCATTTGTAACTTGAAACCAGCAAACATTAAGCAATAGACTCATTAAAGGAAGAAGTAAAGAATCTAAAACAATCACAAAAAAAAGGAAAGAAAACTACACATAAACTTGCTTCAGACCTCGTTCGGATCAAAATAAGTTCTGACGAGGAGATGTTCAAGTCGCAAGTATCTCTCCGGCTGTTCTTGCTTCATAACACCCATCACCTGAGTTTGTCTCAATATCGCACGAGCTGTGTCCAATTCTCGAAGTTCAATCATTTCCAACACAATCTACACAATTTTACAATGAAACAAATTTTACTAACTTCACCTTGCAAATTGAGCTCCTAGGCAATTTTAACTTATTTCAGACCCAAAAAAATGTCTTTTAGTTGAAGATTACTGTAGAATGCCAACTATTTTACATATAAATAAAACAAAATATCTCAGAATGTCTGTAAATCACGAACCTGCTCATACAAATCTTCCAATTTATTCCTGGGAAGTTTAAGTTGAGAAACTTGAGGCAAAATTGCGTCCCATCTGCCACTGTTTATGTCGGCAACGAATGTCTCGACGCTGTCCACAGTGTTCAAAGACACCTGGCACTCACTCTGGAGCGTCTGGAAGGTTTGGTGCAGCGAATTTTCTTTGCAAAATTGAAGCACAATCTTGATCACACTGAAACAAAACCACAAGATTAGAATTTCCCAGCAAAATTCGCTCGAAAATAAATGAAATAATATGAGTAAATCGGAAGCTGCGCTTTTGGTTTTCCTGAGTTTTCGCGGCAACCAAACAGAAAGGAATGGAAAATGGAACTTGTGATATGGAAAAGCCTTGGGATCGTAAAATGAATGCATTGTGATTAGAAGAGAAAAGGCTTACTCTCGAGCTTCGATTTCCAGAGTAGACATTTCCCCGGCGAAATTTGAGAGGGAACAGGGGTTAGGTTTTTGCAGGTAAAACGTCTGAGCTGAGGCGTAGAAGGAAGAAGGAACTCCCAAGGCTAACGGACCGTGTGAGGCTGCGTTTGGGTGGGTCGCCAATTCGCTGTTTGGCAAGGGACTCATTATTGGGCCTAAATACCCACTGGGCTCATAGACTCCTTTCGGGCCTAGGCTCCCCGAGTAACACGGAAGTACGAGAAAATGCATGGAATGCCCTCTACTTTTTACCTTTTTTAAAACTGCCCTTTAAAGTTTTTTTTAAATCTGATTTATTAAGTTTTTTATCCCCGTTTCAAAAACCAAATCAAAACAAACCCTAGCCTTATTTTCTTTTTTTTTTTTTCCTCTCTCTACTCTCTCTTTTTCACTCTGCTCCTCTCTCTCTCCTCTCCCTCTCTGTCCTCTCTCTTCTTTGCTCCCTTCTCCATCTCTTCTCCACCCGCTGTAGCTTGTACCGCCGTCATTGTCGAACTTTGGCAATCGTCGGAGTTGGCGCTGATCCAGTGACGGCCGGAGGAGGAAGGGTGAGGACGTCGATGAAATCAGCGAACTCGGACTTGGAAGAACTCGCACGGAGGCAAAGGTTTTGACAATGGTGGCGCGGTCCAAACTGCGACGGTGAAATGGTCTGACTTCGTCCGGTTTTTTTGTTTTAATATGAGATTTCTCACACCGTTAACAAAGCATTTTGTCTCGCTCGACTTTGATCGCAGATCATCGCGTCATCGAAGGAAGACGAAGACGTCGTCGCCGGAGGAAGAAAACACCTTCCTAATAATTTGCATCGTCTCTGGCCGCCGCAATTATGGCAACTCAGATGAGCAAAAAGCGAAAGTTTGTCACTGATGGAGTGTTCTTAGCTGAGCCTGACTAGAGAGCTCGCCGAGGAAAGCTCAGGGCCCAGCATGCCAAGTAAGTGAAGGTATTTGCAGTCATTTTTTTTTTCAGATCCTGCCAAATATGGTTGAATCCGGCCATTGATACGATTACAAGTTTTTTGGTTAACTATTCTGTTGTTCTGTCATGTATGTGCTTTTGATTTTTAACCTTTTTATTCTTCTTTTTTCTTTATATAGTTTGGTGAAGGGCTTAAAGGCCCGTGTTCATAAAAGCCTTCCAACCTCTAAATGTGCGGATGTTTTATGTTTTTGTTTTTGTTTTTGTTTTTGTTTTTTGTTTCTTTTTTTTCTTTTTTTCCTTTTTTCTTTCCTTAAATCTTATTTCCCGCATTTAGTTCTTTTTTTCTTTAGCGTTTTATATGTTAAGCGGTGGGGAGTATGGGTAGGGAAATACAAATATAATAGGTTTGGGGTTAGAAATTTGGGCGAAGTCTTATTTGCACGTATTGCTTGCAATGCTTTTCTTTTTCTTCTATTTTTTGGTTTAAAATAATGAAAGAAAAAAAAGCAGACAAAATAAAAAGGCATATATATGAAGAGAGTGGGAGAATAGGAAATGAGAAAATAAGAAAAACGAAAAATTATAGAGATAATTAGAAGGTGAAAATTGAAGAAAATATAAAGAAAGAACGTATAGGAAAGAAATTATAAAAAAAAAAAGAAGGAAGAAAGTTTTAAAAAAAGGACTCAAAATATGGGAAAAGTACGGATATATGAGGAGAAAGAAAGTTGAAAAAGGTAAAAAAAAAAGAAGGATAAAACATGTATAATGAAAGAATTAGAACGGACAAATAAAATAATCATCATGTGAGAAGAAGAATTTGAAATAAAATAACGTAATTTTTAATTTGAATTGTCGTTGCTCCCACAATACTGGCTAACAACAATTTTACCAAATTGTTGATAAATATCTCCCTTCGCTCATGATAATTCTTATATTTTAAATCAATAAAACAAAAGGAACTTTTTTTATTATATTTAGTGCTAATTCAACCAATAAGATACCATCTAAGTAATTTTATTAAATTTAAACAGAAGTCATTTAACTAATCACGTGTGTAGCACGTGTAATTACTAGTGTGTGTATATATATATATATCCACTTTCCCTTTGTTTTACCTATTCTCTTCTTCCACTTAACAATGGCGAACATTATTTTTCTTTGCATAAAATTATAAATATACATGAAACAAAAAATTAGCAGAGTCTAAAGGTGCCAGTACAATTAGTTTTGGTTCAAATTGTGTCTCTATAATTTAAAAACAACATAAGAATTTATATACTCTCTTATTTACAGTGTAAATAAGAATTTATTTACAAAGTAAATATATTTAAAGTGTAAATAATTTATTTACTTTCTCATTTATTTACAAAGCAAATAGATTTAAAGTATAGATAATATATTTACTATCCTATCTATAAAGTAAATAATTCTTATATATATATATATATAGTAAATAATAGTAACGAAGCCAACTAAGGCGGGGGCTCAAAACGCAAGAAATAAGATTTAAGAAAGAAAGTGAAAAAAAAAAAAAAAAAAAGCATTGGCACATTTAGAAGCTGGAAGGCTTTTATGAACACAGGACTTCTGGCCTTTCAGCAAACGACAGAAAGAAAAGAGAAGGATAAAAAAATTTGAAATCAAAAGCACATACATTGAGACAACACGACAAACAAAAAGCAAAGCAATAAAGAGACAAAACAAAAGGCATGTAGGCTGATTGAAAGTAAGCAGGTGCAATGAACGGATATATGAGAGTTGAATATATGAGACAAAATCAAGTCGGAAGACATTTGACAAAATTCACAAAATTAAGCACCACGCAAACAATTATAAAAATACATAGGGACAAAGAGTTGAACGATGCTAAGACAGCACAGATTCCAGCTTTGTATCAACCTAGTTCAATTATTCATACAAAGTTCACTACATTACAGTCTAAGCTTTATACCAAAGCATCTGAATTAATTAGCGAACACACCTTAGAATCTCAACAGAAAAAAAAAAAAAAAAAACACGCCTTAGGATATTACGAAAACAATATATCATAATACTATGATATTAATATTGTTTTGAACAAATAGGAAAGACCTAGAACTGAAATATCTCGTTTTGTGTGGTTAGCGGATATGGATTGTTATTAGTCGTCATTGATATAATGTCAAGAGTTGCAGTGTTCTGATCCTCTATCTGCACAAAACATTCACGTCGTCAGCATGATGATGAACAAGAGTTAATTAATATTGATTTCTGAGCTATTATGAATTATATTTTTCCATTTAATTTTAGTATTTCTATATACCTTATCTTGGAGATACTTATTTGCAGCTTTCAGTATTCCTTCCTGCAATACAAAGAAGGTCGTTGGTTTCTTTGCTTTAGTAGGCCTAAAATTATAATGTAATGTAAGATAGTTTAAGAAGTAAATATCATGGTATGAATTTAAATCCATTAGTCAAGTAATTAAAAAGTTGTGCCAATCACTTGTACCATATCACCTATATATACTATTATGTGTGTGCATACGTACACATGTATGAATATAAATAAATATGCATGCACATATAAAGAGAGCACATATTCTTTTCTTATCAGGTTAGTGTATTTTTTACTACATGAAATTGTTTGTTTAATGAAACCATATTATATGTCTTCTTAATATGCATCAAGTGATTCTACATTCACCCCCGAAAATTTTTAGAAAGTCTCAAAATTTAATTTAAAAATTAGCACAAGTGATATGCAAGATTTGTAATATATAATACGAAATGATGTGACAAAATAATTGACAATATTTTCTAATTATTAAAATAAATTTTTTAAATGATAGATCAAAAAAAGATTCAGAAATATCTTTAGAGCTATGTCTAGAAATATAATGAATGCAAAACAGAATTCTCTTTTACCATGGTGATTATAGTTAATTATATATGAATGCACAGATCACATGATGGTACCGTCACAAAAATATAATTAATTATTTTACAAAATTTCATAATGATTCTAGTGACTTAGCTACTACATTTTTTAAAAAAGTACTTAATTAACTTGTTAAGGTAATTTGACTTTGAACTAACCTTATTCCTCAACAGTTGGATCTCTTGAGACATAATGTCCATCTGCATTTTACCACGTTATGAATCAGTATTTCAATCGAATGGCCAAAAATACGTATAATTAGCATATGTAAGAGATATGATAAAGTCTATACACGTAGCAATTTGGCAATCATACATTAAGTTTTGAAGTCTAATTATTGCATTATGAATACTACACAGATCGACCTTGTATATGTTTGAGGATAATAACTTCACATTTGTAAATTCGATTATATATAACCTAGTTTTCTTAAATATGAAAAGGGTGCCCATGTTTAAATAGAGATATTAGATAAAACACCTAAAGTTGTAAGGTATGCAATCTTATCTTATAAACTCTACTTCATATAGTGAATTGTCTAGTAGCTAAAATGGATGCATTTAGCTTTACATTGAGGATGAACCACAATCAATTTATGTGTTTTTGTTTTTTGATTTTCTTCTATGTTTTTTTTATTGCTCTCTAACATGTAATAGTTAACATCAAGTACACGGCTAATGTTTACTTAATGATTTATTAGTATAGTTAGTCCTTGAACTATTAGCATTTGTGACACTTTAGTGTTTTAATTTCTCTTTTTTTCTTGAACTTTTCTATTTTGGCAGTTTTCCCCGACAATAAAATTGATGAGGGATTTTTAAGCAAAGATAATCACATCCTCATTGTCAAGCAAATAAAAAGTTTATAGAAATAATTATATTAAATCTAAAATGCTCTAATTTTCAAGGATTTTTAACAACGTTAAAGAACATTATGCAATTAATTAATTACTTTTGTATTATGAGTTAACAAATGACTAACAGTGCTAATAACTCTTAATTGATTATGTAGTCCATTTAGAAGTCACTAAACATATCAAACCTTTGTTGAGCGTATATGATAAATCCAAAATTCAAGATTCTTTTCAAGCACTTGCAGTTCTTCCAGAGTCATTGTTCCAGCTCCCCCTCCGAACATATAGCTGTAAGGATCATGTTTCATTTCAATTTATTAGTTATCGCCATTAATTAGCTTCAGAAAGATTAAGGATTTTGATTTCATACTCTCTCAGTAATATGAATCTTTTCATCTATTAATCAAGCAAAAATAGAAAAAAAAAAAAGGAAATTAAATTGAAGTTCAAGCTGTTTTTCTCCTTCGATCCTAGTGTACCTGAGACCCTTTTGCAGTGTTTCAATCTCTTGTTTCAGGATGGTTATCTCATTTTTTGCATCCTGCGTCAGGGAAAAAAAGAAGAAGGATATAATAATCCATTTGAGTTTGGCGATCGATTTTAATTTATAGTTTATCAATAAAACTTATATATATCTCCATAAATATCTCTCTATCCAACTTAAAAGTAAAGAGATAATATCGCTTGCAAATTTTTTAAAAAAGAACAAAACATTCATTCATAACTTTTTTTTTTTTTGTGTGGATACAACTCATTCATAATTAGTAGAATATAGAGAATATAGCTAAAGAAAAAAGATTAATATGTTTAAATGCAAATAAAATATATAATAAAAAGGGATTCTCCACTATTATGTGGCTGATCGTGTCAAGGGAGCAACCACCCAGAATGTAAACATGAGGTCATGATCTAATTAATAATTTTATAATAAATATTCTCGTATCTGACCTAATATCCTGTTAAATTTTGGTGCATTCTCAATTAATCTTTTTTTTTTTGTTTTTGAATTCTCAAATAATATCTTACCAACTATATTATTTCACATCATTTTTAAAGTTTTAAAAAGTTTTAAGTTAACTTTGTATGCTTTTCCATCCTAGTCCATTTAGTAATCAGATGCAACGTATTTGGGATGATAAAATTTACTAGCCTAACCCTAAAGAAAAGCCCCTCAAAAGGGAAATCCTTAATTAGAAAAGAAAACACTTAAAATTTATATTCAATACTAAATATTCCAACTCCTTTACTACAGTAGCTAATCTGGCTATTTATAGCCCTCTTGTAAAACAATAATGAATACTATAACAAATTCGAGATTATACGACCCTCATTCAATGACCTTTTCTTAAAAACCGTCGTGATAAGAAAAAAAATGTGGGGAGTTAAGCCCGCGAAGATAAAAACCGTCGTGGCAAACTGTATCATAGTATACCTCAGGTAATAACTCTATCCTTAATTCATAAATTTTTAAAATATAGGTAGAGTTGTAAAGTGCTTTTAAATAATTGACTGTATTGTTTTTTATTATAATTTTTTGACGGAATATTATGAACTTCAAGGCAAGGCGTACAATTTTGGCTTCATATCTCCGGTGATTGTTTCAAGTGCTGCAACAGACCTACAAAGTGATTGTAGAGAGCATGCCACATCACTCCTCCACCTATTAGCTCAAGCACCAAGGAGGAAATTATTATTCGTACCATACAATGTTGGAGAACATTAAATGTTGGTACCTATTTCGTCATGGGAAGGCCAAATGAATGGTTTGATCCCCTTAAACACCACCATGTGATGATTTTGTATCAGTCACGATATATTAAGTATTAAAATTCTCTTATGAAATTAAATGTTTTGAGTTTTACATAATTGTATTATCTATTAATTTATTTAATCATGACAGTGTTAGGGCGCTTAACGATTGGAAGCTTTAAGTAGGAAGCGGTGTCATAAACCGACCGAACGGAACGTTATATTCCAAACGCAAGTGTCCAAGATAACATGGAAACATAGAATGTTGTTTTGTTATTCTGCATTTCATGCGATATATAATTAATAGTGGTATACAAGCCCTAGAAAGAAAAGATTTTTATATATACAAATATATATGAAGTCAGATTAAAGTAGGTACAATTTGTAAATAGGTATGTCATGTTTAGATAGAAATAGTAGATAAATGATTGTTCAAGATAGCTCAAATGTAAATGATCTTGTAAATACTTTGTAATTTCAATATACATCAATTATTGTATGCAATCAAAGCCTTGCTGTAATGAATAACATACGGGACTGGCCATCTCGTGGGAAATCACAAATTTTGGCAATTTTTTTTTTGTAATCCCAATTTTTTGTGGACCATTATTCCACGTCGGTTTTCTAAAAAACCATCGTGGAATGTGAAGTTTCCACAACAGCTTTTAATAAAACCGTTGTGGAAACTCTTTTCTTTCACGATGGTTTTCTTCGCTTATCCCCCATTTTGGCGCCTATTTTGAGGTTCTACAACGATAAAAAACCGTCGTAAAAATTCAATTTTGTACCACGATTGAAATTTTTTACAATGGTTTTTTAATTGTCGTGAAATTTTTCATAATAGTTTAAAACCGTCGTGGAATCCCAGTCTGTAGTAGTGAAAATAACAACCAAAATATGCTGACATATAAAATAAATAAATCGAAGAAGATAAACTAAAACAAGGATAGTGCAAACATAAAAGAACGACTAACTATTACTATAATGTCGAATCAATCTAAATTCCTCATATGCTTATCAAATACGAATAATAATAATCGAATAATAACAATGGAAAAAATGAAGTATACATATTGATTATTGCCTCCACAAAGATATGATATGGGCGGTGTCATTATTAATTAATGTTCGTACACATCTTTACAAGAATTTGTTTTTATTTTATTCTTTTAAAAAATATTAGATCAGACACCAGCATCTGATACTGTAAAACTTTTTGTGCGTGATCTGTTAGTGCCTTTTGCTTTGTCTGTCTTTTAGCCGTTAGTTTGCAGGGGTCCAGGGTATATAAAATTTCTGTCATAATTAATTAGGTCGATCTGCACTATATATATTGGTTTGTACTATTTGATTTGCTTGCGTGAGTCACGAGATGTGTTTCTTTAGAAGAGCATTCATCTAAAAAAAAAGTTCTTCCCTGGAAACTCTTTTTTTTTGTTTGTTTTTTCTAACAGGTACTGTAGGGTTGAGAGAAAGATCAGGTGCAATACTAGTAATTAGGAAAGCATGCATGCATGCATGCATACATACATAAATATATATATATATATATAACTGAAAATTTCATGAGCACATACCAAAGATTGTGTTTGCATGGTCTGGTCAGCTTGAGCCTGAAGAGACCCTCGGGTCGACGTCATATACCTCTCTATAAGCCCTTGCATGGTTCTTGCATATAATGAAAAACAATAGGCATATTCAACAATAATAGTACATGTAGCATGTGTGTAAAAACCTAGCACCTATATTAATTAAAATCATCCTGCATACTAACACTTTCATCCTCATTGTCATTCGTGTAATTCACATGATCATAACATGTTTTTTCTCAACTTATATTTGATAAAGTTTGCACAATTTTCCAAATATAACAATAGTTTGAAATTTATCCTTCGTTAATAGTGTAAACTCTAGCATATTATAGTATAAAACAACTCTCACATGCTATAAATTTTGAGCCTTTTTCTCGGTTCAAATACGTTTACCAAACATTCTTTTAGCAATTATACAACCACGTGCATGCACTTTCTAAGAACCAAAGAAATGGAGAAGGAAAAAAAAGGTACAACTACAAAAGTCCCCCGCTTATTTGCGTTTTGAGAGCAGAATATCCATAGCGCATGCATTTCAAACTATAACAAATTAACTTGTCATGTAATTACTTCGAATTCTAAATTGTAGTTTTTTTAGAATATAAATTTAAGTTTTAAAATACATTATAACAACTTTCATGCAATGAAATATATAATAACATTCTTGCCATATAATTTTACAATAAAACAAAATAAAATGTTCAAATTAAGCCTAGGTAAGATCATGCAAGAGAGTCTGTAGTGATTATAGAGAGATGAATTCAAAGAGGTCAGATTTAAGATTAATAATTTTATATATTCATGTACCCTTTGGTGGCGAGTTCGTAGAGCTTCCCATGGGAGGAGAAAATGAAAACTCCGATTTCAGCGTCGCAAAGCACGGAGAGCTCCTTGGCCTTCTTCAGGAGCCCAGCTCGGCGCTTGCAGAAGGTCACTTGCCTGTGCACCGGGTTCTCAATCCTCTTCATTTGAACCTTTCCACGAGCCATCATACAGCAAGGAAATTGATCAAACGTACGTGTGTATGTACGACGTTTGCTAATTCCTCTTTCTCGGATTACTAATTTGTAATCTTCAGAAAATTCGACAATAATAATACTATTGGCTTGATTTTGTAGTGTGAGATCGAATCTTGTTTGTGCAGACAACCTACCACTAGTTTGAACTAGCTTCGAGGCTGTTGCAGTAATACTACTGATGAGAGTAGAGTTTGGCTCTCAAAAGTACTTGTGTTTGAAGTTGTCTCTCTCGTATTGAAGGTTAAATCCTTATATACTTCCATGCAAATGCAGAATATATATTTAAGATTCTCTTTCCTAATGCTCATCTCTCTCTCTCTCCCCCAACAGCAGCAGGACATAAGAATAAGAACTAATTACTAGCTAGTTGGCATCTATATTAATATTATGGCCGCTTTAATAAACACATCCTTTGAGCAAATAAAACGCTTTCTTTAATCTCTGATTTCTTGGTTTAATTACTTTTTGGGAGATATGTGTGTTGTCTAATCCCCCCTCTTTCTTTATCTACAAAAAAATTCGCAAATAAAGCATCTAGATTCCGAAGGATATGTATATAATTGGGTCATTTCATCTGAACTCAAATAGCGTTATAAAGCTAAGATACGCTACAATATAAAATTCTTATATACTACAATGTTTAAACTTATTTTTTCAGTTTTAGTTGATTTGCTAAACACCCTATTAGAAATTTTGGGAAATTGATTTATGTAAAAATAGTTCCCGCCAGGAAGTGTAATAATCACGATCAATATACGAAGTATAATTTAAAGCGTGACTGTGACAAGTACAGTTTCTTAGTGCTATATATATATATACACATATATATATAGGTTCATTAATATCAACGGATAACAATTAGTAACAATAAGAACCATGGCCCTAAGTTTTGTTACATGTCCGCCGTACCTGCATGTTGGCTAAATTAAATAATTAGAGTTTTGGGAAGAATATGATTTTCATCCACGTCATACGTACTTATCTATTTTCGTCTAGATCAAATTATCAATAAACACTTTTGATATAATCACATACTTCATAGTGGTTTAATTATTAATCTAAACAAAGATTTATATAATTCACAATGAGTGTACTATAGTAAGAAGTACATTGGGCACTGGTATTCGCAATGAGTGAATCCCTTAAATATGACGTTGAATTTGTAAGTAATGTAGTGCAAGGCAAAATGCATATGGCAAATCGGTTTCAACTAATAACAGGATAAAATCTAACATGCTACAGTTCAAAACAAAAAATTGATGTAGTTTAAAACTCTTATATAAACTGATTTTTTAGTTTAAACGGATTGTCAAACACCAGCCTATAAATAGAATTATCCCTCTAGTAATTGTCGACTTAGTACTTAAGGCTCATTTGGGATAAGTTGTACTTTTAAATAATAGAAGAGGTAAAGCAAAAACCAGAACTTTTAATTAGTTTTTAAATAATGCATGAAAAGTGCTTTTTGATTTTAGAAGAATTTTTGGATCTATAATTTGGCTAAATAATTTAAAAGCTCTTATTGTTACAAAAAGTAATATGACATAAAAATATAAATAGAATTTGTAATTTGCTAGTTATAAATATAAGGTTATAAAAATAAATACAAAAACTTTTCACAAGCACTGAAAAGATGGTTTATTTCAAAAGTATTTATAAAAGCCCAAAGTCTAAACAATTTGTCTATTTAAACAAGTTCAAAAATAATTTTGACCGAATAAGTCAAATATAGTTTATTTTAAGCCATTTCAAACGAGCCTCGATACATTACATACAAGTCTAAAATATTGATTATTTGTAGCATATATATGCACACTCATGCACGCTATATTATTGGCGGATGCCAGCAACATTTTTGGACACAACCCTTTTTTTTCTTGTTCTTTTGACTAGTTTCTAGGAACTACTTTAAAGAATGGCAGAGACAGAATTAGCAGAGTAGGGCAGTCTCCTTTCCTAGTCCTGCAACACAAAATGAAAACCTTCCTTCACTTGAAAAAAAAAAAAGAAGAGAAGAGGTACGTGTAATTAATTAATCAATCAATCAATTAATATATTGTGTGGGGCAGTTGAAAGTCTAGACTCAGCAAGCAATGTTCGCCTTTTCTTCATGTGCAAACCCCACCCCCATATTCCATCCCTTCGATGAGCCAGTAAGCTACCCAAGTTGGGATGCTTTGCTTTTTCTCTCATGCTTTTTTCCCCATATTCCTTGGCCCTTTATTGAATTTTTTTCTTTTGTTATATTTTCTGAATTCTGACAGCCAACATCTTTTGTTAAATTGTATCTTTTGAAGCTCTTGCGGGCCTATAATTAAACGTCCTTTTTTCATTCCTTTTTCTAGGAGGTTTATGAGGTAGAGTTACTCCATCGGTAGTGTAGGGTAGATTAAAATCCTACTCAAGTGGAAGTACATACAGCTTTAAATTTATATAAATTTCACAGTACTTTAAATAAAGCATTTTTTTGATACTCAAATAAGCAAAATTGGCAGGATGTTCTAGTGAAAATTTCTATTGTAAAAAATTACCCCCGGATGTAATGTATTGTAGAGTATCCTGAAGTCAAAATTACTCCCGAATTTAATGTATTGTTGAGTATCTTGATATCAAAATTACCCTTAGATTCTTCGTTTGGTATTATTTTAAGAATTTTTGGAAATAATTTTGTATGTTTTTTGAGGCAAAAATTTCAAAAACACTCTAAGTATAATTTTCAAAAAATTCTTATTTTTCAAAACAAAACTACTTTTATCTATTTTGAAAATACTACCAAATTATAGAGTTTCTTAAAGTCAATGAACAGTTAAAATTTGAATGAAAACACACTCGTATATACAATTTGAACTTCTTTAAAGGATAAAAACTAGAATTTCAGGTGACAACAAAGCACGCCAAGCCACATGTAAGATGGCGTTTCCTTCCAAGTTCAAGCTACTTACATCAATTTTGGTCTTTTGTAACTCTTTATTAAATTTACGTTTAATTTGTTAACAGAAAGAAACCTGTCAATTTTGCTAAAACTTCTATAGAAAATAGCACCAAGAATGGAATTTTCTCTAAGAAAATGTTGGTCCTATAATATTTGAGGATTGCAAATCGTATTAATGCAGATTTTAATGTCTAGATCAACCTTTTTTATTACCATTTTAGAGACATTTTAGGGGTTAGTAGAAAGTTTTCACGCCAATTTGTCACCAGCCACCTAGCTTTGACCATCAAAAACGAATATTTAGTGCCACCGAAAATGCACCAACGACATGAGTCACAGCCAAAACACTCTGGCGTCAAGAAATTGGCCCGTCGCATGGCACTAAAACTGCTCTTTATTCAGCAACAATAAAGGTATTACAGTTATCAGCGATGACATTTGTGGTGGTTGTAAAAGCGCTTGCCCACCAAAAGTGGCTCCCATGCTTTTCAGGCCACAAAATCCTTCACCTCGTCGCTAAAACGTGACAATTCTTGTGATAATAATTAAGTTTGATCAAAAAAGTGTCGCTGTGATGTCAACAAACGTAAAGAAATACCAATATTAAGTGGAGGACTTGATATACGATGGATTTTCTAATTAGGTGTCAACCTATAGCTGGGATGTGCAACGATGCCTTGATACCGGGTGTTTTAATTTTTCTTTCTTTCTTTCTTTTTTTTTAAGTAAAGAACAACCAGTATATATATATATATATATACATATATATATGTATATATATGCATATATATATTTTTGGTGTCAATGTTTTGCACTTGCTCTGGCTTTATTGATTAACAAGCCCTCTCAAAGGGGCCGCCTGGTCATGCGGCCTACTATGATTGCCTAATGCTCTCATGATCTGATGGACAACATTAATTTTGTATGTTAATTATTGTTTTTCATAATGCCTTTAAAGTTATTGTTTCCATCTTAATCCTGAAGAAAGAATCTTGTCAAATCCCTCGCGTTCAATAGAAAACCTAAACGAGATTTTCCTTTGACATAGTAAAATAGATTATAGTATTCATGAAGAGGCTTCAATAGTTGCCACGTAGATGCATACTTTTCTTTTGCGATATAAAGCTAGATTCGACATATATAGTTCTGAATATGTTACTTTAGGGTGTAATCAATGGGCTCTAATATATGAGCAATATAATTATTTCAAAGTTTACTTCTGAGTTCTACTTCTTTTTTTTTTTGCAGGGAGTTCCTCTATTTTTTGCTTTTGTTTTTTCATTTGCGTGTGGCTAATTTATCTCTGTGGGCCATTAAACGCTTAACTTATAGTATTTTTGTTGTTGTTCCTTTATATGTGAAAAATGGAACGTTGATAGTACACATGAGACTAATTGGTTATTGAGAAGGAGAAAAAAATTGTTTCGAACCCTTCAAAAAAAAAAAGATTGTTTGGAAGAAAACCGGAGAGAGAGAGAGAGAGCACATGCATCATGAGCTCTTAGTTATACAAATTAAGGTTTTCCTTTATACCCTTTTTGTTTGTTTTGAAACGTTGTTTTTCTTCTCTTATATTTTTTATCTTCTCTTATATTAAGGTTTTCCTTTATGATTATGAGCACATGCATTACGAGGTTTTTTTTTTTTGTACTTATGAACTTTATTTATTTATGAATAAATTAAGTATAGCTAGGGGTACACAAACGAGTGTGTCTACGTATATATACGTGTTCTTATCTCGATGTTGAAGAAAGTCATAATCCCATATATGGCATAATATGACATACGTGTGTGTGTGTGTGCGCGTGTGTGTGTATAACTACTATGTATACGCCTGTTTTATGAGGTTAATGACTGGAAATAATCAGGATCCAGAGGATCAGAATAATCTTATTATTGCCAAGGAAGTAAGATGATCACACAGGATCGTTGTTTAAAACTGGGGTCAATAGAGGGGCTTTTTTTTTTTTTTTAATGAGGGGATGTGGGGTGATCAAAAAGTTTGATAATCTTATACACTTCACTCATAATAAAATAAGGCACGTATATTTTTTTAAACTCATTAATTATGTACCTTCATATTAGATTACAAATATGTATCTTATCTTAGTCTATAATTGATTTTAACCTTTAAAATAACTAAATTATCTTTAAAAAAGAGAAAAAAATAAAACTTTCAAAATTAGAAAGAAAATACAAAACACACAAAAAAACCATCTTCAGAGTATTTTTGAGCATTTTTATGTCAAAACTATAAGTCTAAATTTTTTTTGAAGTTCTTTTTAATTTTTAATTTTTCTATTTAAGAGTATTTTGGACATTTTTAGGTCAAAATGACTTTAAAAAGTATAGATTTATATATAAATCTAATTTAAATGTATAGATTTGATAATATATCAAAAACCAAAGGAATAATTTTAAATAAACCTAATACAAAGGAAGTAAACAGTAATAGTCCTAATAATAATGACAATAACTAAACTTGAATAGAAATGTATATCTCGTAATTGTGCTTGTTTAATCCGTACCATGCAATATGAAGCATTTTTACTCGCTCAACCAACTAATACTGCTACGTATCAGTAAAAACTCTTTTGCGAAAAAACACACACATATATAAAGTCCGTGCACTAGTAAGTCTCTTTAGTAACATTTCTTGTTAAGAAAAATTCTCAAGCAACAAATTAATTAGCCACTAAAGCCTCAAAGCATAAGTTTAGATTGATGCCAAGAATGAATTCAACGCTATCTTAATTAAACGTACGTACAATTTGAAGCATGAGAATGTCTTCCTTTTTTCTTTTGTCTTTTTGGTCAAAAGCATGTGGGAAGGAGCTATAGGGCGCTAACACATGGCCGATAGAGAAGTAAAGGCAAAAACAACACTATTGTTCCACATTCCAGCCAAAAAAAAAAATTGTTATGGTTCCACAAGATGAGAATTTTGACGGATAAGAAAGTGCACGCACTGAGAAAATTGGCTTTAAGCATGGATATATCCCAGATATTAAATTATATGCAGCTCTTCAAACAGCCACTCTTTTTGGGATGGTTAAGTTTCTTTAGGCATTGACGCTAATTTCTTGTCGTTATTCGACTTGATGCATATACACATTTGCTGCTGACTTATTTCTCATTTGGTACAAAATTTTTGTTATCATTTTTTATGATCATGCAAATGTTACAAGAAATTAAATATTATACCTTTTAGATATTATTTTTGCATCCGCATATGTGTGAGAATTAATTCTCCAATAATCCTTCTTTTTTTTTTTTTTTTTTCTATTTCACTCTTAACTTCGTCAATTGTGGGTCTGATACACACACACACACACGAGCGCATATATATATATATGATCCGTTATGAAAAAGATATTTGAGCTTTTACACATAGTCCAATTAACTACAACATATATATATATATATATATATATATATATATCTTCTGGCTTCGCGCTGAATTGCATAAAGAGCATCTGATTGATTTTTGATCATTTTATTTAATTTATTGCAGTGTCACTATAACGGTTGAATATCGACCTGAAAAGCTCGTGTACCCTAGCTCTTTGTCTACTCAAACATTTCCAATGTTTTTCAGAGAAATTACAACAAATAGCTTTTTTTTTTTTTTTAACTTAGAGAAATAAATAACATGTTTGAAAATATTCGAGGTAAATAAAATACTTATAGTGTGAATAATTTATTTTAACCTATATTTACGGTGTAAATAACCTTTATTTACTATGTAAATATAATATTTATCTGAAATATTTCAAAACATGCTATTTACTTCAAAAAAAATTTCATACGTTAAAGTTATTTAAGCCTAGGATTATGGATGTACAAAAATAAAAGGGTGAGTAATATTAATATTACGTACTGAATAGATATAACAATACTATACTATGTTGTATAGATGACAATAATAAATTATACAATTATATTCTATTCGTATTGTATCGTAGTCATAAAGTCCTACCGAATTTTCATTCATTCTATGTGCGTATATAATTAACACACGAATGTTTGTTGGGAAGAATGCATGCAATACATCACATCAACGAGGAAAGAAATAAATAGCGCATTAATTTCATCGTTTCGAGCTTTATGAAGAGTAAGAGAAACAAAAGCATTTATGCATCTTTCCACTTGGACATATTAAACCTCCACATGGCAAATAATTTCGAGCGGCTTATCCATGAATAATTTTCATGATCATTTGTTTGCAAAGTCGACGTGACCTTTTATTCTTTAGCCCATAGAACAAACACATATACTCGTCATTTCATGTAACTCGTTCATATAATTTGTTATTTGCGCCCAGTACGTACAAATTAATGCTGAGGTTTATCGCTTACTTCTGACCTTGGGTTATTGTTAACTCACCAGTCATCTCATTTTTGTCGCATATATTTTTGCTTCTATAGGTAGTCGGAACCCCACCCCCCCTGCCCTCTTTTTTTTTTTTTTTTTGGCTGAAAAGCTGGTGTTTACTTTGGGGTCCATGCTTGACCCCACATGGTTTTGAACTTTGTGGTTTTTCCTTGTAGTTTTGAACTTCATAGTTTGAATCGATGGTTGAAAATAACATATATTGTTTAAAGTGGATGGTTTAGTTGGCTCAAACTATGTAAATTCAAAGAGATCAAAGTTCTTCAAAAATGGTATTGGGTTTAAGCATCACTTTAGGGTTCAAAATTGTGGCACATGCACAACTAAACGCCACTTTGAGCCAAACTCATGGGTGTAGACCACATAAACACGCGTACCAAATACATCCTTAATATATAAGTATCCATAAAAAGTTCTTAAAATAAAGTAACGCTGGTCCTAGAGAGAGAGAATAAAGAAAGAGGTGAAGGGATTGCGATGGTCGGAGATTGCGACCGCCCATAGGTGCATGTCATGCTCCATGCCCAGAAATTGGGTCGCTATGCTTGTTGAACAGTGGGCTTTCTAATACTAAAGGTGATTTATGATGCAAAGCTCGGAAATTTTTTTAAGTGGAGCACTAAAAGAAAATTTGGATAATATTTTAGTGAATGAAGATGTAATTATATATTTCTATTATTCAATGGGAACATAATTATAATTTTTCTAATAAAATGAGGATAAAATAGCAGATAAAATAGCATACTCTAACTATTTAATGGAGGCATAATTATAATTTTTATTGCAAAGTAAAAATTGAAATTTAAAAAATTGACGTGTCCCTACTCAATAAAGCGTACTTCTGCCACTGGCGAAGCTTTCGATTAAAGTGAATTGAATATGAGACAGAAGTTAGGGGCTGATGCTTTGGAGCGTTGTTATTGGCGCATCTAACATCTGGTGGCAAAAAACCTTTGAGGCTAGGGTTTGATCTTCATGGCTGTGGGATTATTGTGGTTGTGGAGGTGCAGTATTCTGGCAAACCAGTGGCAGGGCCAAAACCTTTCCCAACAGGTACACTATAAAAAAAGTTACAGTTAGTATCATAAATTGAGTAGATACATAATTAGATATTTCAAATATTGAGGTATGGACACATTTATAATTTTTCTCATGCAATTAGAGAATAATGATATACTTTAAATAGTCAAATAGGAGAAAAAATCAAAATCTAAGAATTGAGTGGGGCACATGTCCCCCATACTGTTTAAGGTGACTCCACCACAGCCGACAATGACTAGGAAAGGGGCTACACCACTATTGAATCAGTGCTTCAACCATATATACTGAGCATCTTTAGGGTTCTTCTGCTTTCATTGGTGGCTATCTTGTTGGTCGTCTCATTGTGAGAGGTTTTGTTAGTGTTATTTGAAAAGTTTTGTCACTTTTTTCTTGCAAACTTCTCAAATACTATTTTATCTTATATGCCATCTTAATAATTTATCCTTTGATTTCCTCCACAAAAGATTTTTTTTCCCTTCATGTTGCATGGGTTCTACGTTGACATTTTTTTTAACAAAATGACCTCTTAAGAGAATAATACTTCAGAAAATTTAACTCTCATGTGGAAAAATATAACAAACTCAATGCGCAAGTGTATACATAATAAGATACGAGCACTGCTGTCCAGCCTAAGCGGACTACAGCCCAAGCCCCTCATGGGGTGGGGCCCCGCGCTGGGCTGTAGGTCGCTCAGGATATAAAAGGTCTGTCATAAGATACGAGGTCCTAATCCTTGCTGTTTTACGGACAATGATTGTATTAAAAAAGATTAAACGTCAAATCAATACATATTTACAAAAAAAATAAAAAAACAAGGCGCACATAAACGGTGTAATCGACTAAAAGCATGCCAAATTTCAAATGATTCATATTCCCATTAATCCATATAATAAAACAATATAAAATTCGGAGAATATTTGAACCTTATAGCCAATCAAATCAGGAGATTCCTTGGGCATATGATACACATATATATAGTCGCAAAAACCCATTAGCAACTCTCCAAAAAAAAAAAAAAAAAAACCCATTAGCAAAATCAGGATAAATCGCATTCGCACACCAATTAAAGTGCGGTATAAATTTATGTGGAGAACAGAGGATCCATTCTTCTTGTCCCTCGCTTTAATTAATCTGAACACAATTGGCAATTATATATTTCCAGCTCAATTAAGGAGAAGTACTAGATAATTTCTCCGAGTAATACGCTACAGTGGCCATATAAATCATGATCGTGTACATATACTATATACAAGAGACAAATACTTAAAGCTGGAAACAATAATGCGGGACTCTCCAAACCAATGAATATTTGCTAGTTGTTTTTGTGAAATAAGTATGAAGATTCGCTAACTGCCCCATGTGAGAATCTCGCGTCATTTTTGGCAGCATTGCTTGGCAAATGCCGTCTTGGGCGGCAAGAGGCTCATAAGAGTAAATAAATTATTTATCTAGTAAACAGAGAAATGATTAGAATGACTACTCTAAGTTGTGAGATTAACCTTTAAAAAAATATGAAATTAAAAAAATAGCCTAGCTTATTTTCACGCTAAATGACTATATAGTCGCATGGGGTCGTTTCGAGTCTATGTGGAATCGTTTCTGTGGCCAGAGGCGATGTTTTAAAGTCATTTTGCAAATTATAATTTTTTAAAAGTCATTCCACTAAGAATTTTTTTTATTAGTCTGATTTTACAAAAGTCATTTGATAAGTTAGTTTTAGACTAATTAATTAAATGATTTTAACTTAATATTTTGCTTGTTTTGAGTAATTTATAAGAATTTGATAGTGCTTTATGGTCCTTTTTAGATTTTTTTTTAAGATATGTATATTGGCAAAGTGTGGGGTAAAATAGACCGAAAAATTAACAAAATTGAACTTGGGGATGAAATGAAGCCTAGACACGAGCTTATGGGCGCCTAGGCGCTCCTCTAGAAGAAATCCTATAGTAAAACCCGAGAGCTTAGTGCCTAGGCACCACAACTTGGACGCCTAGGCACCATTTTGATGAAAGATAACCTGTGAGCAATGTAGTGCCTAGGCGCTACAACCATGGTGCCTAGGCGCCATTACAAAGCCTAGGAGCCAAAAATATGGAGCCCAGGCGCCGGTGCAATCTTAATTCAATTATTAGTTTAATTTTGTTCTAAAATTGTCATTTCAAATCCTAACCTATAAATAGAACATTATGAGGGATTGAATAACGGTTTTTAATAGAGAAAAACTATAAAAAAGAGGGAAGAACTTACTGCTTTGGAGAAAAAGAATGGTGCAACCCATAGACAAAAACCATCTTTACATCCAAACACGGTTTTTTTCTTCACTCATCATGTTTAAGACATTATCTAAGATTGTTTTTAGTTTCATTAGGAATTAATTCCCCTTTTTATAGGGCTACAATGTAGCCGAATTATGAATATTCACTTTTATTTAATTTGTTTCAATTCCATGTTTATTCATTATCTATGCTAAATGTTTAATCCGATCTTAATGCTTATAAAAACTTGCGCACCTTTTGCATGATTTGTGATTTAATTTGAGGTTAATAAGTGATAATTAAATTAGATCATGATTAAATACCATGAAAATATCACACAATAGATATATCTATGAGACTTGTGTAATGTTGTGAATTTTTTGTTCGTAATGAATATTGATAAATTTAGAATTTCTATAGAGATGTAGGAAATTTATTAATTGGGATAAATTGTTAATATTTGAGAAAGATTAGCAATTACCTAAGAGAAATTCGTTATCGGCTTAGAAATAAACATCAGTTGATTAAATTAGATAATTTGAATATAAGTAATTTAAATGAAATCGGATGCCTTATTCTTTTATTTATTTAGGTTTTTAGTTACATTTTTTTTTTTTCTTGTTTTGTTATTTTTCTATTTTATACTTGATTGTTCAAATAATTTTAGAGTTAACCAATTTTGATACTTAGCTAGATTAACGCAATGCTTGTAGGAACGATAATCTACTCACTCTTTATTACTTGTCTACGATTCTATGCACTTGCAGATTTTTTGCAACATCATTCTTTTAATCAATATACTTATTTTAGAACACATTATATATATATATATTTATATATATATATATAAGAAATTGCTACTATTAGAAGCAAGTAACACAATTTCAACCAGTAGAAATTAATAGACCATATTTAGTTGTTAATATTTTGTTTTCCAAATTTATCCTCTCATTCTTTTTTCCCCTTTGGTGTTTCCGTTACTTATCTATCTTCCTCTCTTTCTTTATCTCATCTGCCACTCTTTGACGTCGTTGCCGAGCCCATTGACTTACGCTGTTGAGAAGCAATGGGAACAAGTGTCATGAGTCGTTGTCGTTCAAGATCATTGCTAGATTAGCGCCTTTGTGAAACTATAGACGAGGAGGAAGACAACACCGATCGCTAAACTTAGCTTGTTGAGCAATGTCTTAGTGTGGGAGGGCAGCGTCGGTGAGACAAAGGCCATCATACAGAGGAGTGGGGTAGAGGAGAGAGAACAAGTGGGAGAAATAAAGAGGGGAAAAGAGAAACTATTGATAATTTAGGGGTTGTTTGGTTGGAGAATTGTGATGACTAGAGAGACTGAAGTATTAATTTGAGTAATGCGAATGAAGCAAATACCTGTTTGGTGCATTGAATTTTCAAATCACAATAACAATTTCCAAGGCATTTTAATCCCAAAACCCGAGTTCACCTCGGGGTTGTTCTCGGCAGACTTCAATATCAACGCTACAGTATTTGTGCTCGACCTGTGATGCGCATGACTCTTCGTGTGATTCTCTTCATCGTAGAGATTCTCTGAAATCTCTTCACCCAATTTTTTCTTACCGTTGAGGGATTTTATTCCTGCAATAAATCCCCCAACTGAGCAGGTATGGTTGAACTCTTTCTCTCTCCTATGCAGTCTACCCACCATTATTGTTCTGCAAAAGCTCTCTCTGCGTCTCTCTCTCTTCGTCACTCTCTCTCTGTCAAAACGGCGACCATCGTTCCTGACCGTGAGAGCTTCGGCCCTCAACTCGGTCGTCTTCTCCGTCGATATAGATCGGCCCATCGTAGACCATATCGGGCCCACCGACCATTATTGAGGTGTTATCGTTGTTTGAATCGGAGTAGGCGACCAGTGTCCTCGCGAGTTGCCGATATTCAGCCGGAGTCTACCCAATCATCTGTTGCCTCAAACACGGTAAGTATTCGACCTCTAATCCTCTTTTTTTTGTTCTTGTTTTTTCTGGATCTTGTCTTTATACGAGTTTGGGGATATTGCAATGCTCTGTTAACTTATGGTTGGTATGTTCCTCTGTTTTTGTTGGATGTAGATTTATTTTTTTTTCATTTTTATTTCTTTGAGCTCTCCGGAGTTTGGGTTCGTCTTCATAATCGGCATCCCTAGTTAATACGGTTACTCAGAATGTTGGAACGACTGAGAATGATCCACTGATTTCTTTCATTTCTCCAATTGCTTTTGTTCTTTGGCTGATGCAGTATTTCACGGTTCTCTAGTACATCTATCAGTTGAAACCATGTTGAACTAATCCATTGATGTTCTTTCTTGTTGTTTTGGTTCAACATTTTCAACGGCTGGAAACAGGTCCTTTAGACGAGAGATTATCTCTGTTGACATATATCCTGATGTGTTATTACCTTCTGTGATTGATAATTTGTGAAGTTGTTTAGAACGAAATTGCTACCAATTGCATATCATAGCCAAATGGAATGAACTGTTGAACTCCTGCTTTGGAAAAAAGTGATACATATTTGCTTTCCTTTGCTTTTTTAATCTGTTGTTGTTGTTGTTGTTGTTGTTGGCAGTGGTAGTGGTGGTTTTGTTTTAGTGTTGTTGTTCTAAGCTAATAAGTAATCAACCCAATAATATATGCATTATGACTAATTCATTGAGTTTTAGCAATTTGTACTTCAATTTGATTCATAGATTAGATGATATGAAGGCATCATGCATTTCCTGTACTCTCGGTTTTTCCTCTTCTCATACCAATGTTTTAACTCTTCTCGGTTTTTCCTGTAATCTGTTGTTGTATTCTACACAAACCAAACCATGTGGTGCAAGACGTCATTTGCAGTGTATAACACGCCTTGGTTTTTGTTATTTGTATTCAATCAACTGTGAACTATGATATGTTACGTGTGAACCTATTACTGTGAACTTGTAATTTGTTTTACACTTGTTCTTATAACAATTGACACCTACATTGCTGATCGTTTTGTCTTGTCTGTTTTTTTTTTAATGAAAAGAATTTAAACTTGATAAGATCACTGGTACTACATTATGACCCTAGAGAAAGGGCTGGCTATGATGAAACTAATTCTGCTCCCTCGCATTGGTTGAAGCTTTATTATTGTGGATTGTCATGGGCTTCATATGCTAGTGTGCTCTCGGTTGGCTATGCACATGATTGTGGCATTGTGCAACTTTCGTTTTCCACATGTCCTTGTGTGTACCAATCGATCGTAGCATCGTTGTGGACGTCTTAAGTGGCAATCGACAATAGTTATGCTCCTAATGTGAAAAGGATGAAGCAATTACAGTTTGAGCCATTTCTATCTCAACACGTATTCTAAATAGATTTTCACATTCTTTTCATTGCAAAATGTCATATGCATTGGCTATTGCGCGCTCTATGGACTGTTGACTCAACCACCGCAAGATGGGAAAGAAGAGGAATGATGATGAGGCAACCGTTAATTGGACCCGACAAAATGAGAGAGCTTTGTTATTAAGGCTAGTGGACCATCAAACAACCGCCCTGGGACGACATCCTACCGCAGCCGATTGGGACCGGTGGGCGGAGGAAATTTTTGGTAAAGGTGTTCCTGGCGAACGTTGCAAGCAAAAGAGAAATCGACTTAGGAAAATTTTTCAGCTATATTCCGTTCTGATAAATGCAAGTGGCCTTGGTTGGGATTCTGAAACTGGGGCCGTTCATTGCGAGGCAGCATATATAGATGATTTCTTAGCCGTGAGTTTATTTTCCTTTCACTGGTATCCATCTAAATTCTTCAAAATATATATCACTTTTGGATTGTTGGTCGCTGATAATTTTTATTATTCGATGTCCAGCGAAACCCCCAAGCGAAGGACTTGATTGGCAAGGCTGTGCCAAATTGGGCGTTGATATCGCAATTGTTTCACAGGGAATCTGCAACCGGCTGTCATGCGGTTGCTTCGGGTTCGACTCGTTTGACTGAAGCTCGTAGTCCGCAGAGAAGCAACTCCGAGCATGATGTTTGTACTGATCAGATGGACTTACAAGATGAGATCAATAACCCTGACGATAGGGCATACATTGCTCATTTGGCAGGACTTGATGGCCGCCGACCAGAAGTACGTGCCTGCAACATTGCTCCTACCTCTCGGAGAATTGGGAAGAGACAAGTGCGTAGCAAAGGTGTGGTGGATTCGGATGCAGCTACAACTGCCTTACAAAGCATCGCAGAGTCCCTATCCAGCCGCGGACGTAGTAAGGGCCATGGTGGTGGAAGCTCAGCAAATCAACACACGTCGGATGATGTGGAATGGAGGCAGTGCATAACAATCATGAATGCGATGAACCTAGGCCCAGATCAGTACGTGGATTTTACAGAATACCTATCAACTAATCCCAAAGTCCAAACCGCGTTTCTCCTATCCAAAGAGGATTATCGCATGGCCTTTGTACAGAAAGGGGTCGCAAAAGTTCAAGCTCAACAACGACATCCACCTGAGCGCACGCCTCCACCACCAGTAACGACGCAAGCGCCACCGCCTCCTTTCTTTCATCCTCCCGGCCAATTTCAGCAGGACCTTCCATATTTTCCACGTCCACCATATGGTGGACATGACGGATATTAGTTCATCTAATTATTGCATGCTTCCTATTTATTTTCCCTACCATTTGTTTACATTTGTCATGGACAATTTTTTTCTGGATTGCATTAGACATAGCATTTTCTTAGAGTGTATTCTTCATTGCGTTATTTTTTATTGCATTACGTCCGTATTGCATTTTTCTGAACTGTAATCTTCATTGTAATTTGTTGGATTGTATTCTTCGGCGCTATAGCATTGTATTGTTGCTTAGGATGATGATGTTTTAATTTGTTGGTGAGGACATATACTTCCCATACCAGGGTTTAATCTTGTTATATTAGTTGTTTACTATACTATATTGTATGAATGTCTGTGTTCAATAGGGTTTAGCTAACAACAATGATATATCAATCCATGTTTTTCTAAAATCTCACAACATATATTACTAGCAGGGATTGTATGGCGGAATTTGGGGATGGAAGTTATAGAAATACCTCAGATGAGAATTCAGACGACGATGAGGATATATATGACATTGGAGGCGCATCTGCGGCGATATATGCCACCGTAATTTTGCAGCCTCGTCAACAACGCAACACGTTGGGAATGCCTGGATACGAACGAGTTTCTAATTTGTTGCATGGGCATCATAGTAGAATATATAATAAGATACGAATGGGTGCTGATACGTTTACAACACTTAGTGCAATAGTCCAAAACAAGGGTTTGTTAAGACCTAATCGCCATACCAATGTTGATGAACAATTGATGATTTTTTTAAATGTCATATCACAAAGCCAAACGAACAGAGAGATGCAAGATTATTGGCAGCATTCAGGAGAGACAATTTCACGCTTATTCACACAGGGCCTCCATGCAATATGTGCATTGAGACATGATTTTATTCAACCGCCAAAATGGAATGAACTGTCCACGCTTGTTCAAACACATAGGAACAAGTACCTCCCCTGGTTCAAGGTAACTATCTCTAAAACTCAGGAAAAACTATATTGTCATGTGTAAAATAGTTGTTTTAAATCACTTCACATTTTTATTTAATGAACAGGATTGCGTAGGCGCTATTGACGGTACACACATACCATGTATTCCACCAAGCGCAGAAGCAAGAAGGTATATTAATAGAAAAGGATATCACTCACAAAATGTCATGGGCATTTGCGACTTTGAAATGAAATTTACTTTCATATTAACTGGATGGGAGGGATCCGCCCATGATGCGCGAGTGTTACTAGACGCCATATCCGATCCAGAGAAGAACTTTCCAAGGCCACCGCCAGGTAGACGAGAAAGCAACTTATTGTTTAGATCTTTTAAGTCGACTTTTGAATTTTTCTAACACCACTTGTGATATGCTTAGGAAAATTCTATTTAGTAGATTCTGGCTATCCCAACAGCAATTGTTTCCTTGCTCCATATCGAGGAGTTACCTATCACTTGCAGGAGTATCGAGAGCGTAGGCATGGTCCTCGTTCGCCAAGGGAGTTGTTCAACTATACGCACTCATCTCTTCGCAATTGCATTGAAAGAACTTTCGGTGTATGGAAGGCGAGATTCCCAATATTGAAGAGCATCAAGCCCTATCCATACGACAAACAAAAGTTGATCCCAATTGCGTGTGCTGTGATTCACAACTTCATACGCATGTGGCAAAGCAATGATGAGATACTTCAGCAATACTATGATGATGCACTACCAGTGGCTGAGATAGAAGGAGAAAATGTCTACGAAGAACATGGGTTGCAAGACGACGATGGGGTTGATGTCAGCCCATTTATTCAAAATAGAGGTGATAATGCCAGCATGAATGCTCGTAGGGATGCGATGGCAAATCAAATGTGGGAAGCTTATGCCCAACGCCCTTGGTACATAAGTCGGCATTAGTATTTCAATACAGCTTACTACATTAATGTTGGAACGTTGCTACGTTTTGGATTGTCGTCTAAAATAAACACTTTTTCCCCTCCTGTATACAATGAAATTGAAAAAGGAGCACATTCTTTGTATGGATTGAAATAAATTTTTTCTCGCAAATACATAATTGATTGGAGAGAGAATTGGATATTTCGGCAAATAGATAATAGCATGTACATGGCAACAAGATTCAAGAGGCAACAAAAAGAGGACTTTTTAATACGATTATAACTCTAATTTTTTTTCGTATTGTGTTCATGTGTACCAAATATTGATTTCTTATTGCATTCAATCAAATGAAACTAATTTATTCATATACCATTTTATGCTCTTTTTAAAAAATGGGCTATTTTTGTAAAAGAAAATTTTTTATTTTGATAAAAAGGCCACCAAAATTCTTAATCTAAATCTCACATGTACCAAACACATATTCATAACTCAAATCAGGATTTAAAAACTTACCAAACACATATTTCAATATTCTATCCAAATTTAATTTTAAATACTCTACCAACCAAACAATAACTCGAATTATAACTCAAATCACATTACTCAAATCATAATCCAAATCATAATACTATTTAAAAAGAATTCAAATCACCATAATTCAAATACCTCTACCAAACGGGCCCTTAGTATACTTCGGGTAGTTTTTTTAATTTAAAATGGACAATTAAATGCTATTTACAGCTCAAACCCCCCATCTCTTTTTATTTTATTTATTTTTTTAAAGAAGTAAAAAATTAGGCCATCATTGATTGGAATAAAAATAAATAGAATAAAATGTAACAATGTTTAAGTAAAAATATTATATTTTTAAATATTTTTAAAAATATATTGTTTATTTATGTTTAAAATTAAAACTGTATTATTTGGTATAGTTTTTTAAACTTTATAGGGCCCCAACGGCTCCAAAGCCCATAATGAAATGACATCAACAGTCCATGACAGCTAGTTTGTTAGTTGAGCAAGCACGGCTTTTGGCCAAAAAAATAAAACGACTTCCCTCCTTTTTTTCATCCATTTCTCTGCCCCATCCACATCAAACATGTCAAGTTACTCTCTCACTCATGTCATCACTCTTTGCATCCAAGTTCAACTTTTCATCTTCCTTCTCCTTCTTCTTCCTAATCTCTCATAATTAATGGCTTTATTTACCAAACCAACCAAAACCCACCTCCCAAACCTTCCCTCTCTTCCCGCTCTCACCTCGCGTGTAGCCAACGCGCGCGCTTGTCAATCGCTTAGAAGAAAGAAAAAGAAGGAAGAGCGAGCTGCTCAGAGTCACCGATCAGTTGTCTTGACTTTTTTTTTCTAATTTTAATTTTTTTTTTCCAGAGATGGGTTGCGTTTACTCGGCTTGGTTGTCGATTCTTGTCCTTGTTGTCGTTTCTGAGATGTTGGAAGTCAATGTGGGGGTCTGCGTAGCCGTGGAAGGTGGGTCCGTGAAGAAGTACGTGTCGGCGATCGGAGATCCGGGGATGAGGAGCTCCAATGTGAGAGTTGGGTTGGAGGCTTGGAATTTCTGCAATGAAGTTGGAGCTGAAGCGCCAAAAATGGGAAGTCCGAGGATGGCCGACTGTGCCGATCTGCATTGCCCTTCTTGGCCCTCTGGTATGTGCTTGTTTTTCCACAACTACCAAAAGAACAAATTAAGAACTGTGAATTAAAATTAGTGAAATGCATATATAATATATTTGAGTTTTTGGAATTGATCAATTATAGCATTTCCAAATACGGTGTTAAATTAGTGTATCAATGCCAAATTTTTAGCATTTTGAGTATGAAAATATCTCTCTAATACATTGCCATTTTTGGTGCTAGTCAAATTTGGCAATAAGTATAGTACATGTTAATTTATTGTATTTGATTGTTATTGGTTGGTATATTTGTATTTTCATTTTTTTCATTTTCAACATTTTGATTTTCTAATTATTTTAAAATTATAAAGTTTAATCTTACAGAGTACAAAGCTTATTCCTTTCAAAAGAAAAGTTACACAACTTATAATTATAATAAAGAATAGATATAGCATTTGAAATAATGTTATGCATTGGATTATAAAATAGACTAGCATATCAAATATGTCATTTGCTTCTTTTTAGCATCAAATATAATATTGACATTGACATTTGCATCAGAAATGGTCTTATTTTAAAGAGTAAAACCCATGAGTCTTGTGAAGTTGTAGAGGATTTTGATAATTTATATCTTTGGGTTGCAGAGAATTTGATTGAAAGGACTAAGGAGCAGATTGTTACCTTCGAATGTGGTTACAATTTACCAGGTGGTCCTAGGTTTTAGTAGTCTTCTTTGTTAATGTGCTTATTAGGAAAAAGAGAGTAGAAAAATCAGTTTTATGCAGCTTCACTGTAACAGAATTGTCGAAGCACTTGTCGCTTCATTCACACACACCTTTTCATATTAGTGTTTATCAGTTGAGCAAGATAATCTTATGTTAGCTTGACATTGGTGTTCTTTCCAATAGAAATCGAGTAAAAATCGGATTTGGTATTCAAATCACAAAAAAAAAAAGAAAAAAAAAAAGAAAATTGCTTCCTGTAATATTGGCGCTTGTGGTCCGTATGTAGTACTCTGTTTTCTCAGCTTCTTATATCATAGAAGACAGATTGTATGGCTTATTAAATGATATCGCTGGATGTTATAGCAAGAATGTTCCTCTGTTATTTGCCTATTTTTCCTGGGGGCAAGCATCTTTCTGGAGACATTGTGCATTTTGGTACATGTTATTACAAACTGAATTTTACTGCTCTATGTTCAGTATAGCTTTAGACTACCAATCAAGTACCTTTATTATGATAAAGTTGGTGTTCTCTTTTCTCTCTCGAGTCTTATGTTTCTTTTCTTTTATGTCTCAATCACCAGATCTTTTGGATAACACCATTCAGAAGAAGAGAAGCACGTGTACAGTGAGTCAAAGAGTAAAAGAATCTGACAATGTCTTAGGAGCAGGTGATGAGTTTCCTATATCAGATTTCAAACCGTACACGGACCCTGACATGTACGCTGTGGAAAAGGAGCTGTATCTCGGTTCTCTATGCGAGGAACCTGACTCCCAGAATCCATGGCAGTTTTGGATGATTATGCTTAAAAATGGGAACTTTGACAAGAACACTACACTTTGCCCCGAAAATGGCAGAAAGGTCAGCAAAATCGTGACGGGCAGAAATTTTCCATGCTTCGGCAAAGGGTGTATGAATCAACCACTTATCTATCACAATTACTCGAGATTGGTTTCTTCTGGGGACGAAGGAGTTTCTTTGACTGGAGGATTTTATGGAACTTATGAGCTTGATGCGGACTTGAGCAAAGGTGTAGGGAAGAATTCGTACTTTTCGGTCTCGTGGCAAAAGAACTCGAACACAGGGAGTTGGATTTTCTCTCACAAATTGACGACGTCTCGAAAGTATCCTTGGCTTATGTTGTACCTGCGTTCAGATGCAACTGAAGGATTTAATGGTGGTTACCATTATAATGGCCGTGGCATCATGAAAAAGGTTGGCTATTTTTTTTTTTTCCATTAATTCCTTTCTGACGCCAAAAATATTATGCTGCGCAATCTTAAATGAATTTGAAACTGCTTACCTCAGCTGAGGAAATTAGATATGAAAAAATCTGAAGCAAATCATTGAAAGGATGCTGTCTTTGTTACATTTGAAGCATGGATATTACCTTTTTTTCCCCTTGGGGAATCAAGTTATCAAACAATATCTTGTTTGTTTCAGATACAATCCAACACTGTTATTGTTTCCTTGCATAACATAGAATTCATATGCCTGTTACAGTTGCCAGTGTCTCCGAATTTCAAAGTGAGATTGACACTTGACGTCAAACGTGGAGGAGGGTCCAACAGTCAATTTTATTTACTTGACATAGGAAGCTGTTGGAAGAATAATGGAAAGCCCTGTGATGGGGATGTGCTCACGGATGTGACCAGATACAGTGAAATGATAATAAACCCGGCGACCACAAGCTGGTGCCGGCCAGATAACCTAGTCTCTTGTCCCCCTTACCATATGACTGCAAGTGGTGAGATAGTATACAGAAATGAAACGTCTCGTTTTCCATATTCTGCTTATCATCTCTACTGCAGCCCGGGGAATGCGGAGTATTTGGAAAAACCGTATGATATCTGCGACCCGTATAGCAATCCACAAGCCCAGGAACTGGTGCAGATTCTCCCACACCCTGAATGGGCTGTCCATGGCTATCCTGAAAAGAAAGGAGATGGATGGCTTGGTGACTCCAGGACTTGGGAGCTTGACGTGGGTGGCCTTTCTAGTCGGTTGTATTTCTACCAGGTAATATATACATGTCATGCCATCATGGTCATATTTTGCTGCTATAACATTAGATATGTCGTGTTTTCACAATAATTATTTTGTAACCTTTCTTTCTGTTTTTCTTATTCTCCCTTGTATTTACTTGGTTCACTGCTGATATGAATTTTGGCACTTCACAGGACCCAGGAACAGAACCGGCAAAGCGAGTTTGGTCTTCATTAAATGTTGGAACAGAAATTTATGTTAGTAGAAGGGGAGAGACGGCAGAATGGACTATAAGTGATTTTGATGTCCTGGTTCCTGAAGACATTGATGATCATGGATCCAGCTTCAATTAGCTCTTGTTCTTCCCCAGTGAGTTCACGTTTCTCTTGGTGAACTAAATTATTTCCCTCAAGATACTTGGAAATGTAAAATGTATCAGCAAGATTTTCTATTTATAAATAAATACATTTGGGAAAAGAGCAATGTTTCATGTTCTATCTGGGAAAATAGAGAAATTCTTTTATCTTTGCCACGAAAATTTGGTGCAGTTGTTTCGGCGGAAAAATGAAATATTGTCGCTTTTGAGCAAATGGAGATATGTTTTGTTGTTGTAAAGTTTTCCGTCATTCAACTTGAATAAACGAAGTCGTTTTGTTGTCTGCAATTTGGCTGTCGCTTATAATATGAGATATCTTGTCGTTTATTCTATTGGGTCGTTGCGGTTTCTCGTGTTCAAGTCGTTTTAGACATCATTGTTCAACAATGTACTACATCCTGTTTATTCCTTTTATTTCTCTCATTGTTTCTCCTCAAATAGGAGTCCTTCATCATTTTGTAGCTTATCTTTTTAAAACCTACTGTTTCACGGTTGAACTTTTTTTTTCCCCTTCTTTCTTTATGTCGTTTTACGGACGTTGTTGGCTTGTTGCTATTTGTTTTGTTACACGTCACTTATCTTTGTTGTTGCTGCGTAACAAGGGGATGTCGTTTTTTGTGTATAATTGTTGTCCGTCCAACAAATTATGCTGCCTCTTTTGGCTGCCTATCTGAGCCATGCCGTGTTCCTGTAATAATTTGACAAGGTTTAAGCCCGTTGAACGACACGTAGCATTTATCTGTAAACGACATCCGTTCTTTTGTGCAGAAAAAAAGATTCCCTTTAGAACTGATAAAATCACCCAAATGTATATCCTGGATGCTCCAGTAAACATCGGTTCACAATTTTGTTTTCTTTTTATATTTTTGGCGTGAAAATGAGAGCTTTAAGATACTTTAAAAGATTAAAATATATAAATATAAAAGAAGACAAATCAATAAATAAACATGTCTATACGTTCATGCATGTGCATCGAACCTCTTTGGCAAATCTGGATTAGCCAAAAGCAAGTTACAAACGACCATAAGCATTATTCCCATCTTCTCTAGTATAACCCCCTGCAACAATGAATGTACCTTTGAAAGCTCCATCCTCATTCTTGGCTCGATGACGTGGCAGTACAAGATTCCATATTTGTTCAAGGATTCAGCCATGTAAAGCCCAAGCTTTTCTGGTTTGGAGTCACCTGAGTCGTTGTAGTCATTAAATGGAGACAGTCTTAATCCTACTCTCTCTGCCCCTATCTCCTCCACAATGGCTTCTACAGTTTCAAGAGCAAAACGACAACGGTTCTCCAAGGATCCACCATATTTATCTGTTCTGTTGTGTCGTTCACTTGGTCTTTCAAGAATTGGTCAAAAAGATAGCCATTTGCCCCATGAATCTCAATTCCCATCAAAACCTGTTTATATATTAGAGATGAATCAAACTTATGAGCAAAACATATACATGTAACCGGGGATGTGTGCAAAGATGTCCTTTTTCGAAGTGTAGTTTTAGAAGTTGTAAATGTAAATGTCCCTTTTTAAAAAATTTAAGAATCAATAATTTATGTGGTTAAAAATTAACACATTGGACATACATTGATTAATTGATGATATACCAACATCAATGAATAATTTATCAAAAAGCCAATCAAGGATTTATAAAACTTCATTTTTTTAGAAAAAATGGCATATTTTTAAATTAGCAAAACTAGAGACAAGTGGACTTTAAAAAAGGTTGTCCCATCGCAATTTCTTTGGCACAAATTAATTGAAATATTTCCAAACTTTCTGAATCTTTGAATTTATTTGGAAAAAAGAAAGATAAGCTACCAGCTTCCATGGCATTTCTTGCAGCAAGTCTAAAATCATTCACAATTTGAGGAATCTCATCTATTCTTAGCCGCCTTGGAGGTGTGAACCTGAAAAAGAAAAACAAAAACAAAAACAAATATACCTATATTTGAAATTCTTCCGGAGTGCCAAGTCCGACAGAAGAAGATACTGCCTTTGGCATGAACAGCATCTACAATCGGCCTCCATGCTTCAACCTGCTCTTTTTGTCCAAATACCTGGCGTATTTGGGTACCTATACATATACATACATAGGTGTGTGTGTATATGTATATATATACATAATATCATTTCTAGGTACTTTATATTTTACGAAATGAAAGTAAAAGGAAAAAAAAAAAAAAACCATCGTGTAAGGATCAAATTTTTAGTTGTAGAATTCGAGAAGTATATATATTACCCTCGACCAGCTTCAGATACCAGAGTTGCTTCAGCAATAGGAAGTACCCCTTTAGACGTTCTCTGAGAGTAGTACAAGACTCCATGATGGTGCCAAAACAATTCTAGATCAAAAACCAATTTAAATAATTAAAAAAATATACATATATACAGATCAAGTTATATATTAATATAGGTCACACATGCAACTGAGGGAATTAATGTTTTGATCATGATTTACACGAATAAAATCCTAACTATATACATGTAAGGCTTCAAACAAGGCTTATCAATTTCTTAACCGTCACAATATATATATATATACACACACACACCTGTGAGAAAGATTGAAGTTGCCTATCTTGTACTGAGTGAGAAGAGGGATATTGGCCGTTGAACTTGACTGATGATCATCAGCATCATGATTTTCAGTAATATTATTATTGTTAATGGTGATATTGGCGTTGGTCAGCCGTACCACGCTTTTGATACTTTCCATTTTCTGCCCAGAATCCTTAGTTTTATTCTCCTTCGTGAAAAATGAAGGATACTCTTTTTTCTTAGTTGAACACCAAATTTGTGTTCTTTTTTGTGGCGCACTATGAAGATGAAAGCAGTACGTATTTATAGCAACTACAGAAGCACGGAATCAATTAAAATAATAGAAAAACTGACAAACTATATAGGACCACCCACTTTATTTATTTATTTAGTTTTTGAAAGGTTCATATGACGTGTATTTTTTTAAATTTTAGTACAGCTTCTCTCTTATTGTCCCCAAAATAATATGAATATCCTACTTGATTTTTATTGTGTGAGATTATCATATTTTTATATGCTTTACAAATTTTCTTATTTCCCCATTTTAAGTTCTATACTATTCGTATTGTATCTTTGTTTCTTGTCTTCTTATATCTCTATATTTTTCTCTTTTATTAATTTTTTGTATTGAATTCTATGTTAACAAAAAAAATGAAAAGTTTAAAAGTAAGTGTAAACAATAAATTTAGAAGAACAGAATTTGGAATGTTGCCATTAACTCTCAAGTCTATTTTGTTCCAAATTTGATTAGTTTTACAACGTAGAAACATTTATTTATGGCTATTTTCCAAATGCATGTTTAAATTTCTTTCTTTTTTAATCTTTTTTTATGTAATTTTTGCTATACATGTATTTCTCTCTTCTAAAACAGAAATATAGTAAATAGTATTTTTACCAAACTAATTATATCTAAATAATAGATTTTGGAAATATTTATAGAAAATAGCAGTCTTCTCATTCTCATCTATTTACTACTAGTAAAATTTATATTGACAATAAATATTTTTAAAACATGTTATTTACTTCATTTATTTACGATAAAAATATTATTTTCTTTATTCTCCTAAATTCTATATATATAAAATATTTGTGGTTGCGGGTATAATCAAAGATAAATTCACACCTGACTCTGTCAAAACGTGAAGAGTTTGAATCCTTTCATTTTCAAGTTTCAAAAAATAATAATAAATAAATATAAAACATCTCTTCGGTATTTAGGAAATTAATTTAATAAGTGTACGGAACATAATTTTTTCAATGAAATTTTACATATAATTAATTAGGATGTCATATATAATTATTAGTAGATCACATCAAAGTTCTTTATTTTTATTATGTTATTTCTGACTAAAAACGTGGTGACGACAAGAGGAAGCAAAAGAAACCAAAGATAACAATTTGAAAGTGATCAAAAGTCTGGGTAAACTTGGCATTCTCTGTGTGGAACATATAGGTGGTTTTTTGAGTGGAAACCATGTACAGGCACATGGTTTCAGGAGATGGATTACATGTAAAAGTCTAACAGTGTATGGGGGAACTGTTTGTCATTTGGGGAAAAGGTTTGTTCACTCTCTTTTTCCCCCCTAAAATCTGATTTTGGGTGTTTGAATAAGATATCAGAATTTATTAAAATTAATTAAATAAACAGTAGAAATCAAAATGAAATAACAAAATAATTAAAATTTAGTTAAACAAGAAAATGTCACAAATTGATTAATTAAAAATTAAATCTCAATTAGGCATAATAATTATCAATTTCACATTCTAAATAGGTTTAATTAAACTTCGGCATTACAAAGACACAACCATGAGTTCATGAATTTCAATCTAGCTTGAATTCGATTTTATTTTTCTTGCTAGACAATTTGAGCATTACTTTACATACTTAGAGAACCACTCTAACATCTTTCTATGGGCTTCCTCGGCAGAATTTACAGCTGCTTCGTCATTAACGTTGTACCTCACGGTCCAACCATGTCTAACGTTTGGGAATATCTCAACAAGGCTATCAAGCTGTAACAAAAATAAGTAAATGAAAGTATACATATCTTTGAGTTTCAAAATCTGTAGCAAAAATTAGTCACATATTAAGAAAATTGTATCAAATGGAATGAATGGACAAAGCTACTTATAGACGGATAATATATTTAGGATGTAATTAAACTTCTAGGATCAGGCTACACATACACTTTCTACACACTGTCCTTGCAATTTTAAAACATGGCTCCATAAAATTGCTAATCAAGAGAGAATTCAAATCCGTCTAATCTTCTCTTAAGTGTTGAGAGCTTGTTTGGTAGGCAGAAAAAAAAAAGGAAGGAGTGAAAAGGTGAAAGGATTTTAGTTTTAAGTTCTGGAGTTTATTATTTCCCCAACGTAAAAATAAGATCAATATTCTTCTTTGTTATATTAAAATTCTACAACTGAAAGATTATATACAGCTCATATAATTTTGCATGTTATTTGAAGTTTATTTTTCTTTTTCCATTTGATTGCTCTCAGAAATATAGAATTAGGACATCTAATTCTTTATCATTTACGACCTGTAATTGTTTGATAGAGTAGAAAATAGAAGGGAATTGAGTGGGGGAGGGAGTTCAAAAATTTTCAATCTTTCCCAATATGAAGTGATTAGAGGAGAAATTCCGTATCAAACCAATAGGCAATAAGCAAAAAATGATTTTCCCCAATAAGAGAGCGTAATTTTTGAGATGATTTCCAATTTCGTCCATGTGTATGTTTCCCTGCTTATAATAATGATAAAAAAAAGATTAGCACATTCCGTACCTCAGGTTTGGCAATTAAGATCTGCTCAAACTGTTTCAAGAGTGCCGGCGGAGAATAATCATCAATCTCAGCACCCAATATTGCAACGGGAATATTAACTCCTGCAGAATTTTTTTTAACCATTTAAGAATTCTATGACATGACAATTAATCACAACGACAATCACGCCAAAAAGTAGACAAGAGTTCATTTCAAGCAACTTAATTAATAACTATATTATTACTGTTTCTTTAACGATGATATGTAGTATAACTTTATGTCATATGCTGTTGAATCACAAGCCCTCACTTGTCTATTTCTGCTTATAGAGAATTCACGTGCTTGGTTTTTAAAGACATACATACATATATATATATATATATATGTATATATATTTGCATATGATTTCTAAATGTCACTGGAATCCTTACCCATAATGTCGTCCAACGTGACAAAGGAAGGATGTAAGAGCACAGCAGCTTGAATGGATTTAGACTTTGAAATTTCAGTTACAACCTTTGCTGTAAAGAAACATATGTTAATTTATACTCCGACTCCGACTACAATTTATCAGATGGGGGAAACGACATACAAAACATTTATAATTGGAACAAGTGTTCAGTCAAATTTTTGCCATATATGTTAACAAAACCAGTACTAATCAAGATGAAGGAAAAAATTAAAAATAAAAATTAATATTAGAAAAAATAAACACACTAAAAAAAAGTAAGGTAAAAGCAAAAACCAAAACTGACCACCCCAACAGAAGCCTGCAGCCCCAACTGCAGAGAAACCCGTAGATTTCAGAGCTTCAACTACAGGTTTCACATCTTCAAATCCCTTATCCTATTAGGAAAAACGTATGTAACATATTATCAACAACAACAATGTGAAATTAATCAATTATATTTGAAGCCCTTTGGATTAATATTCAGAAAAAAAAAAAAGTGATGAAGAACTTACAGTTCCGTGATCTTTTAACCAAACTGCTAGAGGCATATTATTGCTGTATGTAAAAGGATCGCCGTGGAAGAAGTCAGGAACAACAACAAAGAATCCAGATGCCGCAACCTTGTCGGCAACCATCCTGTCAAACAGAAATCAGCGGCTTTTTTAAGTAAGCGGATATTGTTAGTTGTTTGGGCATTTATAACAACCATAAAATGCAGAAAACGGAAGCGTATAGGATCGAATTCAATACCTCCAGCAATTGTCGTTTAATGCTCTGTTTTCCACTGCGTGATTAACGAATTTTTGGTTTTTCTGGGCACTCTCAATTTTACACTTGATGGTGTAATTTTCATGAATGAATTGTGTGCTCAGGGACCCGAACATTTAAAACCGCGACCATCACACGGTTGTAACGGTTGGTACCAACCGTTACACGTGAGACAGTTGATACGTGAAGCATATCACGTGGGCCAAAAATTGAAACGGCCAAATGAGTTTTTAACATTCTCCCACTTGGCCCACGTATTACATCAACTGCTATAATGAGAAACAAAACACATGAATCATGGCGACAGGTCCTCTAAATAACGAGTATTATCTTTCATGTATCACAATATATCTTATTTCTTAGATTTTCTCTCTTATCTTAATGAATAAACCCTATGTTTATTCTAGGTCCTAAACTTTAGTGATATTTCTCAGAAATAAAGTTGCGCACTTAATTGAAGCTGAAAAGAGAAAATATCATAAATATAGAGTTTCACAACAAAGTATGACAAAATTACATAAGGGAACCAAGTCCCATTCTATCCACATGATCCCTAAATTTTACTGGTGGCATGCCTTTAGTCAAGGGATCGGTAATCATCAATTCAGTGCTTATGTGTTCAATGACCACTGCTTTATCCTTAACACGCTCTCTTATGGCTAGATACTTAATGTCGATGTGTTTGCTTCGACTACCGCTCTTGTTGTTTCTAGCCATAAAAATAGCAGCTGAATTGTCACAGAATATATTCAACAGCCTAGAGATAGAATCCATAATCCTAAGCCCAGAAATGAAACTTTTGATCCATACACCATGTGAGGTAGCCTCAAAACAGGATACGAACTCGGCCTCCATAGTGGAAGTAGCAGTCAAAGTTTGTTTGGCACTCCTCCATGAAATAGCTCCACTAGCTAGCATGAAAATGTATCCGGAAGTTGATTTCTGTGAATCAATGCAGTCAGCAAAGTCAGAATCAGAGTAGCCAATGACTTCCAAGTTGTCAGTCCGTCTATACATAAGTATGTAGTCTTTGGTTCCTTGTAGGTACCTCATCACCTTCTTTGTAGCCTTCCAGTGGTCTAATCCTCGATCACTCTGATATCTGCCCAACATTCCTACAGCAAATGCAATGTCAGGTCTTGTGCAAACCTGAGCATACATAAGACTTCCAACAGCTGAAGCATATGGAATGTTGTGCATCTGTTCTCTTTCAAGGTCATTTTTCGGGCACTGATTCAAATTGAATCTGTCACCCTTCACAATGGGAGCTATACTCTGTGAACAATTTTTCATCTGAAATCTCTTCAAAACTTTGTTGATATAGGCCTCTTGAGACAGACCCAAAGTGCCTTTATATCTGTCTCTGTGTATCTTAATGCCTATAACGAAGGATGCATCACCCATATCCTTCATGTCAAAGTTTTTAGAGAGGAATTGTTTTACCTCATGTAGCATACCCTTGTCATTGGTTGCAAGTAAAATGTCATCCACATATAGAACCAGGAAACAAATTTTACTCCCACTGACTTTTTGGTATATACATTGATCCATGATGTTCTCTACAAATCCAAATGAAGAGATGACATCATGAAATTTCAAATACCACTGACGGGAGGGCTGCTTTAACCCATATATGGATTTCTTAAGCTTACATACCAACTGCTCACCATTACTAGAGGAGAATCCTTCTGGTTGTTTCATATAAACCTCTTCCTCTAGTTCACCATTGAGAAAGGCCGTTTTCACATCCATCTGTTGCAACTCCAAGTCAAAATGAGCAACAAGTGCCAAGATAATGCGAAGAGAATCTTTCTTGGATACAGGAGAAAAGGTCTCCTTGTAGTCGATTCCTTCTTTCTGAGTGAATCCTTTGGCCACGAGTCTTGCCTTATATCTTTCGATGTTGCCCAATGAGTCTTTCTTCGTTTTATAGACCCATTTACACCCTATGGCTTTTGCACCATCAGGCAACTCAACAAGATCTCAGACTCCATTGGATGCCATAGAATCCATCTCATCCTTCATTGCATCATACCAAAGTTTCGATTCTTGGAAACTTATGGCTTGTGAAAATGTTTCGGGATCATTTTCGACTCCAATGTTGTAGTCCGATTCTTGTAGATACACAACATAATCACTAGAAATTGCTGATTTCCTTTCTCTAGTAGATCTCCTTAATGTTGGTTCAACATTTTCTAGAGGAATCTGTTGTCCAACTTGTTGCTCGATTGTTTCCGATGGTTCTTGAGCAACTTGACCTTCTAGATTATTATCAACAATTTGTGGAACCTCAATGATCGGTTGCACAACACTCGGTTGAACTATAGGAGTGCTATGAACTATGATCAACCTGTCACTTGATGTAGATGGTTGAGCTTCAGTATGATCTCCTTCAGAAACTATGTTCCGAAATTGATCGCTCCCACTAATCAAGTCATTCTCAAGAAACTTGGCGTTCCTTGATTTCTACAAATCTAGTGCTATGAGTTGGACAGTAGAATCTATATCCTTTGGACCTTTTGGCATATCCAATGAAATATCCGCTAATGGTCCTCGGATCTAGCTTCTTCTCTTGTGGGTTGTATACTCTTACTTCAGACGGACATCCCCAAACGCGTATATGTCGCAAACTCGATTTCCAACCTTTCCATAACTCAAATGGCGTCTTTGGGACAGCCTTAGTTGGAACCCGGTTTAATATATACATAGCCGTCTTAAGAGCTTCAGTCTACAAGGACTTAGGTAGGTTGGAGTTACTCTGCATACTACTCACCATGTCCATTAATGTTCGGTTTCTTCTTTCTGCCACACCATTTTGATCGGGAGAACCAAGCATTGTATATTGGGCAACTATTCCATGTTCTTGAAGAAACCTTGCAAATGGACCTTGAGCTTGTCCATCCTCAGTGTATCTACCATAATATTCTCCACCTCTATCTGTCCTCACGATCTTTATTTGCTTTCCGCACTGTTTCTCTACTTCAGCCTTGAAAACTTTAAAGGCGTCTAATGCTTCGTCCTTTGTATGAAGCAAGTAGAGGTACATGTACCGTGAGTAATCATCTATGAAAGAGATGAAGTATCTCGGACCATATGAGTCCATTACTGGACTACAAATATCTGAATGTATGATTTCTAATATTTCTGAACTCCTCTTGGCACCTTTCTTAGACTTGTTGGTTAGCTTTCTCTTAATGCAACCCACACAAGTCTCGAAGTCAGTAAAATCCAAAGTACTAAGTACTCCGTTAGTCACTAACCTTTTGATTCTCTCAATGGAGATATGTCCTAATCTCCAATGCCACAACATAGAGGAATCCTCATTTATAACACAACGTTTAATGCCAGATTGAACATGCATAGCAGTATGATGTGGTTCATTTTGCAAGTTAATTGAGAAAAGACCATCAGACAAAATACTATTCCCAACAAGATCAGATTTATAAAATAAACTGAAACATTTGTCTGAAAAAGTAAAGGAATATCCCAAATGTACAAGTCTGGAAACAGAAATTAAGTTCCTAGAAAAGTTTGGAACATAAAATGTCTTATCCAATTCCAAAGTAAAACCACTACTTAAAACTAAGGTGCATGTTCCGATGGCTTCCACATGTGAACGCATCTTATTTCCTGAAGAGATGCTAAGCTCACTTCCTAGTGGCTTCCTTAGTTTTCGCATACCCTGCAAGGTATTCGAAACATGGATTGTAGATCCAGAATCAATCCACCATGTGTTATAAACAACATCAATCATATTAGATTCATAACAAACCAATGAGATTGGATTACCTTTCTTCTCAAGCCAACTCTGAAATTTTGTGCAATCCTTCTTCATGTGTCCCTTCTTTTTACAGAAGAAACACTTGGATTCCTTCTTAATGACAGCTTTGGGAGATATTTTACTCTTCCCTTTGTCCTTGGCCTGATGTTGGTCTTGATTCTGATTCTTTCCTCTCGTGGTTGTAAGTGCAGTTTCACCCATTTCCATTACAAGCCGCCCCTCTTCCTGAGTACACATGGTCAGAAGTTCATTTATTGACCATTTGTCCTTATGTGTATTATAGGAAATCTTAAAGGGCCCATATTGTTTTGGTAGGGTGTTCAGAATGTAGTGCACCAAGAAAGATTCAGACATATCCACCTCAAGGTTCTTTAATTGAGCCGCTATGTCCCTCATCTCCATGATGTGCTCACGCACACCTCTCACACTGGTGACCTTAAGGATGAGAACCTCATGATTAGGGTGCTGGCAAGTGCCTTATCTGAAGTTTCAAATTGCTCATCAATGGCTTTCAGCAATGCCCGGACCTTGTCATACTGTTCGACGGAACCACGTATACCAGCAGAGATTTTGGTCTTTATGAACATGACGCTAAGGCGATTAGATCGCTCCCAACGTTCATAAAGAGCAATCTCATCCTGAGTGCTGGTGTCAGTAATTACGGGCTCGTCTTTCCTTATAGCATAATCAATGTCCATCCACCCTAAGTGAAGGAGTATTCTCTCCTTCCAGATCTTGTAGTTATCCCCTTTCAGCTCAGGGATATCACATCGTACATCAGAGAAATTCACAGGTTGTATGACTGCATAATTAAAATAAACATGCTTATGATCAAAATATTGAGGCTAATAAACATAAATTTTGCTTTACCAATGTAAATCATGCATAATATCATGAATCTATGACATAAAACTTGCCTGTGGGCTAAAGTTATAATTCAATTAGATTCATTTAATTGTATGATAAAACTATCAAATTATGTTCCCTTTTCTAATCCCTGTGGGTAAATCAGAAAATATAATTTAATATTTTATCCCAATTAGTCATACTAATATAATAAAAATTCCTGTGGGATAAAATTTATTATATTAAGTACAACTAATTACAATAAATGTCCTTTAACCAAATGTGATCCTAAACCAATTAATATATAATTTTGTATAATTAGAGTTGCTGTGGCTAAGCTCCAATTATTCAAAAATTATATGGATCACTTAGACATTTAATTTTGTTCACAAATTATTCATGAAAATCGCATGTTCTATAGGCAATATAATAATTATGAACAAGGTCTTAATTTGTGCTAAATGAGTTAATTAACTTAATAACATGCATAATAAAACTTAAAACAATGCATATAACAATAATTAGCACAACAATTATATCAATATATTTTCCAATAAAACATTCATTAATATGGAACATTTTCTAAATGAAATGCATAATTAATTTCATAATTTATGCATAAAATGTATTTCCAAAATTATGTACATACAACAATAAAATTATGCACATAAAACAAATACTTGGTACATAATGCTTAAATTGAATTTCCCATGAAATTATTGCAAGAATTATGTGCATATCCAAAAACCAAAAATTAAATATATTTTTTTTATTTTTGGATTTTTTTTTTTTTGCCAAAACGGCGTCGTTTAACTTAAGGGGGGGGGGGGGGGGGGGGGGGGGTCCCCAAAAAACGGCGTCGTTTGGAGTTGGGAGTATCTCGCGCCCGCTAAAAACGACGGGTCATTTTGCTGCCCGAATGCAAAACGACCTATCGTTTGGATCGTCTTCCACCTTCAGCCGGGTCGTTCTGACCCGGTTGCGACCCGCGCGACCCGACGGTTTCTCTTCCCTCCGACGTCCATTTCAGGCGTTCCAAATCCCAAAATGCTCAGAAATTAATAATGTGATGATTTATGAATTCAAAATACATAATTAACCAAGAATTCATATTAGTCAAGACTTGTTTTTCACGGCCATAAAACCGGCCTGCACAGACCGGAAAAATTTGTCGAATTTCTCGATTTTTCATCATAAAACATTAAGAAAACATTATCTTAATGGTTTTATAACAGTAACATTGAAAATATGTCAAAGAAAAACAAAGCCCAAATCACGGTTCAGAAACCGTGGAAAACAGAATTTTTCGTTCAAAAATTTGAACATCAAGGCAGAGGTATAAGGCTCGGATACCAAATGTAAGTTGTTTGGGCATTTATAACAACCATAAAATGCAGAAAACGGAAGCGTATAGGATCGAATTCAATACCTCCAGCCATTGTCGTTTAATGCTCTGTTTTCCACTACGTGATTAACGAATTTTTGGTTTTTCTGGGCACTCTCAATTCTACACTTGATGGTGTAATTTTCATGAATGAATTGTGTGCTCAGGGACCCAAACATTTAAAACCGCGACCATCACACGGGTGTAACGGTTGGTACCAACCGTTACACGTGAGGCAGTTGATACGTGAAGCATATCACGTGGGCCAAAAATTGAAACGGCCAAATGAGTTTTTAACAGATATATATAGAGATAATTTCTAGGGGGCAATGTTATGTTAATTTGTTTTATGCATAAAGTGCTAAAACTTAACTTCTAGGAAAAAAAAAATATTTAGAGATGTCAATTTAGCTGGGCTGATTAATAAGCACGATTGCACGGCACGAAAAAAAAATTATGCTAGGCACAGCACGACGCAAGATTAGATTAAGCTAAGTTAAGCACGGCATGAGATTGGGCCATGTCGGGCTCCTAACTTAGACACGTAGTTCGAGCACGACACAACACGACAAGACAAGAAATACGAGCATGACATAAGCATGACATGGCATAACCTATTGAGCACGATGGGTTGGCATGGCGAATATCTTATTTTTATTTTCAATTATGTAGTTTTAGTGATAATATTACAAATTTCTCAATAATTAAAAAAAAATACAATCTCCATAAAACAAGTTGAAATATTGTACTTCATTTTTTTTTTCATTTTCAGTAAAATGTTAAGGGAGGGGCTTGAGTATTGGATTTATGATGGCATCACGTTTTTTTTATTTACTAATAAAATATAAGCTATATTATTTATTTATTTATTTTTATTTGAATAATATTATAACTTGAAAATAATTAAAAATAATAACTTTAAAATCAGTAAGCCGATCCAACAGTCTATTGCACCTGGTATGATAAAAAGCATGAGCACAATACAACACGAGCACAAGCACGAGCACGAGCACGAGATATGTCTGGGCCTATGGGTCAGATTGAGCTTATATTTTTCAATCTTGGGCTAGCACGAACACGACACAAAACTTCGATGAGCCAGGCTAAGCACAACACAAAACATACTTAAGCCCAACCAATTATGGGCCAGATTGACATGACACGACATGATTGACATCTCTAAGAATATTAACCAAAATGTGAAGGTTGACTCTATCAAGACTTAAGGTGAACGGTTGGTCACTCGATGCCAAAACCAGAGTCAAATACAAATCAAGCCAAGAGCTTGTTTGTTTCCTATAATTTCATGAATGTTTGAATCATTTATCTTAGTTCAAGATGCTTCCAGCTTTTGCTTATTGTTTTCCATTAATTAATAAAGTCATTTAAGATCAATTTATGTAACTAGAAAGATTAGCTATAGTCTGTTGAAAAAAAAATACCAATAAACTTAAATATATTTAACTAATAATATTTCATCTCAATAAGCAAAAAAAAAAAAAAAGTCCAATAAATTTTTTCTAAGACTTCAAATTTGTTAGAGCCGACACTGGCAAGAGTTTGGAAAAACAATTAACCCATGTACCCTTGAATTTCAAAATTCCTTTTGCAATCTTTCCCTACAACAAATTCATTTCCCAAAATCGGGACAAGACTTGTAAAATGCAAAATTCTCCTCGTTATGATGCATCCAAATACGAACCTAGATTTCCTCTAACCTGAATTGGCAAATTCGTTGCAAGGGAAGATTTTATAATGCGACATTAATCCTCTGTTTGGCAAGCTTGGTCTTAACCACAACCTCGGTTATTAATAAAATAACGCTCTCACATGCTACAGTAACAATAAAAAAGTTGCTACAGTATCAAACTTTCACATCTTATAGTAAAAAAAGTTTTAACTACCCTATCAAACACCCTGTAAAATTTTGAAGGGCATTAATTTTTCATTTTCATGGGTATAATGTCATTTGCGTGTTAAAAAAAAAAAAGAGAGAGGATGTCTTTGCAACTCTCTCAGCAAAATTTCATACACCCGCCGTACAGATAGCCTTTTTTAATGTAGCATTACCTTATGTTTGGGACTTCATATCCTGCACCAGTTTAAAAAAATCAAACGTGTAAATTTTACGGATTAAAAAGCCTAGAGGAAAAGAAATTCTTATGTCCACTATGTGATGTCAATAAGAAATGATTGAACACTAACTTGACATAAGTTGAGTAAAACAAAATGGAGAAACAAAAGGAAAAACGGCGAGAGAAATTGAGGATTATCGTTGTCGTATAATATTGTTATTATTTTTTACTTTCTTTTCAACCAAGATGAAAAGAAAAACAAAATCTAGTTTCTGCAGAAAATAAATGGAGAGTAGTAAGGTGAATAATTACCAAAAACGTCGGAGATGAGAACAACGGCATGTTTGGAGTTAGGGGAACCAGATACGTAAACTTTGAGGCCTCCCAGTTCTTCAACGCTGCCTTCTCCGCTGCTCGGATCCGGTACCGGTGGATTAGAGCAGCACTGAGGCCCTGCCATTCTCTCTCTCTGATCTAGTGAAGCACACAAATAACTGAAACTACGCTCTCTATCCTGTCAAACTTAGATGCATAGACGTTTACATGTATATATGTATATATGTATACGCAACATATATATTATTTAAAGTGGAGGCTTGGATCAACAATCAAAGATCGAACCTTATTATATGGAAAAATTGCGCAAAGTCTAAAATCCCCATTTGTTTTTGGAAAAATGCACTTGGTATCTTGGACATTTTCATCTAGCTAGCCATAATTCGTTTTTTATCAAATGATTATTGTTTATTTAATGATGGTTTGGTCTAAACTTGTTTGGTTTTCCATAATATTTATAATTAAGTGTTAAACGTCAGTTTCTGTCTAGCCGGTCCAATAGAGCCTTTCGATAAAAAAAATGGGAAAACACGACTTTCATATTTGCGGTAGTCAATAAGTTCCTCTATTTAAAATTGTCCAATGTTTCATACAAATTTTCTCTATTTAAAAGGCTATAATATACGGTTGTAGGCTAGATTAGTGACACGTGTCTTGCTTATATTTTCTTGTAACTTATTTTGTTCTTTTTTTCCCCTAAAAACACCCTGCACTTGAAGATCAAGTTAGATGTGAATTTTTGGCTAGCCTACTTCTTATAACTATTTCTCTATATAATGAATGCAATTGCCTATCCTCAGCAGTGGATATTTCCCAAACTATCACATTGTTCTTTGTTCATCAGCTTCTCTTCTTCCTCTCCTACGAGTATTCTCTGCACTTTATTCTTCACATACCAAAAACATTAAAAAGTTCGACCATACATTGTCTCCATTGGTAAAGAAGGTATCCCTTGTTTACTATTAAGACCATCGCTACTCAAAACACAAAGAGAAAGAAAACGAAAAAAAAAAAAAAAAAGGAACGATCTACAATACATACTATTGTACGGGAGGACATGTTCCCTCTTTTATTCAAAAAAACATAGTACTTGTTGTTTTCCCGAAACAAACAACAGGAAACCGAAATCCCCCAAATCTTAAAAAAATTTTGGTAAGAAAAAAGCGTTGTAACATAAAATTTAAATGAGTTAGACAATAATTTGGTAGCCAAAAAAAATTGTAAAGATAAGGAGGCAATCTAAAAATCCTGAAATCGTAAATTATTTTGTAAGCACTTATAGCATTACATGTAAAACATTTCACAGCCTCCCACCAACATCCGCACCAGTGGTCTAGTGGTAGAATAGTACCCTGCCACGGTACAGACCCGGGTTCGATTCCCGGCTGGTGCATTGTTTTGCATAATTTTTCCCCCTGCAGCCTCGCTCTTGCAAACGGTAAAGACTGAAAACATAAACGACTTGCTGGTTTTGCACTAGCTCAAACCATCAACTCCTTCCCTGCTTTGATTCTCAAAAATAAAAATGAAAGAAGTCGTTCAGTGCCTGCTAGCTCTCTCTCTAAGTTCTGTGTCACGCAGGCAGTTATGGAATTCATTTTCTTAATGTTTGCAAGGATTAATGGATTGATTGTAGTTTGCAAGGATATCTTGTCGTTTCTTTTTTCTTTTGAAAAAAAATATTGATTTCCCTTGAAAAAAAATATTGATTTTTTTTTCCTCGTAGATAAATTTCACAAATTCCTTTTAAACCATGACACTTATGTCAACATAACATGCTCTTTAAATTTCAAAAGTAGCTGCTTTTATCCTCCAATCTATGATTTGTGTCCAACCCTTTCTTATCCATTAGATTCCAACATTTTTTAGATGGAAAAGCTAAATTGTCTATTTTTTTAGAGTTAAGTATAATATTTATTTTATTAAGTGCATTTCTCCCTCGCCAAAACTCATAAATAGGGGTTTCTTGGATTGCATTACACAATTAGAGGTCGAACCGTAATCCAATTCATATATATGATACTAAAAAAATCATAATCCAAAACTAATCTATGAACACTCTCAATCTAGTCTAATCCAAAACAAGGGATTTACGGATTGAAGTCCTCGGATTAACAGATTGAGCATTTAAATTTATTAAAAAATAAATATAAAAATTAACATAATATAAAATAACATAATTAAATACAACCCCACGTATTACAACCCAATCAAACGCAAATCTTTAATAATAAACTAAATTGTATCCTCACAAAACATACAAACTTACTTAAATATACTTTAAACATGAGTAAATAATATTATTGGCTTTTCTGATTGAGCTGAGACTCCTTTTCATTTTATTAAACAAAGTGCTGAAGATGAATATTAAAAAATTATATATTTATATATATATAATTCGAATTCATGAATTACATAAATTAGAAGAAACTCAATCCATAATCTATACATATCGCATTGAAAAAATCCTAACTTAATACCAATCCATATTTCTCGTATTCCAATCCCATTCATAAGATTGGATTGGATTTATCGTTCTATAAATTTTATATTGTCAATTTTTCGCTTATCATCTGTGTGTTATCCTCCATATCTTGTCGTTTGTGAGATACACCTTGGATGTTTTTGTTGCTATTTTTTACGGTGGATGTCATGTTACATCTCGGACTTGTATCTTCCGTCCAAAAATGTTGTCCAAAACCCTGTCTAACCAATAAAAAATTGCCACATCATTTCTATAAGAGTTATTTAACAGAGTTAACAGCCGTTTATATTCCCAAAAATAAAAAAATAAATCAGAGTTGAACAGCTGTTTAGACCGTTTCGCCTTTTAGCATTCCCCTCTCCATGTTCCAGTTTTTAAGTTCTGACAAGCCGATAGAGATCCGCAATGGCTTAAAGTCACATTTTTTTAATTTCCTCCATATATAGATAGATAGTCTTGGTGAAGAAGAAAGCAGATCCAACTCGACTGCATTTTCTCCATGGTTTCTACTTCAATTTCAGAACATATATTTATTGGCTATTGTCACGGGGGCTTCTTCTTCCCCTCTCTTCTAATTTTTTGCTCTTCTTCTGTCGTCACTTTGCCGAAGCGTTTTTCCATTTTTTTAAAAATTGTTGCAGGTGACAAAGAGAAACAATGGAAGCTGGATAGAGAGAGAGAGAGAAAAAAGGGAAGGACGTAGAGAAGCAATGCAGAGAGAGATAAAAGCCAGGCTTAAATGTTTGACGGACGGAAAACACAGATTTTTCCTAAACTACGTGGACTAAAATTATTGGTTGGACATAGAGTGAGACATAAAAATTTGGACCGCAGAATAAGAGTTATCTTTTTTGACGCCCAAAATGTAAATAACTAAAAACTGAAGTTGGTACTTCGATTTTTTAACCGTTTTAAACATGGATTTAATAGAAAGCCTTCATTTACAAAGGTTTAGGAGTTTGAGGTCATTTTGTTAAAATTAAAAAAACAGGGTGACTAGTTATTTACTACTATATAGTTTGGGGACCGGTAGTTATAATTTCTCAAAGACATATAGAAAAGAATCAGAACGAACGAGCCAACGAAGGGGACTTGAAGACAGAGGGAGAGATGACTAGCTTCCACGGCCGAAGATCCGTACAATTCTCTCCTCTTCTCTTCCCGCTTTTGATCCTGTTCGTCTCAGGTGTCTCTCCCTTTCTCTCTCTTTCCAAAGAATTCTTCTTCAGCTCGGTGTTCGAAGCAGATCGCTCATGAACACCATTTTTCCCTTCAAATCTAACGACATCTCAATTGCGTATTTTGCAGGCTTGGCGAGAGCAAGTGGCGAGCCTTCGAATGCGAAAACCGAGAGTAAAGCAAGCTCCACGGGGATCAAGGTCGTGATCGTGTGCCTGGGTTTGGTGGCGGTCGCTGGATTCTCCGTGCTTCTCTTCAAGCTGTGGCAGAAGAAGAAGAGGGAAGAACAGCACGCACGTCTTCTCAAGCTCTTTGAAGACGACGAGGAGCTCGAGGTTGAGCTCGGGATTCGCGATTGATGGATTTCTCCGATTGTTGCTCTTGCTGAATCGATCGGTTTCCGATGAGGTGCGCCTTTGTCGCTCTCGCTGCGTTGAATTTTAGGTCATTTTTGAAAATTGATGTAATTAGTCATTTTTTTTGGGATTATATTTTGTGTATACTAGTTTGATTGTGCTATATAGTTGGTGATTCGATCTATGGAATCGTTCTTCTCAGGAAAATTGATTTGGATTTTTTTTTTAGTTTGTTTGGTCCTAAATTGATATGGAATGGAAATTTTTTTGTATTTTTTAACTTTTCAAAAGGATTCTGTGTTGGACTAATTTTAGGAATTAGGGTATTGACTGTCATCTAGGAGTGCGATTTTTAGAATGCTTGGTAATTGTTTGACAATTAGAGTCGAGCTTAATAATTCCACAGCAGGGTTTCAAAGGAACTAGCTAATTGTGGCTCAAAATAGTTGATTTGGATGACATTAATTTTTTTGTTTAATATAGGCAAAAACTTACTGTGGGTGCAAGCATAGCACAGTATAATTCCACTCCTGACTCCAGCACAAAGTGTAAAGATCAAATCTGCATCCCAAGTTTAAGACGAAAAGAAGTTTGGGAAAACTTGGTAAAAACTAGAGAGTTAAATAAGATCAGGGCAAGCAAGCGTCGTTGGCCATTGTTATGCAGTAAAGTTGTTGGCTTGTAAATGTTGGATTTGGATTATTTGCTAGCAACATTTTGGCAGTACGATAATCAATGTTTTCATTATTTTTATGCCTTTACGTTTTAGCATTATGCAGTATTCAGTTGCTTGTGCTTGTTTTGCCTTGCTTTCTTCATTTGCTTCCTTTCTGTCTTTTCCCATTTCATATTTGTCTCATAATCAATTTTCTTTTGTGAACAAATCAGTTACTCTTTTGCACCACTTTAATCCCGCTGCAGTGCCCACATTTGACAATCTCCTGTTTTCATAGTTCATTACTGGTTACAGTTTCTTTCTTTAAGACAGGTTAATGTAACTGTACTGCAATTTCCAACTCCCTTTTTTGGGCTCTTAAGACTTTTATTTTTAAACCTTTTCTTTTACATACCAAAGCTTGCTGAACCAAAGAAGTGAATAATGAGTATCAAATAAAAACAAAAATGAGATACAAACGAGAATTGTACCGGGCTCAAGTTGTCAAGCACACTGATTATTTGTTTGGGAGGTTGAAACTTGAAGGGGACAGGGGAGGTAGATCTGAGCTTGCAGATTCCAACTTTACAATATTAGGCCTGCGCTTGAACTTTCTGTGGGATTGGAGAGAGAGAGACGTATATGGAAATCAACTATATTGTTGAAGCCTACTCACCGTTGCCATTCTGGACCAGAGGCTGATACATGTTAACGATTTTGTTTGTTTGGTGTTTTATATATATTTTTTTATTATTATTTTTTAAATCTAAGTTCCCCCTTCCCCGCACTCTTCTAATAGATATTGTCAACGTAATTCTAATTTACTGCACTCAACTAATCTAACTTCCCCCACTTCCCTATACTCATCTAATTTACTGATTTTTCGTTTTGTTTCCAAGTCTTCTTTTGAAGTGGGGTGGATTCATGTTAGGTGCATCAGGGCTTTCAAAAGCAATTATGGTGCATGTAAAAAAATGTTTAAAATTGTCCATTTTGGGGTCCCGTTCTCAGGAAGATGCTAGATTTGTGATGCTGTTATTCCCCTACCGGAATGATTCTTTCATAACGTTGGACCAATCTTTATGGTTTGGCCTTGGCATAGATTTTGAATCGTCCTTTCCTTTTATTAGTTAGTTACTAGAATGACCCTTTCTTTAAGAAAAGAATCCCCTTCACGTTTTCCATTTTTTTATTGAGTAGAATTCTTTGATTATACATTGCCAGGAAAAGCAAGTGCTAACTAGATTTGATGTGTAGTGTTCATCTACACTGTTGCTATTTACCTCTGGTGATCTTTTTGTCATTCTGTTTGTTAGCTGTGGGGTATAACTGGTGGTTGGATATTGAATGGTCTTAGTTGTAGGCCTCCTGCTTTCTATCTGTCCCAAAATTGAGAGTTGAAAGCACTTGTGAATATAATTAGGTCCATGAAGAGAGATTAATGATTGCCAAAGAGCTAGTTTTGTTTGAGAACCGTCTAGGATGCGCCTTTCTTTTTTCACTTCAACTGATTGTATACCCTTATGAGAATTGGAACTTGAGAATTTTTTCATAGTTTAATCTAAGGCCGCCATGAATGACCTTGAGGTCAATTTCACATCCACCCATATGAAAGAATCAGATACAAGGAAGGAAACCAAAAGCTTTTGGAAAGTTCGCTTCTGCCTGACTTTGCGCGTTCCAAATTGTCGGCAGAAAGACGCGTTTGAATTCAAAACTAGTGTAACACGGAACTATTTCTCTCCAAGTCCTCTCTCTCTCGCTTTTTGTTTTTGTTTTTTTTTTTTTTTTGGTTATTTTTCTGAAGGAAAAACAACTAATAATTTCTTAATAAAATTTCCCATTTTTGCCATCGAGCATTTATGAGATCCACAAGGGATGTATGCCTGGAGGTAAATCTCCACATGATGTGCAGGTGGGATGTTCCACATATGTTCAATTTCTGAACTCTCCAGCATGCGAACTTTGAAAAGCATACTTTTTAATTTTTGTTTTTCTTTTTCAAACTACCTGTAAACGACCAGTGCAATTATTTTCAGTCAACATATACATATCGATACAATTTCATATAGGGAAAATTATGTTGATTTGAAAATTTCATAAAATCATATAATAGCTTATAGGCTTTGGGATCTATCGGACATCAAATTTTTGCTTAATAGATTGAGGGAATTGAGATTTAATTAAAAAAAAAAAGTTACATATACAAGGGCATGTCTAATGTAATGTTAAATTAGCTTGTTAATGCTCTATTTATTCGAGTAGAAGTTTTACTCTGATGCGATGATATTTTGGGATATACTATACTTGGTGTTATAAAGGCCCTTTGGTAGAGCAGTTCTAGCCATCAGTTACAATTGTAAATAGTATAAAGCTCTTACATGCTACATAAAAGCTACAGTGTAAAACTCTTACATATTATAATTTTCAAATCAAAACTGTTGGTTTCAACTGTTCTACTAGACGGACTAATTAATTTGACCCCAAGTGTAGTATATGTTAAACTTGGCATTTTATTGCTTTTGATTGATGTATTGATTTTTTAATGTTATTTTCAATTTATTTTAAAATTGAAGTCTACTTTTACAAGTTTTAAAGTTAAAAAAATAACAAGAAAAAAGTAAATGTAACATTTGAGATAACATGGACATCTTGTAACAGAGATGTTCTGATCATGAATAACCTTCGAATTGCGTGTTTGGCATTTCATGTCAACGACCCCAAACGTTTCTGCATATATATTTATGTTCATTTTACATAGAAACTAATTTTCTATGTTAGAGCATAAAATTAAAATCACCAAGAAACAATTATTTGTGACATGTTAACTGAAATGGGCCGTGTGAGTTAAATAACGATAGTAACAAGTTAAGATGCTCTGGCTCTCTCCCTTTCATGGCTTTAATATTTCTTATGCTAATGGGAAATGGATGACAGAACATTTAGGACCACAGAATAAGGCTCTACTTTTGGAAGAAGTTCCCCTATCAATTCTCAAGGAAATTTTTACCATATCTAGCAATATTCCAAACAAGTCAACTAAATTGGATTCAATGTAGAAAACCAATTACACCACTCTATTCCTTCACAATTTTGAAGAAAAATGTGTGAACGGTATTGCAGCCATGACAGCGACAAATTACAAGCCTCAAGCGAAGTAAAGTAAATAAAAGTGGAATCCTTTTAGAGCCACAATATTACATGGATTTGCATGGAAAGAAAAATGACTGCTTGTGATGGAGGAATTCGATTTTATTTGGACGAAACATATTTTTTTACTTTGTTGTTGTCAGTTGGGCTTTTCTTAAACTAGTGTATGAGCAATCTGGGACAAGCTCAATAACTCAAAAAATGCGTGGTCGGTTTGTCTTACCAAACTACATTATCAAATCTTGTTCCTCAAATAAGATTTGGTCAGGAATATATGTATTCTGTGCAATTTATACAATGCGAGCTGCAATGAAAGGATATATATGTAAAATTGGAGGATGAATGCAATAATAGTGACGTGTATAAGGGTGTATCTATTGACACCTCTCATTCAACTTTTTACACACTTTCTTTAAATAAAATTTTTTTTATCACTGTATTACCTGTTAATAAAATTATTTTTAAAGACAAAAGCTTTTTAAAGAAATACTTATTACATACCCTATAAACTATGAGAACCTTTACACATTTCATTGTTTACTGTAAAGGAATTCTATAAACACTTGACCCTTTGATTTACCAAAAAAAAATAAAAAAATCTTACAAATGTTAGCGCGCGAAATGATTTTAGTCTGCACTTGAGGAGTAAAATGGTTTGGTTCAATAAAGCTTAAGATTAATTATAAAAATTCCCTCTAACTATAGCTTTCGTAACACTTTGTTTTACAAATTTTAAAACGTAACATCCATTTCCCCTGAAATATGAACTGTTAATAAAAATACTCCTTCTGTTAGAATTTTAACGGAAAATTGATAAATGATTATAAAGTTAAGGATATTTTGGTAATTCTAGCATAAAAATAACCATAAAAATTAAAATCATAATAAAAATAATCTTTTTTATGATTAAAAACAAAAATAAATTAACTAAAACTATTATACCATTGGAAGAAGTCATGTCTATTAGTGAAATAAAAAAGAATGTAACATAAATATATTAAATATAACATAAAATTTTCAAAGAGAAAAAACTTTGACAGTATTAATAAATTTTTTTTTCATATTTTTGAAGTTTTTATGAGTATTTATACCTTTTAAAATTTCAAAATACCTTTTTTGAGTGTGACAAATGTTAGTAAAATTTTAAAGAAAATTTTGATATATCGAAAAAGGGATAGTAATATGTTTTTAATTGATTTTTTTTTGTTTTTAATCATCAATAAAGACTATTTTTATTATAGTTTTAATTTTTTGTTGTTTTTATAATTAGGATTACTAAAATACCCCTAATTTTAAAATTATTTGTCAACAACAGTTGTTAAAATATTACCAGAAAGATCATGTTTGTTAACAGTTCAAATTTCAAGAGAACAGGTGTTACATTTTGAAGTTCGGGAGGCAAAGTGTTCCCAAGGCTATAGTTCAAAGGAAATTTTTGTAATTAATCCAAAAGCCTATTATGGATTGTTTTCTATAATGATATAAATATATTTTTTTTAAGAATAAGTGGAACCAATATATAGGTTTAAAAAAGAGAAATGATACAAAGGAATTAATGGCTTTTTTTTCCTTCTTTTTTGTATACCGAAGCATTAATCACCTTTTTATTTCTTTTTTTGAGTTTAGTCACTTTATGAAATCTGTTCCATATACATATATAGATATATATGTACATTCAATTAAACTTTTAAAGACGATGGATTTTTTTAATAGGAAACGCTTCTTTAGAATAACATGAAAGTTTGTTTGTTTGTTTGTTTGGTTAGTGGGCTGAAAAAGAAAAAAACACTCTTCAAGCATAAGGATTTTTTTGGTATTTTAATAGGGGTATAACAAGTAAGAATATGAGATGGTTTAAAAATAGTTGTGTTGAAAGTAAAATGAGGGTGTCAATAGACATACCTCATGTATAATCATGGAGAAATAGAAGAGACTTTTCCGTTGAGTGGTGAAGAAAATGTTGGCCCATATAGTCCGGGAATAACAGTTGTATATGATGTAGCATCCAACAAATGGTGAATTTAATTACATCTAATTAAGACCAGGACAGTTAAATTAGACATAATCAAGGTTAGGGCAAATAATTCAATCATACACCCTCTCTATTAACTGTTATTATACCCTTTTCCACTTTTTTAAAATGAAATTACTAGTATTAAAGCCACTTAGGAAGAACATTTTGACTAGGTTGGCATCAAAAATCCTACCTCATTCCACGCTAAATCCTCCGCCTAAACTTATTACACGCTCTCCCTTCACGAAGTGATAGACAAATTAAATTAAATTAAGCTAAAGAAGTACATACAATTCTGAATTTATTAATCTCAAGACATAGTTTTTAACCCTAAGACTATACTAAAATTATTTTAAATAAATATAAATATAAAAGAAAGTCACAAACTTTAATATTTAAACTGATGCGCTAAAAAATGTTTTTTTTTTCTTTTCCTGTGTCCCACATGTGGAAACGGCGCTGCTGATCTTGTTGGCTTTTTATATAATAGTTATTTGGGTCTGAAAGTGTCATCATTTGTTGCGCAGAACTGTGTTTTTCGTTGGTTATACTTATAATATTGAACCCATATATGTCAGAAACGGAGAGATATCTAGTGGATTGAATCTATCTATTCACCGGTATTTCAGTACTTAAAGAACGAAGGACACATGCACGAAATTATTGGGTGTCTATATTTTTCAATATATATAATACCGCGTGAAAAGATAAAGGGGACTAGCTATCTTATATATATACTACAAACATACCAAAGAAGTAAACAAAGCATAAATTTTTTATGTAATTCATAGCCTCTACTGAAGAGAGGAGAGTGTGCTGTTTATCAGAAGTAGCACTACATCAACAGCTAGCATAATACTCCAACCATTTTTTTGTTTTACTAGTACTTATGGACTATTGTATCTAATGCTTCTGTAACTTGACATATGATTGAAGTAGAAAATACTTTTAACCTTTGCTTTGAGGATATAAGACCAACTTGATCATGCCAACTATTAGAGAGAGAGAGAGAGAGAGGCACAAAATACGAAACCCCAAAGATAGCTACGTTTGTGGAGCTGCTAAAGGTTTGCCAAAATTGTGTAGTTGAGCTGTTGTTGAAACCAGTTATTCACGTGGCTGCTGTCAAGCAGCAACTTGATGCAGATTGGGTATATAAGTGAACAAAACCTAAGAAAATTGTTGTTCAATTTATGTAGTTGATAATATTACATTTTGATGAATTGTAAGCTAAAGGAAATATTGCTATAAGTATACATATGGATGTCTCCAAGTTGTAAAGGAGAGAGCCCACGAACTTCTCAGTTTTAGGTGCAATCAAACTCGTTGAAATTACATTTTGCATTTATGAAATATTTAGATGTTAATTGCAAGTAAATATATAGCCCTTTCAGTTTAAAACATAGCATAATATTGTGAATATGATTTATTTTAAAATTTAGCCCATGCATGAAATTTAAGGTTTGTCTCATTTTACCCATATAAATCACTCAAAATGGCACAAAATTTTCTGAGCTCATCATAAATTACAATTTTGATACTTCCATCAAGTTATCAAATTTATCTCAGTTTTAATTAACAAGTTTGCTTTTTCAGGTTATATAATTAAAGCTGTTTTAAAAAATTGATGGCTCAATAAATTATCAAACTTGCAATTTATGATTATGCTTAGGTGGAAATTTTGTTCTTTTTTTAAGTTATTGGGAGGTAAAATGAGACAACTCATTTTCTTCGAGGTACAAATTTAAAATTAACTCTCATAAAAAAAGATAAAAATTTTTAAATTTATCGTCTTAAATCTAATTTAATACTCTTCTACATTTCAACGTGATAATTTTAAACAATAAATGCGTACTTGCTGAAATTACCGATACATACATACATATATATGTTAGTTACCAGAAAGAGTAAGCTGCAAGCCCGTAGCCTTCTATATATGTGTGCCTATAAATGCACACAATATGTTCTCATTGCAGCCTTTCTACCTTACGATGTATAATAATTCAAGAAATGGAGGACCCGAAAGATTTTATAACCATATATAGCTCCGATTACATTGAAAGTATACTCCTTTTAAATTTATGGTCTTCTAGTCTATAAGACTATAACTCATTTGCTCATGCATAAGCATGTATGATAATGTAGGCTTTATCAATGAGTGGTTCCATTGGCATGTTCCTTAATATGATCGTTCTCATTCAAGATCACGACTTTATGTATTTGATTGCATACTAAGAGCTTGTTTGGTTCGAGTATTTGAATTAATATTTAAATTTTTGTGAGAGAAAATACTGTAGCAAAATGATTCGAACTGTGATTCAAACCACGAAACAAACGGACCCTAATGTTTCTATTGACTCAGTTAACAGAGTCTATTGTACGAACTGTCGTGTCAAAAGGATCCTCCCCCTCGTTTTCTATGACTACTGTTTATTTTGAATTTTGGTCCTAGGTCAAAATCTTTAATTTAACGAAAAACTGTGGAGACCTAATAAATTTATCTTCACCAAGAGGTCCATATTTTGAATCCTCTCCTCTGCAACAATTCGAAAATTTGCGTGTCAGTTTAGTTGGAATGTTGAAAAGAAAAGGAGAGAAATTAAGCCTGAGAAATTGGGCACGTATATACCTTAGTCAAAATATGAAATGCCCACTAATTAATTTCCATCATGATGAGTTTTGAGCCGATCAGCCAATAGTGACGCCCATGTTGTATGTGTCATGTCATGCATATATATAGGCAGCATACGAGCATGGAAAAGCGTCAAGGGGACATGATTTGTGGTTGCAAAAGTCAACATCGTAGTAACTCTTACATAACGCATTGTATTTTTTTAATTTTTTTTCCAACATGCATGGGCTTATATATTGCATCCATCCCAAACAATAACAATAATAGAAACAAAATTAGGGACATGACTACATAATCTGTGATATATATATATATATACATGAGGAGCATATATAAACTATGACTAATTCAACATGCCCACCATTTACTGGACCATGCAGAGGCAGAACTTATGAAAAGGACCATTTTTTTTTTTTTATAAATTTGGATTTTATATTGCTTTTGTTTTTTCTCTTCACTGGACACCTAGTGCACAACTACGTGGAAAGCACCAAGCCCTAGAATTGGCAAAGCCTCTGTAATTTCCGAGGTACATAATTTGCTAGCTAATCCCTCCTCTCAATTGACAGATCAAACTTTCAGTCCACTCCAATAGAATTTTCTGATACATATGCGTGGCGCACATATGTTAATGATGATAATTTAGAAGGGCATATTAGTCATTTAGTGCACCTAGTTAATATAAGGCCCTTGAACACGAATTGCAGTATATGGTGCGAATTTGAACCTGCAAAGGCTGGTTTCATTTAGCTAAAGCCACACCGTCTCTTTGGGATTTTTGGCAAAAACCAACTTGAAGTCATTTTCTTAATTTCATCTCAGAACCCTCTCTCTCTCTCTCTCTTGTGAGGTATATTTGACAAAGAAAGAAAGAGATATAAATGTGGGAAAGAAGTGGAAGCTGTATATAATATAGGATATAAAGTTTGGCTTGTTTGTGAGGAAGTAGAGAGAAGTTTTCCGAAAGCTGAAGTGCTCGGAGTGGAAGGCCAAACTCCAAAGAGAGGTCTGTGGTTGATCCTTTTTAAAGAAAAAGTTTGGTCACAGATCTGATAGAAAAAAATATAGCTTGAGAGATCTGTTTCATTCACGCTTTGCATATCTAGGAATAGATAAACATGATTACACATGGTGTGATATCTTTGTAGATTTTTTTTCTGTGCCAGAACAAAAGAATCTTCTTTTCCTTGCATGTAGATGATCTAGAAGTTTTGCCCTTTTTTTGTTCTTTTCGTTCTCTTTTCAGTTGCCCATCTTCAGATTTTTTTTTATTCATTTATTATTATTATTATTATTATTTTTTGCTTTCTGGCAGAAGCTAGAACATTTTTCTTATGTATATAGCTTCTTTCATTTTCTTTTTTGAAAAAAAAATATATTTTATTAAGTTTTAATTTTGGTAAAATTTCTCATCACTAGACATTTCTTCATCCTGGTTAGATATATTGTGGTGATATGTCTTTTTACTTCTTTTTTTCTTTTTTATATTTCTTTTCCCTCGACCTTTTTTATTTGAGTACTTTCTATGAATATGTAACAATTTCTTTTTGTTTGAATGTACCAGTTTTCTTTGTGATGATTTGAGATTAATGTACACAAAAAAGGTGAAATAAACAATCATGTGTGGTTTTCCGATCTCAGTTCAATGTTATAATTGCATATGTGGATATGAATTTAAACTTAAATGTGAGAGAAATGGCTCTTTCTTTTCCCTCTTATTTCATTGTTTGTTTTGAGTTGATGAAAAGAGATCTTTCTTGCACTTCTCATTTTTTGGCTTAAGAAATCTTCTTATAATTGTTTTACATTTACAGTGACAGTAGAATAATATATATTTTGGTTAAATACGGTTTTTCACTTGATCAAATTCAGTCGCAATTACTTTTTCATCTATATTTCCCCGTCTTAAATTAAAGATTTTTGTCCATGAATCTTGGGAGTTTTATTTTTACGTTTTCGGTCAAAAGGCCATAAATACTATTAGATCGTATCATCCGCACCTATAATTGATTAGTACGACTATTGTGACTATTACTAGCTGCCAAAATCTCTCTCATTTTTTGTTGTTTAATACTCTTTTCGTTTAAATATATATCAAACATTTAATCACAAGGCTTAGATTTTGCTTGACCTTCTTATATATATGTATAATTCTTAAAACATTGATGATCTTCACAGAAGTCGTACCCTTGTATATACAAATTGCTTACCTCTATCATCGATCTTATCTACTCTTTTCATGTATATATAGATCAACTCTTACTTTCTGTTCTATTTCTCTCATTTTCCTTCTGATTTTTCTATTAATTTTTTTTTTCTACATCTGATAAATATATCCACACAATATTTTCCTGTAATTTGCTACCTTCAATATGCATACTTGTTCATCGTCTCTTTTATTAGCTAGATCTTCCATATTACAATTTCTGAACATTATACAAAGACAAATCCTGCCAAGTGCACTTTCAAACTTTTGCGGGTTCCGAGTACGATGGTTTTCTCCTCCTGTTCTGATCTTCTGAAATTCTTTTTCCTGTTTGCATTTTTCCCCCAAGTTTTAATCATCACAAAGCATAAATATACCCACAAAATTGAGATTTTTGGCTGGTGTTCTTACGTACACCAAATCAAATTTTGTTTCAACTTTTTTTGTAATAAAATAGTACATATATTTATATATGCATGGATTAAAATGTTTGTCTATATTGGTTGGTCAGATTGTAAAAACGATATCCTAGTGTTGATCGATCGGGAAAAGCTAGCTAGCTCTAGGTCACCATAGAATTGAAAAATGGGGAGAGGAAAGATAGAGATAAAGAGGATCGAGAACACAACTAATCGTCAAGTGACATTCTGCAAGAGAAGAAGTGGACTTTTGAAGAAAGCTTACGAACTCTCTGTCCTTTGTGACGCTGAAGTTGCTCTCATTGTCTTCTCCAGCCGTGGCCGTCTCTATGAGTACTCTAACAGCAAGTAAATATCATTCTAATTTGCATTTCTTAATTATCTTGTTTATATGTGTTAATTTTATGGTGCTTTTTTATTTTTTATCTTTTTCTGATCGCTTTCATTTCGAGTCACGATTTGATTGTGAGATAAGAAGATTATGGTTGCAATTAAATTCTAGACCAAAGGTTTAGGTTGAATATTTTATTTTCCTTATTTATTAGTTTTAAGATTATTTATTTAATTCTCTGGCCTTATAATTTGACCTAAATTGTTACGTTATTTATTCATTGCTCAAATATATTTAAGCGTTTTTTCCTTCATTAATTAAAGTGAAACAGCGTCAAATACGTAATGTGGACTTTACGGCAATCACACTTCTTGCTAGTTCTTGACATTTCAGAATATAACTACAATTCTTTAGTAAGCAAAGTCAAATTTTAGAGAATATATATATGTGTGTGTGTGTGTGTGACTATGTATATGTACCATCTATAATTGTGCTATACACATATATATATCTAGTTATACACACGCGCAAAACTCACAGATAAATAAACTAAATACGAAAAGTAAGAACAAATAAATAAGTGAAAGATATGGCAATAATGAGCTATATTAACTCCTAGCTCTCTAGGGTCAGCTCAAACAACAACATTTTGCACCAATTTGGAAGCTTTATCTCAAAAGAATCGTCTCAAATCGATTTGCTTTGTGTCTTTTCATGATCTTCACTATAATATCACCATATGATGTGTGTTTTGTAAAATAATAACACATTAGAATCTGTGTGGCCCGGCTCAGCATAAATAAAAGGGGGGTTTCTTTCCCAGTAAATTAATTGTAATTATAGTTGTAGTTCCAATTATTTCCTCTTCCAATGTTACACAACTCTCTGCCCATTTTCTCCTCTTTCCAAATTTAGCTCAAAACCAACTCTTTGCCTTCTGTTTTCCTTTTTTAAAGTCGTAGCAAGTTATCATTTTTTTTATCTTTTTTGTATTTTGTTTTCTTCTCTGTTATCAAAAGGGGTTTGAAACTTCCCCACAACAATATTTTTAGCGCGTCATATCCTGTTTTTGACATTACATAAAGAGCATAACTTAACGATCAATAATGACAGCTTGTTGAGAAGCAATTATCAAAGAGATCTGAATGGTGCTAAAATGTGCAGTACTAGTGTTGCACAAATTTGGGTTTATTCTATCTTCAAAGAATCAGTCCTTACTAGGAAGGTATCTTTTGTCTTCTGTAAGGCCTGCAGTGAAACCCATCAAGTATATTGTCAGATGGATAAATAAAATTGGATTTAATTGCTTCTAGTAGTTGTGTTTCTGATCCATTTCCTCTTCCATTCATATTTGTGGGATATATATCCTAGTGTTCTTGGTCTTCCCTTTTCATTTTTAGCTTTCAATGTAGTGATCTTGACAGTAGATTTCACGTCTTTGTAAGAGTATTAAAAGACTAACGTTTTAGCGCCAATTAAAATATGTGTTTCTTCAAAATATGGATCAGCAGTACTGTGTCTGCATGTCCATATTTTGCCCATCAAATCACTAGGGACCCTCGAGATTTTATTAATGGATTATGGATCATTTATTATGGCTCCCATTCATTTGGTTGTGAACCTTTTCTTACTTGCGTAGTGGGTTGGGGATTTTGTCACCAAATAGCAACTAATTAAATATAAAACCAAAGTGCATAAGTACACATTATAAACGCAAAATCAAGTGTATTTTTATATTATATAGGGTTAGTCACTCAAATCTCATTTTGCCTAGGCAAGTATTATAGGTCGTAGTTTAAAACTGACATGCAAGTAAAAAAAAAAAAGGGTGGCCTGGGGGGGTGGTGTCTAAGGCGCTTTTATGTTGAAGCTCAACTGGCTAGGTTTTTTTTCTTTTTTTTTTTTAATCATGACTTGATTATGGGTCATATTCTTTTCCGGTATCGGCCTTGAAATATGGCCGAATCCAAGGCAGGATTGAAGGTCTTAAAGAATTTAATAATGTCATATCTTAACCAATATTAGTTGGATCTTTTTGTTTCCGCTCTTAATTAGGAGATTTCACTATATCTTGATCTAGAGTTTTTGAGAGCTTTCCCATATATACACTACTATCCTTTTGCTTTCATCAAAACATTAATCCATATATATCTTGATTCTGTTGAGTTATCTTTTTCTCTTCTTTTCTTTTTTAATTTGTTCCTGATTGCTTGCATTTAACTCTCTTTTTTTCAATCTTGAGACATTAAATTATTAAAAAATAGGAAGCCTAAACGATAATGATGGATTAGTAAGCTTACTAGCTAGTGACTAAAATTGTGTTCACAAAATGCTTCATTGGTGAGCTCATGTTTTCAGTTTATATAAAAAATAAACTAAAACATGCAAATTATATGTTTATTAATTAACGATGAGTATATATAATTGGCGTGCAGCATAAGGTCAACAATAGACAGGTACAAGAAGGCAACTTCAGATAGCTCAAGCGCAAGCTCCATCATAGAAATAAACGCCCAGGTAACTGATTAATTAGCTATAAATAAATAATCGAGTCCCTTTTATTATAAAAAAAGGAAAAGAAAAGAAGAAGAAAAAGAAGCAATTCGTGTAACATGTACTATCACGTGCTACATATGTTTAGTTCACTATTTGCTAATCATGTTTAATTAGTTCAGAGTATATATAGAATCTCTCTTTTAATCTCCATCGTTTTGTTTCGTTTTCTTTTATGAAACTGATGCAATATGTAGTATTTTCAACAAGAATCGGCAAAGCTGAGACAGCAAATTCAAATGCTGCAGAATTCTAATAGGTGATTCCCGTTATTCCTTCTTAATTACATAAGTGTGTGCGAGCATTCTTAACAGATTTAGCTGTAATGAAATAAATGGCAACAAGTCCTACTTTTCGGCTTGTGATATTTTTCCCTTGTGTTTGGTAATGGTTTCCACCATACGGTTTCCACCACAAACTCAGTTATGAACAGTATAAAGCTCTCACATGCTACAGTAACAAAAAAAAAAAAAACTACAGTGTAAAGCTCTCATATGTTACAGTAAAAGTGGTTTCCACCGCCTTTCCAAACACCATTAGTTCACTCTCTCTCTATCCCTCTCTCTCTCTCTCTCAAGAAATAAAAAAGCAATATCACATATTTTACTATCTTCAATCCCTAGCTAGTAGTCTTTAGTAAACATCTTTTTTCGATACTTAATAGAATACTTTAGTGAGAAGAAAAATTTGCTGATACATTGAAAAAGACAATTTTATTACAAGAAAAAATAAAATAAAATAAAAACCTACTGAAATTAAGAGTTTATTAGATGATAAGTTCTCACTGAATTAATTATAGTTATTTAGTTAAAATATTTTTGGTCGTGACTAATTAAATAGTGATAATTCATCACCAAAATTCTATTTACAAGTAGTTTTAATGTACGTATATCTCATATTTGTTTGCAGACACTTGATGGGGGATGCCTTAAGTACGCTTTCCGTCAAAGAACTGAAGCAGCTGGAGAATAGACTCGAAAGAGGCATTACCAGAATCAGGTCCAAGAAGGTATATACCAAAATGAAACAATAAATAAATAAGTAAGTAAAGACTGATAAAAAAGCTTAGATGTTAAAGCATACGCTTGATCACATGCATGTTTAGCTCCACCACCAGAAGAAGAAAAAAAGGGGGAGAGAGAGAGAGAATAAAAAATTACTGTTATTGCTTCTAACAAAGAATGTTAGATACTTGAATGTTCCTCTCTTTTTAATGAGTTTTTTTTTTTTTTTTTTTTGGTACCTGTGCATGGCCGGGGATATTAGCATGAAATGTTACTAGCAGAAATTGAGTACATGCAGAAAAGGGTAACTAATCTTCTTGTTTCTTTCCATATTCATGTAGATATACCTCTCTTTTGAGATATATATTATTTGAAAATTTGAAACTTTTTAAAATTTAGTGATATATACCTTAAGTTTTACTATTTTTCCGTTATAGGAAATGGAGCTGGAAAATGAAAATGTTTGTCTACGTACTAAGGTAAACTAACGAATCACCTCCCTTATTCCTAAAATTCCAAATATACTAGGTAAAATTAATTATGACAAGGTATGACATTAGATATAGCTAATTACTCACCTACATCATTACATGACACGAACACATCAAGGAGAACTTGCAATATATATGAATACACACACACACTACGTCTTTCATCTATGTATATGTGTGTGTATATATATATAGATATTTTGCTAGGTGATATGATCGTATATGCATTTTCATTTTTTTGACTTCTTTTCTTTTGGTGTACAAATATTTTGGGGAAAAATAAGATATACATAAGTTTGCATATATGATGATATGTTGTTTGATTTTAAACTTTTCAGATTTCAGAAGTCGAGAGGCTTAATCAAGCAAACATGGTTTCCGGTTCAGAGCTGAATGCAATCCAGGCATTTCCTTCTCGAAATTTCTTCAGCCCTAGTCTAATTGAAACTACTGGAACTGCCTTCTCTCAGCAAGACAAAAAGATTCTTCATCTCGGGTACTAATCTATCACATGCTTTTACATATATATATATATATATGTATGTATGTATGTAAGCATAATTTACATGTGCTATGGCCAGCTGAAAATTGTAAATTTGATAAGTCAAAATTAAATATTGCATTACCACTTGCAAAATATAATTTGTATATTTATACACATAATACACATATATGTATAATCCCTTTTGATGTTTTATATGCGTTCTGTGATTATGCAGGTGAGCTCTCTCAGAGTGGAAATCCGCAAATGATATCTCAGCAATATTATCTTAAATAAAGATGTCATTATCAGCTACTATATCAGTATTTTGTGTAACAAACTCAGTTATCTCGAGATCAATGGTTTACGTGGCCATGTTGAACTATAACACTATCTCTAACTTTTGGGAAAGCTTTGAACGCGTACCACTTTCTCAAAATGTTGTGAAAGCTTTGAATGCTTTTTAAAGATTTCTATATATTTAAAAACTTATGTTGATTTGGTCTCTAGACTACTCGTTATATGCTTCTAGCATAACCTTTGTACTGACTATAAAGAAATGATGATGCTATAGGAAACTGGGTCATTTAGAAATATGAAAATTCATCGTCATTGTTTTTTTTTTTTTTTTAATAATAATTAGCTTTACAGATATGACAACTTGAGACATGCCAGCTTGATAGACTATAGGTTGAAATATGCCATATAGAATTTTCCCTTGACTCAACTTAGAAATTGCGTGATTCTCCCGTTTAGTATATTTGATTTCAAGCTAAAGATGTAATTTTATACTTGACTCAACCTTTCGACTTTCGAGAGAGAGAGGCTTCCTAGTCAATAGGAACTTGTTGAGAATTTTCCCTTATCAGTTCAGGACCCTCAACTTGATAGTAGACATTATTCGATCAAAAAGGTTATGATTGTTATATTTCTTTTGTGTTTTTGCATTAGCTCAGAACTTTTGCTTGAAATGATTCTTGTTTTGGCACCCAGGCCATAAAATCGACACTTGGAGCCAAAAATCAACAAACGAATCGTGCTTTCAGGAGGATGGAGATCCATCAAGTGGACTTTGATAGCGTTTCATGAATGGTTAAAGCGGACTTGTTACTTGGGTTTATACCTGCCAACGGAAGTCCAATGGCCACTAACCAAAAACATAAATATATATATATAAGGGAAAATTAAATTTTACTTCATATTTTTAAAAATAGTTTTTATTCATACCGTACTTGAAAAAGTTGTATCAGGCTATATTATTTGTTTAAGTGGTGTAACGTTAAACAACTTTGGCATTTATAAAAAATTTCAAAGATTAGTATTTATGAGAATTCCCTAGTAAATAGTTAAATACCAACCAACCAAAGTCAAAAGGCCACTAATCAAAAACATTAAAAGTAATTAATTAATCAATAATGCAGCCGCATAACAAGGGGAAAAGACAGAAAACAAGCAGTTTCAAAGCACCTCATTAGTCATAAACCTAGAAATGGACACTTCTTATTGTAATTCTTGGTGAACAGAGAAATATGAGCGATTTCAACACTGTATAAACGTATCATCTAGATATGGTACTAATACATCACAAGTTTTAAGGATATCAAGTAATTGTTACCAAATACCATATTAGATTTTAACAATAATCATATCACAGGATGGCACACCGACTTTCACCTTTTTTACGGAGCTCCTCCTGTGCTAATTCTAGATGTTCTCTAAGCTTCCGAATTTCCTCATTGGATCTCCACTGAGCTTGCTGCGCATTCTCTTCAGCCTTTAGTCTTGCAGCTTGCTCTTCTGCCAATTGTTGCTCAAGCCTAGTAGTTGTCTCCCTCAACCTCGATTCGACCTACGTGGTATTTTTATTTTGGGTGCGCAGAATGTTTAAATAGAAAGACAATTAGCAAAAGTACTAAAATTTGTATATAGCAAGCCTAATCATCCCGATCCATCCCATCTATTTACCGCCTACGCCCAAAGGCGCCAATAAGATCCAACATAGCTATTAGCATGTAAAAAGATAATCACGGCAGCAACATAATATAAGCTATATGGAGTTCATATGTTAACCTACAAGGAGACAGAAAGAAAGCATTGAATAAGTCAAATCAATTACAAATATGTGATCATACCAAATGCTCACTAGTACTTTAAATGCTCGTCTACTTTTTACTTTCATCTCCTTTCAAAAAAAAAATGTTTTACTTTTATCACACTTGTTCTAAGAACAAAAATTTCAAGCTTTCCACACATATCTTTTACTTCATCCTGTCATACCAATGCTGATAAAAATGATATCTAATCATAACAAGGTTTTAGTCACTCAAGTTCATATAGCCAACAAATCTACCTCTCGAATGAATATTAGCATCCATCATCCATATTCAAGTCCATACAACATTCTAAAACTCTACAACCAAAACCAGTAATTTACTTCTGTTTAGTTAAAGTTCATATGCCATATTCATTTTAATAACTTAAAGGAGAAGGGCAGCCTCCAAGATTATCTGTTTAGAGTGAAGATGAACTTGCTACCCCAGTTTAAAGAACATAAACGCGCAGTAAGGAAAGACATAAACTGAGGTACCCAAAGAAGGGGGAAAAAAAAGATACAGAAAATGCTGAGAAATGAAATACCATCTCAGTAATTCGTTTGAGCTGTTCTTCATATGACCGATTCATCAGCTCCTTCATCTCTGATATTTCTCGCTTAGAATACTTTTCCAAGGATAAGGAGTCAACCTCTTCTTGTTGATCGCGAAGTCTCATAGCCCCTTGCTGTCAAAGAAGAAGAAAGGTGCATCAAGAGCTTGTAGAAGGAACACAATGGTGAGATCTCTAGACGTTAACCTTTACTTTCCGTTCCCAGATTAGAAACAGAAAACAAATGCGATTACCTTCACTTCAGCAAATATCTCATCTGTGAATGGTTGTCCATCGTTCTGTGCTGTAACCTTGTTTACAAGGGCGAGAAGCTGCTGAACTTGATAAACCCTCTTGCTTTCATCCTTAGTCTTATTATCAAAAAGCACAAGGCGATTTGCACACAGAGAGAGGATGTCCTGTATCATCAAATTATTTAAAAGACTACCTAAGTAAGACTTTATATTGGAAATTATAAGAGGTCGAAAAAACAATATCAATAGAGCTTCTCATTGGAGATTGTTTTACAATATAGCTGAGAAATATAAAAATGCATGATCTTTTTCACAAAACTTAACTAAACACCAAAGGATTAGTTGAATGGGTTTTAAAAGAGACTGTTTACAGTGAGCAAGTTGCAGCAGGGACGATTTCTAACGTGATAGGTTGTTCTTTGCCACGTAATAAGATGCACTGAGTGGCACATATCTGAATTTTACCTAAACCTTTAGCGGGTAAGATAGATAAAAAACCAATAATTAGCCACCATAACAACCGAAAGAAGAAAGAACAATGACATAATGTCAGCTTAACTTCTTATCTGAAAGAGGAAAGATTCTTAGTCTGCTCATATACATTAAAAGGGGTGATTGCTTGGTAACAACCATAAGTCAAGATGGCTGGAAAAAGGTAGTGCTTAGGCTGGAGCTAGCCCCAAAAAAAAGGGTAAAACAAAACAAAACAAAAGGTAAATTGACAAGAAAAGAAACTGATAACAATCAAGAACTCGTTGAACCTGCCCTGAGAAAAGTTCTTCCATCCAATCTTCAATCAGTACCTAATTTAAGTTCCTTATCATGAAAATCACAATGTAAACACTCTTATGAATTATACTAAACAAAACTAAAGTGAAAAACTAAGTGCTATCAAGGTTAAATATAATGTAAGTGACCTTCAAAGGCTCAGGACATTCGCGACCCAGGTACTCTTCCAAAGTCTCATCATTATCCTCGAGTTCATCTCCCCCAGTAAAGATAACGATCATGTAATCAAAAATCTTGCTACCAAATAAAGTTTGCAAGCTTCGAAGAGCAGCTTGTTCTTCTTGCGAGAACCGGGTCCTGACCGAGAAAACCACAAGCACCGCATGGATCCCATCCTTGGCCAGGTTAATGCAATTGACAATTTCTTTGCCAACAAACTCAGATCCAGCAGAAGAATCAAAAAGCCCTGCAACAGAGAAGACATAGCTTATCCAAACAAGTTCTTAAAAACAAGCAATAGGCTTCAACAGTTCCTTCCCGAAAAATGATAATCTGTTGACATTTTCTCATACCAGGAGTGTCAATGACATTAACAACTTGGCCATCCCTCAGACCAGTCCCCTGCAATTCACAAGTACTTGTAACACCAGAAGAACTCGCCCTCGACTTGAAGGCCTTTCTTCCAAGAATGCTGTTACCTGTTGCACTTTTACCGTTGCCTGTTCTTCCAACTAAAACCACAGTCCGAACCCCATTAGAAGGGGAGGTAAGTTCCCAGTCATCCTCAATTAAATGCCCACCCATCTTAACACTATAAAATTACCTGTTCCAATTCAGCCATACATTAACAAAATCTTTCCTGTACTTCCCCACTATATTAAAAAAAATCATGCATCTAATAACTAAATAGTAACAATTTTTGTACAGAAATCTAGGTTCTACTGTCCTGGAAAAACAAAAATCAGATAACATGCTGAAGATCATCTAATTTCTCATAATAACGTATGTAAGTTTCTCATTATTCTCAAGAAATTCCAAAGTCAAATCCTCGATCAAGTCGTCAGCTTTTTAGAATTTCGTACAGAAATCGAACGAACAATCCTGAAACTTTAAGTGAATAGATAGAAAAAAAAGTGGATTGATATAAGCATAAAAATAGTCATCAATTATAATTCAAAACTCTAGCTTGATCATCAGAGATCCCCAACCGATCATCCTTCTCATCGACTACCAATCAACCAGACAAAAAAGGTTCACGCCGAGGATAAAAAAAGCCCTTAAACTTCGATTCCAGTCCATGCTCGCTTGATTTATTTCTCGGAGACCAAACAACACGCAAATATTTTCCCGGAATAAATTTCCAAACACAAAATCCAACACAGATTGGAAGAATTCCAAAGAAATTGTATTAAAAAAAAACATGAATACCATTGAAAGTCTGGCTCAAAATTCAGAAGACGAAAGAGATTACTTACTTGAGAGGATCAGTGGAAGCTAAGAATGAGAATGAGACGAAAAGACCAAGAGAGAGAAAAAGAAAAAGTGGAGCTGATCAATCTCAAAATCTAATACACTTCTTTTGAATTTTATATGTGAAAGATAATGAACGAATTTAATTATAAAAAACGGGTATTTTTTCGCTTTTGATGTCTTTTTATTTATTTATTTTTTTAAAGACGAGAAAAATGAATGAGAATACGAAACTTCTACGGCGACAGAGCGAGATGATGACAGCGTGCGGTATAAGGAAACGCACAGTGATATTTTGCGGATTAGATCACGTGGGACCTACTCATGCTTTGGCCCATCGACCGTTCATTAGTCGCAATCGTGCATAGATCTATTTTTTAAAAAACGAAGCCAATAATAAATTTATAAATCTCGAAAAAGAAAAAAACAAGTTCATAAAAAAAAGCAAATTTATGGCTTTATTTTTTTATGAAAATACAAATTTATGGCTTTATAAATTTAAACTCAACTATTATTTTATATCTTCGGCATAATTAGTTTTAAATCAATCTTAATGTTTTTCTTTTGCTTTAAATTTAAAGATTAAAATTTAAACACTATGCTTAAAATAGAATTAAAAGTGAAATTATCACTAAGTTATACTTAAAAACTATAATTTTAATCTGTTCAAAAAACTATAATTTTAAAAGTTTTGTTTATGATACGTAAGACAAAAGATGAGTATTCTTTAGAAATCGATGATTCATTATCCTAATTCTTTATAGGCAATATCTTGCTATTTTTTTTTTCTAATAAGAAATCTAACTAATAGTCTGTTTTGTAAAATTAATTTTAACCAACCTTTTAGTTAAAAACTAATAAAACTTTCATATACTATATTGAAAGAAAAAAATTAATATAACATAAATTTTTTATATATTATAATATTAATAGCACTAACTAATAGTTTTAACTACCCGATAAACATTTTATAACTCCCTGTTGCAGGGTTAGCGTGTGCACTTCAACAAACAAAATAAATAAATAACTTATGGGTTTCTCTTTTTTTTTAACTTTTTGCTGAGGATATCTTTTAGATTCAATTATCATCAATTTTTTTTCAACAAAAATAAGAGGACCCGATGTGAGAGTGTGAGGTTAGTACTATATACAATATTGCAGCCTCTAAATTTATTTGCAAACAATAAATTTACACCCAAGATATTGGATTGGAACAAAAATGAATAACTTAAAAAAAAACAAGATAAACTTTTTTTTTCTTTCTTTTTTCACCTGTGTTTACCGAAAACAAACTGTGACCTATTTTAGTCTTTGAGAAACATTTATTAAAAAAATACACATTCATATCGTTTTATATAAATATATAGTCTTTATAACTATAATATGAAAAGCAAAACTACAATTGTAAATGTCAAAATCAAATTGCAAAAACCGTCTGCTTTAAAAAAAATAAAAAAAATCATAAATAAAACAAAAATTGGTTATAGTAAAATTTGAAAATATATAACCGATGATAAATAAAATTTTAGCAATTAACTGGAGATATATCAAAGAACAAACAAACAGGAAAACATAACATACATGTCTACAATTAAGAATTTTATTTATTAGGAGTGCATATTTGAGAAATTTAAGATGATACATTTAAAAAAAAAGGTAAAATATTGATAAGAGTTTTAAAAAATTTGACCTGTTTGGTTCATAATTTTAGACAAAAGATTTAAAATAAAAGTAATTTTTTTCAAGATAAAACAATACTATAGTAAAAATGTTGAAGTGTAGTTCGAAGCTACAAAATGAGCTAAGTATAAGTGTAGCACTCCTCTATTTATTCTATAATTATGTTCATTATTTTTTAGCTAAATTTGATAATTTAGATATCGTGATAAAATTCAAATTTGTTAGGAAATTGACATACTTCTATTTTTTTTTCTAGGTGAGAATACATATTTATAGTTCTTTTATTTTCGAAGTTTCACATTGCCATGTATCGATAAAAATAAATTGCACATTTCTGGTCTAATAATCAAAATATCCAACATTTTCCCATAATTTCTAATTAGTTGAACGATCTTTTTCTTTTCTTTTCTTTTTTTTAAGTGAGTTTGCTTTCACATTAAGCAAAACATGCAAAGTTCATTTGACTTTCGTTAGAATCTCAATCGACATGACCTCAAAAAAAATCACAATCGATATTTTCTAGGTATCCCTCCACCATTAAGTGGTTGATGCAATTTTTTTTCGGGAGAATGAAGAAAATCTCGTATTTTTTAAATTTTTTGAAGTAAATAATAAGTTTTGAAAATATTTAAAATAAATATAAGATTTATAATATGAACAATGTATTTACTATATAAATAAGAAATATTTACTTTATAAACAATAAAGTAAATACATTATTAAAACTATAAATCTATTTATTATGTAAATAAGAATTATTTATAATATAAATAAATAGGTGGATAAATTATTTACGTCATAAATTTGACATTTATGACTTGATATTTATTACAATTAATACAAGTATATGCTATTTTGAGTCTATTTGACCTATTTTATAACCAAAAAATAAAAATTAAAGAAACTTAAGAGACCTAATTGATATCTAATATGTGTTACAATGTAAAGCTTTCACATACTATAGTATAAAATAAAAATAGTTACAGTATAAAGCTCCTACAAACTACAATATTTTTAAATCAAAATAGTTCAAACAATTAGTTTGAACTAATTTTACTAAACACAGTTGTTTCTTTTGTCTAATAAAGTTATGGTATGGCTTAATTAATTCGTTAACCTTTGTTTAGCTGAGATTATTTATGGTTCCATAAACTTACAAGTAAATACTACAATTTTTAAACTAACATTTTCACCTCAAATCTCTTTTATGAACACCATATTAAGAGTAACTAATAAAAGTGGGTAGAGACGGATCGTGCGAGAGTGAGTTGGTTCACTTTTGCCAGGTGCAAGAATCTTTTCATTTTAGCAAGGTCCATATGGAGCGAGAAATTTTTCTCCGACGGTGGAGAATGTTTGGATAATGATCCGAAAGTTGATATTCAATCTCAATATTGTTTTACATGATCTTGTCCATGTTGAATCATTGCCTAAATACAATAAAAATAATTAAAACAAAGAAAGTTTTTTATTGGATTCTGTTCAGCTCTTAGACTGAACCAATATTAAACCCTTTCTTTACCTCCTACAACTGGTCACTTCACCGGAGCTCAGACCATCGTTAATCAATGGGTTTTTGCTGCAGAAAATTTTAAAAAAAAAAAGGAAAAAAAAACTGTCACACAGCGTACACTAAAATCTTTTGACTTCTTTTCTATAACAAAGGAACATGTGCTTCGTATTTATGCCTAATTCGTTTTCATCTTTGTTCCACCAGAAATGGAAAACATAACATATCCACATAATAAATGAACAAAAATACCTTCAAGAGAAACCCTTGAATCTATAATGAATGAACAAAAAAACAAAAAAAAAAAATCAAAGGAAACCCATAAGAAATGGACTCGGAGAAACCCCGGAAACAAAAATAAAAAATCAACGATCTCGTTTATTTTTGTTCTCAATAATTTTAAAAATATTTTTTATATTTTTTAAAGTAAATATTTTAAAAATATTTTTTATCTAATTCTTAAAAAAAATTATTTTTAAAATAAAAATATTTATATTTATTTTACACCAAAAAAACATGAAGATTTTGATGAAATGGCAAAAAAAAAATTCAAATTGGACAAAAGGTCTCTTTTTTTTTTAAATAAAAAAAACACGTTTTTTTATGCAGATAAACTGTTTCAGTTTTTTTCAACAGAAAAAGAAAAATGACTGTAACAGAATAAGAAACCTCAACATGTTGAAAAAAAAAAAAACTGAAACCGTTTTGATATTTAAAAAACCTTTTTTTTTATACCAAAAACTAAAAAAATAGGTCTATTTGTCAAACTAAAAAAAATTAAAACAAAAAACAGGTCTATTTGTCAAAAAAAATTTCTGCCTAGCCTAGTTATCAAAATGCCCCCTTTTCTCATCAGATCCAAACCCAGATTTACAAATTTGCAGAGCCCAAATTTGCCACCTATGATTTTACGCATCAAATCCAAATATTTTATTCCCCATATTTGCTCCTCCGAAGGATCTTTATCTCCCATAGTAGAGCCTAGATTTGCAGCACGTGTCCAGATTTGCAGCAAGCCCGTCTACCGCCCTCCAGATTTGCAGCATGCGTCCAGAGGTGAGCTCGTCTGCCACCGTCCAGATTTGCAACATGCATTCGGTGGGGATTCGACTTGGCTCTCCGGTGGCAGAACATTGGGATAATGAAGAGGGGCTGGCCGCTTTAGCTTAGCTCTCCAGTGGCTGTAGAAGCTAACAGACAAAAAAAATAGAAGAGGGATCTGAATTAGAAGAGTGATGAAATTGGGAATTTAGTATTTTGATGTAGAGGCAGATAAAAATAAAGGAAAATTTCAAATTAGTATTATGTATTATATTAAAATATGGGTTTAGTATTTAATGTTTTAGAATATTTTATTTTGATATTTTGATTTTTTAGAAAATATTTTTTTTTAGTATTTAGATAATTTTTTTAAGACACTAAAAGATAAAAATGTTTTTTTATAAAATACAGTCTGTTGACCTAAAATTTTTAATAAAAAAATATTTTTATAAATGTTATTCTTGCAACCAAACAACCAATACCAAAATATTCTAATTTTTTCTTTTTTCTTCGTTGAACTCATCCTCGAAATAGGTTTCTTCCGAATTCTTACGTGGGTCTTTGATTTTCCCTTCTGTGATCATATTCTCATATGGGTTTTTGCAAAAATTTGAAAACAAAGAAGAAAATTTGATTCATGTATTCCTAGTTGGGAAGGAAAGTTTCATTATTTGGCATTCTTTATAGATATATTTAGTGATGATTCAAATAGGTTTTACGCCTGAAGAACAAGTCTTTTAGATTCTAAGGGGTTTGAGAACCTTGCATGATTTTTCAATTTTAGTGGGGTTTTTTTATAATATCAATTTTTTTAGTAACAATGTCTGGCAGAACTCTTGTTGCTGGTGGATTTATGAGACAAAGGCATAGCTGGGGCTATGCTTCAAGTGGGGATGATCTTGAGGATGATGCTTGTTCTAGGTTACGCCAAACTTTTGACCAAGTTTGAGAATTTGTTCTCTTTGCGCCTCTTCCTCCATCATCCTAAAATCCTCCACCAAATCCCCACCTTTCTCTTCCTTCCCAAGCTCCTCTCTTTTCACACCCCCAAACTCCACCAATCTTTTCTTTGCTTCTCCTATCTCTCTCTGATCATCAACACCATCAACTCCATTGCCATCGGCTATTCCTTTAGCATTTGCCCCCATGGCGACTGCCTTGGACATCTAGCCATCGCCAACCGCCACCACTTCCTTTTTGAGTCGGTCATGGGCTTGACCTCCACCGATTAGAGCCGGGCTACCCTTAAATCATCAGAGGGATCACTATTCCTCGTGAAAGAGGCTACAAAGCTCATTCCAACGGTAAATTTCAGTAATGTTAATTTTAATTTGTAGTTCATTTGCTTGCTAAGAAAAGACGAGATTTTGAATTTTTTGAGTTTGGGGGTTTTTCTATGTTTGGAAAGAAAGATTTTTGTTCTTTTCTATTCTCTTCTGTTATGTTGTGTCAATTTTGATTACGTAAAAGGAAAATTTTATTGGAAATGTAAGGTTTTACTGGACTAATTTAGGTGGGAACTTAGAAAAGGTGAAAACATTTGAATCCAAACTATCTAAAAAGGCTGTTAATTGAAAACAATGAGACTAATGGAGAATTTAGGATGATAATATTTTTGTGCATATGGATTTTTGATGGTTTTGAACTACTTCAAGAGGAGAAGAATCAGAAACAAAATAAAAAATAGAAAAAAAAAACTTAAAAACAAAAACAAAAACAAACAAGGAAGAAATTGGTTATTTTGTTGGGTATTTTGGGGTGTTTGGTTGCAGTTATAAGGGTTTCAAAATTATTTTTTTTAAGATTAAAAATTTTGGGTCAACTGATTGTTTTATACAATAAGGGCATTTGTGTTTTTTTGTCTCAAAAAAATCATCTGGATACTAAAAAAGGATTTTTTAAAAAGTCAAAGTATCGATATAAAATATTTCAAAACATAAGTACCAAACTCAAACTTTGTTATAACACATGGTACTAAATTGACATTTTCCCTAAAAATAAGGGGTAAAATTTGGCACTAATTATGTGTAGTACGGTCTATTATAAACTCAATATTTTTAAAACTTTTAACTCTTTGATCATAATCTAATGGTTCTAAAAAAGTCTTTACCATTGGAGAATTTTTTGCCCTCCACCATAGCATTTTCCTTTTATTTTTGCTATATTATATTTTTTGTTTGGGAATTTATCTGGTACTTTTGCTCCACCAATGGTATTGTAAAATGAAGTTTGACTAGAGAATCCAATGGCTTGAGATGATGGTACATTATTCATATGGTGCTCAAGCATGTAGTATAGTCATTCTCTAAAGTAATAGATTTATTTTTTAAATTAAAATTTGATAAAAACATAACTTAATAAAAAAAAAAAAAACAAATGAAAGGAAGAAACCTAGACATTGTGCTTGATGTTTAATGGTCTGGCACGCTTGGCATTCTGCAAGCTAAAGCCCGACATTGATCCTCCTTGCTCAACTTCAAAAAAAAAAAAAAAAAAAAAAGAAGAAGAAGAAGAAGGAGGTCATTGAATCCTTTTAATTACTTATGCAAACTTACTTTTGCTTCTCCGGAATGGATTTTGACTTAATTCTAAATTTGAGCCTAAAACATTATGATTAGGTGGGTTTATTGTAACACCCGAGAATTTTTAATGCATTAAAAATGCATTAAGTTAAGGATGATATTAAGATAAAGTACAGTTTAATGAAAAATACTATATAATAACATGAAAAATTATACAGTATTAGAGCAATGCAGTATAAGAATTGGATTGTGTGGACCACAATTTCTTTTATAAAAGTGCAAAAAAGAAAAGAAAAAAAAAAGAAAAAATCAGGAAAAAAAATCAGCTCTCTCTCTCTACTTTCTCTCTCTAGATTTTCTCTCTCTCTCTCCTCAAATCTCGTTTGAGATTCTGGCGTCCGTTTTCGACACCTCCCGCGCCAATAGAAAGCTCTCGACGAGCTGAGTCCAACGAGGTGTCGTACCGCCCAAAAAGCCGCCGGAGGAATCCTTACGCGTAGCCCAAAGTGGCAGGAGAAACCCATTTCTTTCTGACGAGATATCTTCGTCGTCCGATGTCGGATCGACGTGATTCTTGTTCCTACACGATCACCGCGATGAGAGGAACAAAACCCATCCTTGGTGGCAGCTCAACAATGGCCGAATTGCTCCACCCGCCTACCGCCACCCCCACGGTGGAACTCCGCCTTGCCGAAGGAGGTGGCCGACACTACCCCCCCAATGGATTCAAAGGATCAAGGGGAGTAAAACCCCTCGATCAATTGCACCGAAGGAGCCTGTTTCATCAGAGAATGGCCAACGCTAGCGTCAACCGCCGCGAGAGCTTCCGTTTTTGCTCTTCCCAGCCACGTTTCTTCAAATTGAGTGAGGGGAAACACTCAGAGGAGGATGGGTAGCAAAATCCTTCAGCCAATTTCGGGTTTCCACAGCCGAAGAATCAAGATCAGAATCTTCATTTTTAGCCGCCGACTTTGAGCTCTGACCTGCTATGTTAGAGACAGAATTAGGTGAAATTGACACCGCCATTGGACTTAGAAGGGGGGATAGACTTGAGCTCAGCCCCCAACGAAGCCAATCGCCGCCAGTCAACGGCCGGTCAATGTCGGTCAACAGCGACTTTAGATTTTTCTGATCCAGACCTCCGATCGACGATCTGAGACCGCCTCCTGACTCGTTTCAATGCTCTGAACGCAATTGTGACCTCCGTTCGAGCTAATTCCACTCCGATGAAAATTATCTAGTACCAATTGCACGTAGATCGAGACAATTCAAACAATAGTAACGTAGTCCAGAATGACAGTTTCAATAATGTATGATCTCCAGTAAGCATTCCTAGCCATTCATGGTCGCTCGAGGAGCACTACAGAGGATGCTTCGCATACTTAGATACATCGAGGTACAACTGAATCCGCTTAGCTTGGAGTCCAAGTAAGTAGGAATCTCGCCTACAGTATGAACCGTTTTAAAATAAATTATTTTAGATGCTTTCATAAAAATTTATGAAATGCATGATCAGTGATTGTTACACTGTTTTATGTGAAAATGAGTTTTATAACGTTACAAGGTTGACGAAAAACCCGTTAAGGGTCAAATCATCATTATTAAAGAAACGGCTAGAACGGAGTCGAACACTCCGATTTAGCATAACGTTATTAGATGAAAAATGTTCCGTAATATGTTAAGTAACGTAATTGTCATGTGAGACCATAGATTTAATAAGGGATGTTTAAGTAAACGAAAGGTAAACCAATGGGTTACGAGGTTAAAAGGAAAAGTAACCCCGGTGGGTTACAAAGCTAAGTGAAGGAAAGGTAAACCGATGGTTTATAAGGTTAAGTAAAGACAAGGGTAAACGAAAGTATACTAGTCAAGTTAAAAAGAAAAAAAATGGTTAATGTTTACATTTTATTATCAATCGAGTGGATTGATAATAAAGAAAGTTAATTAATAAGTCAAGTGTCGTTTGATCAGGACACAGAGGCCGACTAATGCAAGGAAAAGGAACGGAATAGAGAACGCTAGAGCATAGTTCGGGTAAGTTTTAAATCTCACCTACAACATGAAGTAAATGATTTTTAAATGCTTATTTATATAATTTGCAAATGAGTTTGCAATTATTATGCAAGTTTCTTTTAAAGTATGCTTGCATTTATTATGCAAAAAGTTTTAAAGTTCAAGAAAAAGATTTGCAATGAATTTGTAATTGTTATGTTTAAAGTCTATTTGCATATTGATATGCATAACGTTTTTTTTTAAAGTTCAAGTTATGATTTTCAAAGTATTTAAAGTATGTTTTCCATTATGACAATGCATAATGTTTTATAATTTAAGTTATAAGTTATATGATGCATTGGTTATGCAATAAATTGCATTTGATGTGCAATAAGTTTTAAAATAAAAGTTATAATTTGTAAAATGTGATTTCATTATATGTTGCATTTGTTATGCAATAAGTGTTAGAATACAAGTTGTGATTTGTAAAATGTGTTTGCGTTTTATGATGCATTTGTTAAGCAATATGTTGCATTTGTTATGCAATAGATTTTATAGTACAAGCTATGAATTGCAAGTGTGTTTGCATATGATGTGATTGCATTTGGAATGCTCACTAAAGTTAATAAGAAGGTAACGTAAAGATAAAAGGAAAGTATCGTACCAGCCTCTTTGTTATGAGGTAATGAAAGTAAAATTAAAGTTTGATCTCCTAGATGTGAGGTACAAGACCTCAATGTTTGATGGTCTCAAGTCTTCCACAAGGGAAGCATCATGTTTATGATCTCATGATTAATGAGTTGGTACGAACACTAAAGTAAAGTAAGGAAAATGAAAGTAAGATAAGGAACAAGGAGAGAAAGTTAAAGTAAGAAAAGAATGTTCATAAAATGCTCATAATTGAAGTTAATAATTGAGCATAAATGGAGTCATGTATTCTGATGTTGCTTGAATGCCTTTTTATGAAATATTTATATGTTATGTTATGAAAGACGTTTTGAGAAAGGTTTTACATTAAATGTTTATGAAAAACATTTTTATGTTTTCAATAAAAGGTTTATGAACGACGTTTTAAGAAAAATGTTCAAGAAATGTTTTACAAAAAAACGTTTCAAAAATGTTTTATGGAAATCGTTTATGAAAAACGTTTTCAGAAATGTTTATGGAAAACATTTATGAAAAACGTTTTCAAAAATGTTTATGGAAAACGTTATTTGAAAAATGTTTCAAGAGAAAGGTTTTTAATGAGAAAAGTTTTAAAGCATGATTAAATGATTTGTGAGTTTATGTTTGAACTTACTGAGCGAAAGCTCATTAAAAGTTTTTCATACTGTAGGTAATTTATGGGTGACCAATAGGACCCGCTAGAAGAGCGGGGTGCTGCGGAGGACAGATGCGAAGATTTGGGTATGGATACCATCACCGTTTGCTTCCGCTATGCAAAGAAAAGGTTTTCCATTGTTTAATATTGTGTTTGTGAAGTTTTAAGAAAATCATAGTTCTAAGAATTGTATTCAAAGTTTTAAAATACAGTTTATGAACTGTTTTATGTAATTATAAAGTAAAGTTTTAAGCTATGATTTAATAAATATTTCTTATTAAGTTTTAAGAAACGATTTGAAATGATTTTAAGGGCAAGTGTTGAGCGATGTCTCGACTTGAAATGCGACAGAGGTCGTATCAGTTTTAAAGAACGTTTAAAGGAAAAAAAATTATTTCAGTATTTTTTTTACTAAGTAAGTAAGATTATTATTTACGTAATGATGTTTAAGAAAGTAAAAGTGATTGCCCAAAAAGGCGGGTCATCACATTTTTGCTCTGACTGTAGAGATCATCATCCAATTAATTTCTCAGTCTCTTGACGAATAAGCAACAGGAGTACAATGAAGAAGTGGCAATCTAGAGTTGCAACAAAGTCCCAACAAGCTTCAAAACAAACTCAGCTGACAAAAATCTCATGCTCTTCCCCTCCCTTTAATCAATTTATCCTACAAACAAAATAGACCCAATGGACCCATAAAAAAATGAAAAATGGAAAAAAAAATTGAAAAAATAAACTTTTGATAATACACAAATTGATTTTTAAAACATAAAATAATTTCACAACAAAAAAATGTAAAAACCTAAAGCCTAGCTATAAAATCAGTGTTACGATCCCATGAGAGGTAGAGGCCAGAAAGGCAGGAATACTGAAGGGAAAATCATTCGTTGAGGTCAACGGAACCATCTAAATTTTGTATATCACCGATGAGATCCAGAGGTTAGGGCTTCGATGAAGGACGAGCGCCTGATTAGGAAGAGATTGAAGGAGGCGATAGTGACACAAGGTAAGCGTATCAAGTTTTAGAAGACATAAACAATGGTGAGACTTGTCTATTGGTGAATTTGGTAGCGGTAGCGGAGACAAAGAATGTGGTGGTGGAGAAGGAGGTGAAGAATAAGTAAGAGTCGCGGGTTAATCTATTTTTTAATTGTTAGTTTTTTAATTCAATGTTATAGGATGTTTGGCAAGTATGTTATAACTTCAAATTGTAGTTCAAAAATACTGTAGTATGTGAGAGCTGTTAGACATGTATGCCCTAAGGAGTAAAAATGTAATACATTTTTTGAGACATTTTTATCAATAAAGAATTTATTCATTTATATATACAAAATCTTGTCCTCTTTACGTTCATATTCGTTGAATGTATGATAAGCAAACAATAGTTTGAGACTGTCAGTCTAAACCTTAAGAATTGGGCATATGATGGACTGATTATGCGGAAGACACGATTCTTAGGGTGACAGTCTAAAACATATGGTCCGCAATCGAGGGAATAAAGTTGGGCTCTTTATTCATGTAAATATTGTTATGTTGTCTATATCCCTTATGGGAGATGGTTTGTCTTGGCCATTGGAGTTGGACTCCGTGAATAGAAACATTGGCGCGTTGTCATAGGTGACGATGTGTTGGATCGGGACATAAAGTGAATTGATTTGGATTAATAATTCTGTCTCGGCAAATTAATTTGCTTTAGATAGTCATTTGTATTGTATCTTAATCCTGAGATGAATAGTAGGCCCGTTGTCTCGACTTGTGTCTTTTGATGTACCAATGGGTGACTCCCACATCTCTATAGTGGTATGCATGCCGGTACGTTGGAGGCATGACTCTTAATAGCGTAGACTTGTTATTCATCGATATGGAATCTATAGCTCCTCTTTAGGAGTAATGATTTTCTCTTATATGCGTTGTCTTGTAATTGAAAAACTGGAGCGCTCAACCATTTGGATACATAGGTGTAACCGAATGGTATACTATCTTTGGATGGTAAGTTTTCTAATGGTGAGACAATGGAACGTACGATAAAAATAAACGGGAAGGTAAGACAGAACTTGTCCTTAAGCTGATTATGGATTATCATATGGGGATACGATGCACTATGATATGTCATGAAGACTTAGCTACACGAGCTTCGTAATTCTATAAAGTTCGAGAGTGCAGCTCCAAGCTTTTAGTGGAGTAGCGTTGGAGTTGATAATTGTGAAATGTATATCTGGGATATTGGGTTTCATAATTATCATGAGCTTGAACTTTATAGGTCCATTTTGGTCCCCTTTGCTAGCTCACAAAGTCTTGTAACGACACGGCGTATTTTTTCAATAATTGGTGACTTATGTCGGATTTATCATATTGGTTTAAAATTTATAAGAATCAAATAATTCATGTCGTTTATCGGTTGAATTAATTTTGTAAGAAATTAGTTCAAGATAAACTTGTTGAATTATTGCGATCAAATAATTCTTGTCTGTTTATCGGTTGTTTTAATTTTGGACAAATTAGATCAAGATAAACTTGTAGAATTATTGTGAATTGATTTATTTTCTTAGAGAATATCTTGATAAAGTTTGTTTTGATCAGATAACTTCTCTATTGGGTTATTGGAATCAAAACTGAGACTTTATCCTTTAGAATCTCGGGTGAAAAATCAAAGATTCGAGGAGATTTTTTCTCAGGAGTTCGGCCTGCCGAATGACGTGGTCGGCCTGCTGATCAGAATGTTCGGCCTGCCGATCAGCGGGAGGTAAGATTACGCGTTTTCACGTGGATCTTATCAGATATTGATCTGAACTTGATTCTGTTTCGAGTTTTTGAGACCTAATCTGATATGGACTGACCCTAGGACCAATAGCTATAAAAAGGGAGTGAGTCTCATGATTTACTCAGATCAATTTGGGAGATTAGGAGTGATACTATTTTAGTGAGCATCTGAAGACTCTCTGAGAGCTTTTGTTCACAAATCACGAGCATTAGCTTTGGGTTATCTCTATTGGTTGGAAGGAGAGTCACCGGTGGAAGAGCTGTACGTGTGAGCCCACACTCACTCCGGTTGTGGATAGAGAATAGCAAAGAAGACCAGTTGGTTGAGGCTCTTCTGGAACGTTATTTCTTTACACAGGTTGCGGAGGTTCTTCGGCACACTGAGGTTAGTAAGATCTGTCTAATTTATACATATAACATGTCAAACTTGTGTTTTAGAAATTACTCTGATGAAAATTTTTAAAATTTCGCTACGCATTTTGTTTCCAACAAAAGCTTTATACTGTAGTAACTTTTTATTTTTTTATTGTAGCATGTGAGAACTTTATACTATTTAAGTACCAACAATCATGATTCTAACCATGGTTGCTAAACACTTATTATACGTGGGCGATCCTATCATAACACAATAATCATTTACGTTTTTGTTACCATTAAATATTGATCTAATGGTCTAACCAAAAATACTCAACCAAGGGCAGGTTCCACTAGAGAAATATTCAAGTTTTTTGTTATATATCAACTTTACTGCTCAAAAAGAAGGGTTAATGAGACAATTGGCCCAATTATGTTTATTGAATTGAAATATAACTCTAATTTGTAAAAATTTTACAAATGTCTCATAATGATATCATTAAAATTATTTATATGTAATTATATAGTATAATATGTAATATCATTAAGGATATTTTTAATATATTTCGAAGATTGTGTTAGATTTTTAATTTCATGACAATAAGTTGGACATGTATTGTAATTTTTTCCGAAAAGAAAACAGAGGTTGGGCCTTTGCTTCCACAGCCCAATTTTCATTAGATAAGCCCAGGCCCTAATCCTACCGGCCTTGGTTGGTCAGGTGCTTTCCGTTTCCCATCATTCATCATGACCGACCCAATCTCAAACCCCCAAATCATATTTTCTCGGTGAGCTTTCTAGAGCGAGAAAAAGAAAAGAAAAGACAAGAAAAAAAAAAAAAAGAAAAAGAAAAAGCGAAACCCCGCAAAAGCGAGTTTCACCCTCTCTCCCTCCTCCTCCCTCCCACACTTGTCTCCTCCGATGTATACCAACGACAAATCAATCAAAGTTTGATTTTTGAAAAGCCAAGATTTCTGGAGAAATGAAAGACCCATTGTCGAGGACGAAGGTCGTCGTACGGCGTTTACCTCCGTCGCTCTCTCAATCCGATCTCTTCCACCAAATCGACGATCGCTTCTCCGGCCGTTACAACTGGTTCTGCTTCCGTCCGGGAAAGAACAGGTTTTGGGCCTTTTCTTTGTAAACTTATTTTCTGTATTTTCTTTCCCTAATGCCTGTAAATTAGAGCATAAATTTTCTTTGATTTTGGGAAATTTCCTTTTTTTGTATGCCCAGAGTTATTGTTCACTTGTTTACGCGTGTTTTTTGGGGGGTTTTATTTGAAAAGATTTTATTTTTTTAACTGGATTTTGGCATGCCCTTAGAATGATTGTTTGTTGAACTCAATATAACTAATTGGTTGAATATGGTGAACTTTGGTGTGATGGAAATTAGTTTTTGTTCTCGTCTTTTTTATGCAATTGATAGAAAGTTAGGATATTTTTGTGTTTATAATTAAAAAAAAATGACACAGATTTTTGTGTTGACTGATGTTGCAGTCAGAAGCATCAGAGGTATTCTCGAGCATACATAGACTTCAACAGACCTGAAGATGTGTTAGAGTTTGCTGAATTTTTTGATGGGCATGTCTTTGTTAATGAGAAGGGTAAATAACCGACGAAGTATCTTATTCTTTAGCAAGGGTATGAGTGTATGGATGTTTTTACGCAACTGTAAAATATATGTTTGACGATTTTACTTGAGTGTTGATTTCTGTTTTTCCAAGTTTCTTTCAAATTCTTTTGTGCCCAAAATAAAAAATAGCAAGAGGTGCGTAGAGGAGATGTGGTCATTCTAGCTGAAGAATCAAATTCGTATTTGTTGTGAAGCTTAAACTGTTGTTTGTTTCAGGTGTTCAGTATAAGACTGTAGTTGAATATGCTCCTTCCCAGCGTGTTCCAAAATTGTCTAGTAGGAAGGATGGTCGTGATGGAACCATCTTTAAAGGTACCAACTTTAGTACATTTTTACTATGTAACCATGTGTATATGCATCTATGTCATGTGTGCAATTCTTGTTTTCGGTTTAAATGGTTACCACATCTTGTATGAAGTAGATCCTGATTATCTGGAGTTCCTCAAACTCATTGCGAAGCCGGTTGAGCATCTTCCTAGTGCAGAGATACAGTTGGAAAGAAAAGAAGCCGAACAAGCTGGTTGGTCTTTTTACACATTATTTTCGTTGGTTTTATGTCTCCATGCTTACTCTACTAATAATTTAATGACCATAAGAAAATGATACTTTTGCTAAGTTTTTCGTACAATCTTACACGGCAACAAAAACCACATGTAAATCTGTCAGCAGTGCCTACTCCTGTGTAGGCTTTTTGTCTTATCCACCAGGGGTTTTTGCCAGGAACTTTCTGGTGTCATAGTCGCCCAAAAAATCTTTTTGAAAAGGTTAGTGTTCTCTAGTAACGGCATTTTTTTGCTGCTATGTCAGGTGCTCTTAAAGAAGCCCTTATTGTTACACCCCTTATGGAATACGTTCGCCAGAAACGATCAATTGAAAGTGGAGCTCAGGTGACTGAACCTTATTGTTTCTGTTCATGCATTTTCAAAAATTAAAGCTCCAAAAAGTTTAGCCTGTACTGCTTTCAGCTTTTCCATCACATATCTGCATGCATAGTTTTATGTATTGGTTAATATCAATACATACATCGGCTCGTGAAGGTTAATTACTGTAAAGTAGTCTGGTTTTGCTTACTCCAGATAGGACATTATTATTATTATTGTTGTTGTTGGTTTTTTTTTTTTTGGTTCAAAGATCTATCTAATGTTGGACTTTTGTGCTTGATAATAGGGTTCAGTAGTTGTTGGGAAGATTAGCAAAAGGTCTGGGGCAGCATCTACACGAAAGCCTGGCTCATCTTCTGCCAAACGAGCTTCTGAGAAGAAAAAGGTAGGGGTCTCATTGTTTGTGTATTTAGTGGATATGTTGGTGTGTTTTGTTTGCAAGTAATGGAACATCTTTCTCCTTTTTTTTTTTTCAAACGCAAGGTTGAATATTCATTCAGTTCTTTTTATTTCCGTCTTTCACGATCTCTTCAACTTCATGAGTTTGGTGCCACTCTTACTAACGTGCAAAACAGCTCTAAAGGGGTGTTTATTTTACCTATAATTCAAGTCTGCCATATGAAATGTGGTTATTTTTAATTGCGCTAGCTTCCTTAGTACGTCTTTGTGGTTATTATTCATTTATTTTAATAGGAAACAAATTGCCCTACGGCCCATAAAAGATTAGTGTTTTTTTTAATAATTTTTTCTGGGAACTAAAAACAAAGTTTGAAATGTTCCAACGTGGCTAGTTTCTATGTACCTGGCTGCCTTAAATTTTTCTAATGCCTATATCTAACTGTATGGTTGCTGTTTTTAAATTCTATTGCACGAGAGAATAGGGATTGCTTGTCTAAAGTTTCTTCTGATTGACAGTATATCTTAAAGGAGAGAACAAAAAATACAAGTCGGAAGGACAAGTCAACTTTCATTGTGGTGCCTAGACGAGAGGATCAACTGGTAACTTTAACTGGGAAAGAAGCATCTGAAACTGAAATTGGTGATTGTCTTTCCATTTTCTTTTGGGTTATAAATTGTTGGTTGCTATATTGAAAACAAAATGTTAACTTTTTATGGATAACAAAATGCATATGACCAAAAGTTTCTTATGGAGTTAAAAACTGGAAGATCTCCCGGCCCTATTGTTTTGTTATTTATTTAATTTTACTTTTTTGTGGCGTTGAAAGCAATTGATGGACTTTATGCCACTTTATGCTGATTAACATATAGAAAATGGTATCCTTTTGTTGTTTAGACTGCACACATGTATGCGGATGTGAGCTAAGAGGATGGTCAATATATCAACTCTTTTTTTTTTTTTTTTTTTTTTCCGATTAACTCTTCTCTAATTTTACTTAAAAACAGGAATACAGGATCTTATAGTATAACATGAACAAACTCATGTAATGTTGTATTCTCTTCTGATGAACCTTTTCGTTATCTGTTTTTACAGTCTCTGCAATTGAAGGTTCAGTCGCTGCTGTACCTCTGAATATTGCTGATTCTGGAAAGAAGAAAATCCTGCTTCTCAAAGGGAAAAAGCCAGAAACACCTGTGAGTGTTTTTATCATTGCTGTTATTTCTTTTCCTTTTGGCTTTGTGCAATTTCCGTGTTTTGCTAAAGCTTTTTCATTCACTGTCCTCTAGTTTGATAAACTTTGTTACATGGACCTTTTTTTTTTTTTTTAATATGTATCCATCCATCTCCACTCAATTTGTCACTTTGCATTATGATGGCATTCTTATGCTTCCTTGTAGGTTTCAACAGGCATTTCACTGCAGCAGGATACATCTCTTGGAAATTCTCCTGTTCCAGTTGCTTCAAAACAGAATCAGAGGCGTGAGGCTGGTGGAAAGTTGATCAGAAGCATACTTTTGAATAATGAAGCTCGTCACGCTCAAACATCAACTCCAGGCCAGCATCAGCAGAAAGTTCAAATTTTGAATTCTGAAAACGTTAAGCGACTACCAAGGCCATCCAATACAAGGTCTGCGCCGAACGGCCATGTCTCTCACAAAGACCCTGAATGGGACAGAAAAAAGGAACCAGATGACAAGTTTACAAAAAAGGATCTGCATAATGTTAGTGAGAAGCCGGAAAAACGCACTAGAAATAAAGATAGGCCTGATCGCGGTGTTTGGGCTCCCCTTCGTCGTGGTGATGTTTCACATTCTGGTGATGAGCGCATATCATCCTCAGTCTCTCAACCTACTCAGTCACTCCCTGATGCCGTCGAAGGTATGAATTTTTTTTTTGACAGTTCTCTTTTCATACTTAAAAAGAAAACTGGGGGGGGTGTGGCCCCTGCAAGTGGGTGCAAGAAGTTCTCTTTTGAGAATGGTTAATCTTTTTCTCTGAAGCCTGACTTGAGTTCTGGGCCTTATTTGCCTTCATTCTTTTAAATATCATCATTGTTATTATTTTGGTTAAACATGATTCTAGTTAAACTTATTCCTGATCCTGAACATAATTTTTTTTTGTTGTTCCAGGTTCTCAGAGAAATTTTGGTCGTCGTGGAACTGGCCACAGTGTGAAAGATGAGGTCCCCCAAAACGTGAGTGAGGGAAAGTCTTCCAAACGAGGAGCTACTGTTCATGGTGCCCATGAAGTATGGGTCATGTTTCTCGTATTTGTTACTGCATCATGTTTCTCTTTTCCTTTGGAGTTTTCTCCCTAAGCAGTAGTGCTGTTTTATTTTTATGCAGAAACAAGTATGGGTGCAGAAATCATCTGCAGGTTCTTAGGGTATCTAATTGGTAAGTTCTTTTTTATTTACATTTTTTTCCTTTTGTGTTTCTTGTCCTTGCCTTCGATTTTATTTAACAAGGAATATTTTAATCTTGTATATTTAATTGCTCTGAAAACAGGAATTACTAATCATTAACTATCTAATGAATATAAAGGTAAATTTCTGGCTTTGGACACCAAAATTTTACAACTGTTAGAATGTGCACTGTGGGTCCCCAAAGTAAGAGAAACAATGTGTGTGGGTATCATTCCGTCTCACCAAAAACAAAAATTTAACTTGTAATAGATTGAGTGACGCTTATTGATGGTCAAAGCTGAGGAATTTGGACAAAAGGACCCTACGCTCTCTGTTTTCCTTTGGGGATCCACAATGCGGAATTTAACAATTGGGACCTAACCCTTGTAAAAGGGTGGGGCTAGAGCCACAATTTCACAACATAACGAAGTGAATTGCCGATAAACCATTTTGTAAGGACTGATTGCAACCATTCTATTTTGCTGCAGTAAACATATGCATTTGTTTGAAATAGCACGTTGTTTGTCATGAAGCAGAAAACTTCTTTTTCAAACCTTTATTTGTCTATTTATTAGCAAAACGTGTGCAAAGTTGATTTGCATTATTTTAGGCTTCATAGCATACGCAATGGATCCGTCGATATCATATTTTTAGCAAGATAGTGCGGTGTTGGCTTAAATTGTGACGGTTTCACTGCTCCTTGGACAGATGATGCAATTCAATCAGAACTATGATTCCCAAGTGTCAAGGAATTGTTTCTCTTTGTGGCTTACACCCTCAAACGTCATGGCAACCCCTCCAATGCACCGGCTGCAGTCTGCACTGAAGACATCGCGTAATGGGCAAAAAATAAAGACAGTTTTTTGTTACGCCAAATATAAGGTACGTGCACATGCCAGTATTAATTTGCACACTATACAAGCAACTTCAAAGATTCCTTGCTGTATTAAATTTCTCTGTTGTAGACCAGTTATGCTTGTGGGACTTATTTATGGTTATGATGCTCTATTATGCGGTGGTCATCAAGGCGCGCAGCAGTGCTCATTTGAAGGAGTACAAGGTGACATATCCGAGGGGCAAGATGACGAAGTTTGAGGGAAAAGATTTTACAATTTCTCAGCCTATGACTTGTAATGTTTGGGCCATTTGTATATTTTAGAAATATGTGATGAGAGGGAAAAAAAAAATGCTTGGTATGGTCTGATGACATACTTGGTTTCGCCTTAGCGTAATGGCACTATGAAAACTGTGTGGATGCTTCTTTATGTGTAAGGTGTTGTGCCAACTCATTTTGACAAAAGAAATGGGCTGCATCTTCTGCTCACAAACTTATATAACAGGTGCTTGTAATTCGTCTTAAAGGAAGGAACATCGTTAACGGGAATAGCATGTTGGTCTTGTGATTGCAGTTATTTTCGCAATTTATTGGAGAATTCATTGCACAACGGACACGGTTTCTTAAATATTGCTGAGAGCTCATTGTAGCATATTTTGGCTTAGCTTTACTTTGTAGAAAGTTTCAACATGGTTGACAAACTCACAGATGACCAATAATATCATGCCACATGGTGAGCCTAAATGATTGTGCTAATGGTTGAGATCTCTCTCTGTGGAGCGTACGATGATCATGAAAAAAAGAACATATGCAAAGGGGTGGGAGACAACTATTTGTGTAGTGGGTTTTCAAAAATGATGAATTCTACAAAAATGAGCCAAATTCACTCTCTCCATAACACATTTTGAGTGTGACACTTCCATTGTCTAGGATAATGAAAAATGATTACAAACACACACCTGGGTCACCATGTTCTACATACAACCCTGACCTTACATTAATCGCCTATGTTTTGTGTTATATGTTTAGTCAGAAGGGAAAGGGGGAAAAAGAGAAGGAAAAAAAAAAAAAAAACACTTGCGATCTGAAGCTATGGAATCTGAGCTATTTCCACCAAAATTTTGTGCAATGATTGAGGCTTTGAGAAAAATGGGCAGTGGTCACTGCCCTTTATCTTGAATACTCCCTCTGGTGGATTTTCTCTCACTAGCTTTTCTTGGACGTCTGGCGAAAGAGCGTGATCATCCAGCGTCTGGATGAAGAACCGGCGGCCGGTCCCGTAATTTTGAGTGGATAGTGAGAGTTTCTCCATGATGGGCCCTAGTGGCATGGGTCTCATTGAGACCATAGCCAAAGCAACATCCTGGAACAAACCAAAATCAATTGTGAAATTTCCTACAAATTAACAGTTTTGTTCAACTAAATTAAGATGAAAAAAAAAGAAGAGAAGATAGTATGCCTTATAGGAAAAACTAATACTTCGAGGAATAAGAAAAATGCAGAATGCCGGAATCCAATACGATTTAACCACTATCTTGATGGTGAAGTAGTTATAATTTGTATCTGAGGATAGTTGAAGCAAGTATGTCTGTATTGCTTCCTCTACTTGCATTATCTTATAGTTGAAACTAATACTTTTGTGTATAAAAATATAGTCGTAAGTTGTAACATACCTTTGCTGGGGACTGATTGAAATATAAACCTTTCATCTGCTCTTTCTCAAACATGAATCCTGTGGGAGGCTGGTCTTTTCCATTCCCATGAATCAAAAACTTGGATTCTTGCATGAAAAGTTCGGCGGATCCAAGCTACAACAGAAAACTCTTTGTGAGAAGAGGAACGGCCTTAGAAAACAGCAGTTGATTAAGTCGCATTACCAAATTCTACTGGGGGATTAAAAAGCACAGGAATTTATGTCAGTTGTAAGAAATACTTGCAGGTCAATGAAATCAAGTCATCTAAGTAGCCCTTTTAAAAAAAAAAAAAAAAAAAAAAAGCCATCTAAGTAGCATTACAAGGTAAAGTGAATGAATTTGTAAAATTCATCGAACAGCTTTGAAACCATTTTCAAAGCATTGCAGATACTAAGAGGGGTACGATGTATCCATTCTTGAAGGAACATATATGCACGAAGAAACATGAAATCATTTTGAATTCATACTCACAGCTTCTGTGAATCACTCCGAGAAGATTTAAAGGGTGTTTGGAAGGGTGGTAGGAACCGTTGGCTTAGAACCACTTTTACTGTAGTATGTGAGAGATTTACACTGTAGTAATATTTTTTTTTTTTTTTTTTATTGTTATTATAGCATGTGAGAGCTTTACATTATTTATAATTGAGTTTATAATGGGAACCGCAACCAAACAGCCGGTTAGTAAAAATTCAGATAAACTTCGGTTTTGTGTAATTCACGTTAATCATTTGCTCATTTAGGAATGTGAAGATATCTATTCACTCTGAACAACTCAATTAACCCATAGGATTAACAAAAAAATATACCTACCTCTTCTGCAAACACGTCAAATGGTCGCTGGCCATCGGATACCATAGTAGCACAGAGGAAAACCGCTTTCGAGATCTTTTTCGAAAAATGTTCCATTGCATAAGAAACACACGCACCTCCACTGCTGTGACCTACCAGAATAACCTAAACAAGAACATCATGCATTATGGATTTTGAATGAACAATAGGCCTGCACAGTTCCAAGGGACAAACAAATTACACAATCTAAGACCATCTTCTAACCTGTTCATCCTCTGGAAGCTTTTGTAGATAATCTATCAAAGGTTTTGAGTACTCTGCTAATGTAGCAACCGCATTGGTATCTGTCAGATCGATACCGGAACCCGTGAGATCAAAGGCAGTAGGTATTAGTCCAGTTTCTTCCAACAAGGAAATCGTTTTATACCAACACCATGCTCCAAACCCTTCTCCGTGTATTAAAACAAATTTTTTCGTCTTGAGATTTTCAAGAAGTTCAGGTACCTATATAAAAACATAAAAATGAAAAACACATTCACTTCACAAATATATGTATGCTTGAACAGTAGAACCATTCAAAAAAATTTCATACCACGTTATCCACGTTATGATAGACATACTGCAAAATCTTATAAAATGCTCGTACACTTTTATTCTAAACGGCTCACACAGTGGAAAAAAGCAAATAAGGGACACAGAGATAGCGTGGGCCTTGATTTGAAAAAAAAAAAAAGTCTTGAAACACTTTTTCTTCATAGACAGAGAAAAAAAAACTAGAGACTAGGGAGGATTTTATTAGACTAAGAATTTTATATTATTAACAATCTTAAGAGCCATAATCAAGTATTCAAACAAACTTTAAGAGACTCTTTTCTCTTCTTAATATAATAATACGCGCCACTTTTTCCCAAATAAAATTGATCACTCCACTTTATGGATTCAGTATTCATCTTAGGGCTTACATACAGATCTTAAAAATCCTCAAAACCAACTTTTTTTTTTCCTTAATCACAGATCCAATCATCAACAAAAAGAAACCTCTAATTCAAATCATAATTGCACATAAAGTGGCCAATTATACATAAGGTCTAGATTAGGGTAGATACTAGAGAGAGAGAAAGAGGAGACCTGTTTGCCATTGGACAATGGATCGGAGAAATTGTGGCGGCGAGAGCTGGTGGAGCCAATTCGCCTGGACATGGATCCGTCGAACCTCTGAGACAACTGGTGCTGATGAAGAGCCATGGAAATAGCTTGCCTATGCAACAACTCCTCGTCGGCGAGCAGTTTCCTCTGCGACCGGTTCATTCGCTTGCTCCTCGATCCATTATTATTATTAACAATATTCTCCTTCGTTTCCTTCTTCGACATACAAAATCCATTGCCCATCCTCAAACCAAGACCAAAAAAGACAACCCAGAAATCCCTTGTTGATGGTCAAAATTATGAACTAATTGAGTAAAATTGTCATTATAATTTGCTTTTTTTTTGGTTTTGGTATCCAAGAGAGTAGTAGGTGAGGAAAGACTAAAAGGCAAGAGAAAGATGGGGTGTGAGTTGGAATATAATAAATGGCAACAGAATTTGGGTGCCAGTAATTGTTGGAGAGTATTAAATGTGTTTGTTTCAACGCTTTCAAAGAGACTGGAAGAGTTTCCAATGCTCTCTCACCTCTTCTCTTCTCTTCTCTTGCGACAAAGTAAAAAAATCAGTTTTTTTTTTAGCTTTTCTGAGTTGGGTTTTTATCCAGTAGTTACAGTTACAAGTCGGTTTTGAGGTTTGTCTTCAGTGAGTTTTTGTCTGGTCTTCTTGAAGAAGAGGAGCAAAATTGCTGGTAAAAAAAAAAAGGGATTGTGGTGTTCTGTGCAGTTAGTTTATCTGTCAAAAACTCTGGTTCGCCAGTGATAAATTAACACCTGGTATTTTATTTTTTTTTTCAGACGTTTTAGTCCAACTAATTGACTATTGTATTAGTCGACGTAGAATCAGAACGGACAAAAAATTAACGCACCGGCGGTAGTCACCGCTAACCGTCCCGTCCAATACTGCCCATTTCCACCTGATATTACGAAAATGTCCCTTGGGCTCCACGTGGGGGGCCCATACTGCTTGTCGTGAACATGAGCAGCGTCCGAGATTTCGACTCCTTTTTGTCAAATGATCCGTTGCATGCCAGGTTGCCACTTGCCAACGTAACGCAATAAAACAAAAAAAAAAAAGGGAAGGAATAGAAAAGGGATCAATTTTCATGTTCCTAACACATGCCGAAACTTTGGCAATTGAGATTGATCTTAGTAAATAGATAAAACCAACTTCTTGTTATTGGGATTTGAAAATGGAAAGCGACACTGGTTTTCATAAATTTTGAGGGTATAACTTTTTTTCCGCTATCCCCTGCAAGGACTAAAGGAATCAAGATCTACAGTATAAATTTACTGTCTTTTTAGATGGGGAGTCTACTGTATCAAATTTTTTTTTTTTTTGGTCTTTTTAAAGTCTTTTCAGTTAAATTTTAACATATGAATGAGTTGTTTAATTACTTTTAATATTAAAATTGATTTGTATAATTAAGTTAGGTTTAAATTATGTGTTATAAACAGTAGCGACAAAAAACAGGCAAATGGCACAGTCTCAGACCAACAACAATAGGTTTAGACGTGTCTTCTGATTTTATGCTCGTCGTGTCAAATTAAATGATGATAATTATAAACGTATGCTAAGTGCCAAGTGTCTAATATTCCACTTTACAAAGTCCCATCTACATTTGATGTAGAGGTCTCTTCGTAATTCATTGTATAACGATAACGTCACCACTTTTAAACAACTTTATTCTTCCAAAAAGGGTTCAGTGTTTAAATACTTTGAGAAACCGCATGTTGATTCATGAAATACTTAAAAATCTGAGAACACAGAGTTGATTCATGACGTTCAGCAGCTGATGGCTTCATGTTGTGGGGCCGCATTCATTTCAATACGTAGACAAGCATCTAGCACATGCCCCCGCTCAATTATTAAAACCTTATGGGATGTTTAGCAAAGTTGATTAAAACCAATTTTTTTATAAAATCTTCAAACAACTTTATTTTTTATTATAATATATAAAAGCTTTATTCTTTATTCAATAAATTAGTTCTAACCAAAATTATCAAACACCTTATTAATTTTTATCAATAAGACTTTTAGAAATTTTGATTACACCCCTGTTATTGCAAGAAAAATTTCAACAATGCACCCCTAAGATATATTATTATCAATACTAAAGAAAAACTATAATTATAATCTATTCAATAATTAAAACATACAACTATTAATTATTTATAATAATAATCTATTCAACAATTAAAACATACAACTATTAAATATATCTATCTCTCTCAACAAGAACTTTCCATCAAGCCCCACCAAAAAGAAAATTCTAGCTCCACCACTGCCCACATATTGACTTTTCTGTCCCTTCCATCAGATGCATCCACATATGTGTAAATCTTATGTAAACACTACATAAGACGAGACATTGACTTAAACGGGAATATAATTTACTGTATATTTAAATTGAAATCAAATCAGTAAGTTGAGAATTTGACTAAGTTTATGGACCAAAAAGACCCCAAGGGCTATATAAATACTCATTTTTGTCCTACAAACTAAAACGCAATGGCTAAATATAAAACTTACCGAATAATTAGTTTAAACACGACTAACTGTTAGGAAGTAAATATGATCAATACATAATACAGCAAATCTATGCCACAATTTCAAATGCTTTTTATAGGTCAAAGCCCTAGCAGAGAGGATTGCGAAACTGAAAAGTAGAATACTTCAAATTGTACACCAAATAGTAGAGCATCTGCCTCTTTAAGCCAACTGTCCAGCGTTAGTTTTAGAACAAAAGAAGGGGATCTGCTGCTCAAGCGTCGTCTGGGCAAGTGAAGCTTCCACGGCAATGCATGTCTATATGACGCTTTATGATGGCACTGAAAAATGAATTCAAAATTAGGTTAGTGTTCCCACAATGGCATGAAAAGCGCTGAAAACCCAAGTTGTGGAAGTGAAAAAAACAATCACATGAACCAACAAGAATGAAGAAGAGAACATACTGTATGTAGAAGTGTCAATCTGCTCAGGAAGTTCCTTTATATCCACCTCAAACCTCTCCTGAACCTGGATTTAGAAAACTAAAATCATAAACCACTGATGGCACAAAACAAACGAGGAGAGGGTAAGAAGAAGAACAAATTACGTACATCGTTGAGCACATCAGAATCAGCAGCTGAAGAAACAAATGTGATGGCTAGCCCTTTGGTACCAAACCTACCAGCTCTACCAACCTGTCAAGATTTTGATGAGAAAGGAGTCATACAGATACATCAAAAAAATCGGTAGAACATTTTGCAACCCACCCAAAACAAGCGTACAATGTAATTTCAACCAACGCAACCAGCACTGGTAAAACAGACACTTCCAAGCCTCTCACGAGAATATATGATACGCAAATGGCATAAATTTCAATATTAAAATCATATCACCTTAAACATTTACATATATTTTAACCGCGTACTAACGGTAAAGGCTAAAGCTACATTTTGCCATGAACCAATACCAGGGGGAAAGAGGAGGGGGAGAGAAACTGGAGAGAAAAAAATACAAATGCATTGTTTGAGGAGATATGCAGTGAAAGATAACCATATGACAAAAGAGAAAAGTATATACGTTTGCATCTAGACAGTACATTTTGCAAAAAGAAAAAAGGTTGTCATCCACAAGCATTTTGGTATCTAGTTCAACCACCCAATACCTCAGGCAAGTTATCAACCACATTAGACTGAGTCTATCTCATGATGATACAACATACACAAAGCCCACCCACCAAATCAAGTAAAAATAAACAGATTGCAAAAGAATTATACTGGTTGAAAATTTAGCCGAGAAGCAGGAACATATGCTAGTTACTTTCAAAATGAAATAAATTCCACACAAACCTACCCTGTGCAGGTAAGTGTCAGCCGAATCAGGCATGTCATAGTTGATGACAATGTTAACACGCTCAATGTCAATTCCTCTGCCAACCAAATCTGTAGCAACGAGGATCCTATTCTGCCCTTCCTTGAAACCTTTATAGCGCTTCAACCTACAAAAAGCAGACCATTTAAATAAATAACCATGTCTTCGGTAGAACTAAAATAAAATATAATTTAAGCAATAAGACGCGTACATCAAGACACATTAGAGGAAGAGAAAGAGAGAGATAATGCAATGCCAGAGTACATAATCCTCTAGTGAAACACAAGGACCATACCTAATGATATAAACATAGGTAAACAAGGCCAACAAAAAAATTAAAAAAGAAAAAGAGGGATGCTAGGAAGTTTGCACATTTCAGTTCGTGCTGGGCTGGAGAAACATCTTTTAGCAGTCTAAAGTCTAAAGATCATTTAGTAGCCCCAGTCAAAGCAGAAGACAAGAAGGCCATAATTAACAAAATAGAAAAAAAAAATGATAATGTAAAACAACCAGCTTCCCAAAGATCAAGTATCTGGAGTACACTTCAGGGTTAAAAAATAAATAAATAAAGTACCAGAAACTCTGCCAACAAACCACTACAAACAGACACCAAGAAAAATTCAAAACACATCCCATGTAGAGAGAATCATGCAAGGTTCACGGCGTATCTGCTCGCTCATGCCAAACAGCGACCTCAATATACAGGCAAAATGAGCATTTTTAAAAGTAAACCCTTTTGCTATAACAGCATGATAGAAGCTTGCGGAAATCATATACTAACTAAAAAGGATGGAGCAAAATATCAAAGTATAGAAGCCTGTCCGAACCTTTCTTCCTGGGACATGCCAGAGTGAATACATATAGAGGGAAAATTGCACTCAGCAAGCAACTTGTTCAGCTCGGCTGCTCTGCTCACACTTTTAACAAAAATAACAACTTGATTGAAATCCAATGCATCAAGAAGGTCATTCAACTTGCGGTTTTTCTCTGACTCGCTCAACTTGATGTAGTGCTACAGTTCATACAAAAGATTAGATTTATATCAAGTTATCAACAGCTACAAAAGCATGGGGAACTGAGTCAAAGATATGTACCTGTACAAGCCCATGCAGGGTCAACTTGGCCTCATCATCAACATAGATTTCCATAGGCTGAAAGGAACAAATGTCATATTAAATAATATTAGGAGCCTTCCTCAAGCTAATTGAATCCAGAACGAAATGAAGGATGACGTGCATCCCTTGAATCAAGGTGTTGATCCATCTCTTTTGTCTCCTTGAAGCTAACTTTTCTAAGTCACACCAAGCAAGCACCACTGACGCTCAACCCAATCTACTAAGCAATAAACAGCAGACTGTAGGCTGACAGCAAACTCCCCCTCCTCCCCTCCCCCATAATACCCCAGGTACCCACCAAGTACCACTGACTACAAACTAAACCCATACCAAACCACACAATGCCTATACACAGAAGAAGCCTGAACAGAAAATAAAGGAAAGAAGAGACAGAAAGGTAGGGGAAGAACACAACATGCTGATCCACAATTGTGACACTCCTAAAACATTGCACCTACTTCTTTTTCTTCTCACTTCCAGAGCACACCCTAAGAAGCAGCAATTCCCATGATACGACCGAAAAACACTGATGGAAACAAATAGCGAGGGAACCACCACATTCTATGTTAATACAAAACTCTTGGATAAAGTGGGATTATGAAAAAGAGACTCAAAATTGAGTAGAACTGGCCATGGAACATTACATCTTGCATAAATTTCTTGCAAACCGGTCGGATTTCTTTGCTTAGCGTTGCAGAAAACATCATGACTTGCTTATCATGAGGTGTCATCTTGAAAATTTCTTGTACATCTCTCCTCATGTCTGCAAAACAAAGTGATTAGAAAATTATTAACAAGACAACGAATGAAAGAAAATAAGGGGTACAAATAAATTAATCCAAATTTTTTCATGATTAAAAGAATTAAAGAAAAACTTTCTTACCAAGTGATTCAAGCATCTTATCACATTCATCCAGAATAAAATGCCTCACATTCTTCAAGGAAAGATCCTTGTCTCTAGCCAAGGCTAGTATTCTCCCAGGAGTCCCAACAACAATATGGGGGCATTCGTTTTTCAGTAAATCTTTGTGGAGTTTGATGTTGACGCCACCATAAAAGACAGCAACCTTGAGATCAGGCAAGTACGTGCTGAACCTCTCAAACTCATGACAGATCTATCACAAAAATTGAATAACCAAGTCAGGTACTAAATATATACAGTAAGTAATAGACAGTTGTATGCAAAACAACCAACAATTCTCCAAAATACCTGGTAAGCCAACTCTCTTGTATGACACAAAACTAGAGCAGAAACTTGCCCAGCCACAGGATCGATCTGCTGGAGGCTTGACAGCACAAAAACAGCAGTTTTCCCCATACCAGATTTAGCTTGACATATAACATCCATCCCCAGTATTGCTTGAGGGATGCATTCATGTTGCACTGGTGAGGAAGGGAAAAAAAACCGGATCGAAGGAACCATGTAAGTAAAACATAACTGCTCCGATCATTTACATTGAAAGCTTTTACCAAGCCATACCAGTTCTCAAAATCGAGATAATGATAGTAGTACATTACCTGAAAAACATAAAACCCAATTATTAAAAAAGAACAATAAAATCAACTCAATTAACCAAAACTGACCAAAAAAAGGGAAAAAGAGGATCATGATAAATTACTAAACTACTGTGACAATATCACACAAGTGAAGAGTCTGATAAAGGAGGGTGAGTGAAACTATAATAAAACTCAGCAAGATTAGAGCATAAATGCATGCACAGAAACATTAACTTGGGAAAACTATTAAAAATAATACATAAGAGAATACAAAGCTTACATACTGTATATATTATTTTCCTTGATAGAAAGTTCTAAAAAAATATCAGTTGACACACATTTACAAAGACTAATGGAGTCTCAGACTACCCAAATTCCAATCGATTGGTAACTTGGCATCACTGACACTGATACAGAAAAATACACATAAAAAAATAAATTCTCTAGCGCTACAATTCAACAATACAGTCTAGTAATCAAGCAAAATGAGTTAGATAGATTGCCTTCAGAAGGATGCTCAAACCCTGAGTCAACAATAGCTCGAAGAAGCTCTGGCTTCAAAAGGAAGTCTCTGAACCCTGAACTGTGTATTCCAACGTATCCCCTAAAGAAAAACAACAATGAACAAACAAACTTAGCACTAAGCATTAGATTTACATAAATTATGATAAGAGTTAACAGTTAAATCAAACAAAACCAGAAAGATATCTGCATCAACAAGTTCATCAGGGCTCGTTCTAACTATTAAAACTACAACAATGAGACTTCATGATTTCAAATTATAATAAGATATTCTCAAATTTCACCAATCCAAACTAACCAAAAGATTATATAACAACCCAAATTACACTTCATTAAATTCAAGTCGTCAAATTTTTAACATAACACACTGAAAAGCTGTTGTATTTACTAACAAGTCACTATTACATTCATTTAATAGTTAAAAAAAATCTGCATTGACCTTTCGCCGCGCGACACCAAACAAGAGGCGAATTTCCCACATATTATATCAAACAAAAAGGTAAATTTTTTTTTTTTGAAAAAAAGAAACTCACTTCTTAGGGGCTTCGCCGTTGACTTTAGCGCCGACGGAGTCGGGAGCCTTCTCTTCTTCTTCCTCGTAGTCCACGAGCTCTTCGTCGTAGACATCGTTGTCCCTGGTTTCGCCCATGTTCTGCAAGCGAACGCAAATTAGAAAATCCAAACATTAGAGATTTCTTTCCCAACAACTCCATCACATATCGCGTCAGAGATTAGGGTTTTGAATCGGAAAAAATCGACAAAACTGAATTAGGGTTTTGTGGAAAGGAGAGAAGAAAAATACCTTGCTGCGAGAAAGTGTTCTGAATTAGGGTTAGGGTTTTGATGAGTCTGCAAACGAAAAGGTTAGCTGAAATAAACAACTTGATAAAAGGACTTCAGGGAGACAGCGCGGAGACTCGATGAGAGAGCCAAAAATATCAGAAAATGGCCAATAGGGTTAGAAAGATGAGCACCGGCGTTCATAAACAGAAGTCATGTTCCGTATTTCCGAAAATGCCATTATACTTTGTCCGTATTTACGAAAATAGGAAAACGTTTTACTTTTTTTCATTGAAGGGAAATTTTCATGCCCAACTAACAGTGTGTTTAATAAAATCGGTTTTACGGCGTAAAATTTTCATATATTATAAAATTAAAAATATAAATTAAAGATTTTATATGTTATAATTTTCAGTTTAAAAATTTTAATTATAACTATAGTTTCAAAACATTAAGTTCAAACTTGGTTTGTAAACACTCTACACAAGTATCAAGACCCAAGAAAAAAGCCTACTAGACACAAAAATTAAGAATGACCAAAGCTTTATTTTTTTTTTCCTTCTTTTGAGGTTGGGATTCTCGTGTTTTTGTCAAATCATTTATTTTTTATATTAAAAACATCAACTCAAATATGAATTATTTATTGGCCAACCTTTTAACTTCATGAAATTAAAACCTACTACTTATAAAATTACAGGCCTTAATTAAATATTTATTGTATTTTTTAGATTAGTATATATTATTTTATTAGTAACAAGATTGTAACCTTCAAAGTTAAATAAGATTGTTCTGTCAAAAAAGATGTCTAACTCGTAAATTCACATAACCCATTTAAATTAATATTATAGGTTTTGGAAATTAATTTTATTAGAATTTCTAGAAGGTTTCTTTCAAATCAGAAGTAAACGCTTATTGGATCAGGTGGTGAAGCGGCCCACTGGCCGACACCCAAGTCTCTACAAGAAAGGGCCTAATCCTACCGTTGCACTCTCAAGCTGTGCTGTGCTGAGTAATCCGTGTAGATTTTTTTTTTTTTGTTTTATAATAAAAAAATCCGTATTGAACTTGATTGGTGCCAAAATAGCTTTAATATTTTCTCTTCTGTGGACCATGCTTTCTTATTATGGGCTTTATGAACTTTCACATTACAACATCCATAGCTGTAATCGAGCTTCCGAACACCCAGGTCATATAATGGTCTACTCATCAAACGCTTATTAGAAAAAACAACGTTGTACAGAAGTACCAAGACGCAGGATTCTGCCGCATCAAAGCCATGGTGGTTCTCTTTTCTCTTCGGCAGCAATTAGTGGCCCATTAATGATTTGGTGAATTACGATTTCATATATATTGAGAATTGGATTGATTTCGACTTAAATAATGTAAAGCTTTTTATTAGTACAATGTAAAATAAAAGTTAACTACAACCATAGGTTTGACAAGTGAAGACAGCTTAGTTGGTTATAAATTTTTTCCCTTCTACCTCAATCATAGGTTGAGAGTGTTTGGAAGGGTGGTTCCCATCACTTTTTTAGTTATAATCAATATAAAACTCTCGCATGTTACAGTAAAAAAAATATAATAAATCACTATAGTATAAAGCTCTCACATACTACAGTAAAAATAGTTTTAACCACCCTTCCAAACTCCTTAAGATTTTTACGTACCTCTTATATATAGGGATATTTTATTAATTTTCTGTTTTTTTATTTTCTTTTTTTCTTAATAGGCAGATAAAAGTGATCAAAGCAAGCAACCAAAGAGCGTGATCTGTGCTGATTGTGATGGAAATGGTAAGCTTAATTTGGAAAAAGACACGAAAGAAATGAGAGAAAATTCCATTAAAAAAAAGAAATGAAAGAAAGTATATATTAAAAAGCATAATATTGAGAAAGCTTGGAAACCAAGTTTTAATATTAAAGTTCTAATTGGTATAATGTAAAGTAAAAATACATACAAGGTATATTTTACAGCTCTCACATGCTATAATGTTTTAAGTTTCAAATAAATTTTAACTTTATTCCTAAACATTTTAATTATTTACGGCGAGCAATGCCCAGATGCAGTTCTGTGCTCACAATGCCAAGGGAATGTAGTGAACTCAGTTGATTTCTTCAACGGACGGTTTAAAAAAGGGCGATTCTTGTTGGCTTTGCCGGTAACAAATTCCTCTGGCTAGTTTACAAGTCAATCTAAAAGCTTAATCCGTCGGGAGGCGGACAGACAAACGGTATTTTTATATTCTAATACTCGTCGCTTAATATACATACACAGTGGTAGAATAAAAAAATTCTCTTGTGGAAGCTTAATATCAAAAAGGGTATGATTACAAGTTTCTTTATCAAACATAGAACACTTATAATTTTTCTCATTAAATGGGGCACAGTTGAAATTTTAGAAAAATATTTTATGTGGATATCAAAGTTGAAAATTTGAGAGGGGCAAGTGATGTGACAATTGCAATGCAGCTGGCTTCATTGGAGGTTTCATCAGTACTTTTGATGAGTAAAAAACAACTGTACTTAAATGATTAAGCTTGTTAATAATTTAGGCGTGTCTGCCATGCAAGTATTTTTTTTTTTTAGCTACTTTTGTTTATTAGTATCCATTACTGATATATAGATTTTATCTCCACAGAACCTTTTACATGATGCGGTCAGAAAACCATAATGGCAAAATAACTACCAAACTATCTTGCACTCTGTATAGTAGTCAACTTGTTAGTAATAAAAGTTTATGAGATCTAAGATTATAATGCTGTTGTTCTGTTTCCAAGCCATCAAAATGACTTGAATTTTGATGGGGAACAATATTTTAACGACCCAAAAGAGAAATGGGGATTTTTTTTTTTTTTTTCCTTTTCATGTGAGGATAAAAAAGATCACCATGATATCAAAGTCTGAAAGCTCTTGATGAGCTCACTCATCTGTCTCTGAAGCAAACGGGTGGCATCAGACTCAGGGTAAAACACATGAAACACATGAGACTCTTTCTCAGCCTCCACAAGCTTCACAACTTCAACTCCTTTCTTTTGCAGAAAGACTGTGCATACATAACCCCCCCTTTCCTTCAAAAAATCAAAGCCCGCCACATAAACCACCACGGCCGGAAACTCAATCCAACAAGCCGCAGACAGCTCTGCCTTCTCGAAATCACAACCGAAGTAATCCCGATTAGATCCTCCGGTATACTAAGTCTCCAAAACATGTCGTTCATTGCCACATCCTCTGCTGCTCCTCCATCCATTTCTCTCTCAGTTCTCTTCTCACTTCCAAAATAAGGGTGTATCAACAACAACCGTTTAATCCAGCACTGTCCCCGGACAGGTTTGATAGGTCAATCACCCCATCCTTGGACATAAATCCATTAGTAGATTCATCTGAGGCAGAGGCTATATCTGGTGCAAATCGTTTTACTAATCCGTCTGAGAGAACTTCGAGGTAGCCCACTATGGACATTTTTCTCTTTTTTCTTGAAATGGGGTAGAAGGTAAAGTGGAATCGCACCAGGTAGGGGTCGAACCTACGACTTGCTGCTTAGGAAGGAGACGATCTATCCCCTGAGCTACAGTCGCTCTTGCCTTGCAGCGCCTTAAACGTTCATTAATAAATATTGGAGTAAAAAATGAGAATTGCAAGGTAGTCGCCGTCACACCTGTGAGGTTAGAAGAACAACAGGACAAGACATCACACACGATTAACCGAGGTCACTTGACATCAGCAAGCTCAATCGTGCAAAGAACCAGAGCTACTCTTAAGTGCAATTCGACCATACAATCTTTGAAATAAGTCTAATGACATTAAGTACACAAAAATCAAAATAACAAAAGGCGTATCCATATTTCCATCAAATTGATGCACAGGAACAAGATCGTAGCATTACAATAGCTGCACAAGTATTTATTACTAACGTATGACACAAGAGTGTGACTTCCGCATTTGGTCGAGTGTTACACTATAAAATAAACCTCCTAAAGTGGTTCACTTTGCAGCTTGTTCCACAACATGCATACTATTCAAGTGTTCCACAGGGTTATTATTTTTTAGAGGCGGCAATGAATGTGGACCAACAGTAGAACTTCCACTTCGGATCTCCTCCAAGACCCGTAAAGCCAGTGAAGTTAACTTCACGTACGTGCTCTCTAAGTGATCAATTTCTGCAAGTTCCTCATTGGAAAATATATGATCAAGTGTCATCTCGCACTCCTTTACAAGCTTTTCAAGAACTTCAGTACTGAAAAATGGTTCTTGCAAAACGCCTTGGATAAAGGGCAAGCGAATAAGAGAACCACTTCGCTTGTCGTGCTTCTTAGTTATTTTCACCAATCCTGCATTACATACCAAAATCAAAATCACAAAAAGCCAAGAGAGGAAAATATAAGAACAGAAAACTCAGTTAAGCCTGCCAACTGTTGGATCCTTATCTCCTCACTGTTGTATCTGATTTCTCACTCATTATAATTTTTTTTCTCATTATAAACCACTAAAAAGCATCCCCAAAAGTTTTCCGTCACATGTTCCTTCTTCATTACATGTTCAATACCACATTAAGCCAACAGTTTTTACTCCTTCAGACGAAATGAGAGGACTTTCACTCGTAATATGCATGAAAAAACAGAGGAAAAGGCAACATCACGTTTACATTTTTACAAGGTTACTTCTGTGTTTTACAAGAAGATTAAGCATAAAGCCACGACAATATTCTGAGCATTTGACCCTAGCCATAGAAAACTTTCAAAGAATACCGAGCTGAACGTGCTATCTTATGTTATGTAAAAGAACTTGAGCCAATTTTCCAATCCGCAAGATGTGTACCTTATGCAATTCAGCATCCAATTTTGCCAGGACCAAAGAATCTCTCGACTAGATGAAAATAAGAAAGCTTTCACACATAAAGGAACACAAAGAAGTACCCGTGTAATTAAGGATGCTGTAAATCTCTAGCAAAACCATCTCTCCATGAAGGTCCACCAAGTTTCTCCCTACCTCTGTCAAATCTTCATTTGAATCCTTGGCCTTAGCTACTCTGTCTTGCAGCTCCTGCAATCCAATTAACCCCAAAAACAAAACGTAAGCAAATAAATACAAGCAAACTGCAACCAAGCTAAAAACATAGCGCATTGTTGCTTGAAAATTACATGACCCAAACAAGGAGTTCAACTTTAATCATTCCAAACCACAACCCAAAAATTAATGGGTTTTGCCCAAACAATCCTTTCATAATCATAATCATATACAAGAAAATAGAGGATTCTTCTATACGAAACTGGAACCAATTGGACTCAAACAATCAAACATCACATACATATTTTTTTTGGTAGTTAAACAACGTATAAATATTTCTCCTGACGTTCAAACTATTAGTTCCTCAAATAAATTATTAATCAACCTTTCAAACGTTAAAAAAAAAAAATCAAATCTTTAACAAAAAAGAAAACCCGTGAAATTGAGGGGAAAGAGAGTATTACCTTCCATGCGATGACAATATCTTCCTCTTTCCGAACGAAGAACTCGTTGAACTTTTCGATTTCGTCCTGCAACAACCTCACGAAATCATCGACCGCCTTCGACGCCTTGGCTTCATCGCTGCCCTCAGCGGCCGCGGCCACGGAATCGCCGGTGTCGGCAGTAGCCTCGTCATCGTCGGAAAGTCGGGGACGCTTGGCCGGCGGCTCGTCTCCGGCTCCCGCTCCTCCGGCCTTGGGGTAGATCAAATTCAACTGCTTCTTCAGAGCCTTGTAGGAAAGAAACCTGTCCCGCCAATCGGGGAATATCCCCTCCAGAAGGTTGCCGAGAATCTTCGAGAACTTCATTGATGAACAAAGCGATAAAAATCGATATGAGCTCCGAATTTTCGAATTGCAATATGGCGAAGAGACAGAATGATGATCAACAGAGAGAAAAAAAAGAAGAGAGATTATATAACGAGAGAAGATGAAGAAAAAACAAAAACAAAAACAAAAACAAATGGCGTTGTGAAAGTATCCTTAAAAATAAAAAATAGTGAAAGAGAGGGAATTTAGAATATTCGGTGAGGTGCGTTTCAGGAGAATATTTCTTTGGTTTTTTATAATTTTCTTGGAATATACTCTCTCGCTTGTAACATTATTAATTCTCTTTGTTTGAGCATTATGTGGATAAGAATATAAGAAATAAAATAAAGATATCATTACAAAAATTAATAAAAAAAAAATATAGATACTATTCTGCTTTTGTTATTTATAATATTTCTAATTCACTTGTGTAGTTGAAATGTGACCTGTGAATTCTATGCTGCTTTGTGCGGTTTAAACTCTTTGCATTCACCGGTGCTTAAAGAATAAAGTATCAAATTATGGTTTATTCCAACGAAGAAAAAGTATCAAATTGAGGCAACTGTCGTTTCTGTATTGGGATCATCTGCGATAGAATATACTGGAGCTGACTCTGTCAAACATGGAAACATCTAAACTGCTGTTTGGCTGACTCTTTCAAACATTGAAACATTTAAACTTCTGTTTGACTGAGTGATAACTTAGTTATAAATAATGTAAAGCTCTCACATGTTAAAAAATTTTTGCTAAGGTAAAGCTCTCATATGCTATAGTAAAAGTGGTTCTAACCAACAGTTTTCACTATCCTTCCAAACACTAAATGAAACATATATACAGTGATTTTATTCAAACCCAAATATCTAACCAAAATAAATAAATAAATCCGAAATAAACAGGCTTACCATTTAAAGAAAAATTTGAAACAAATAAGAAGAAAAAATCGTTACCTCTTTCGGAAAATACCATGATTTTAGGATTTTTTATTTCATGTGGTTAAATCTAGGTTAGACATTGCTTTCATTTTTTTCTCCTAAAAAACTAGAAATTATCTAGGCGCAGTATTATAAGTCAAAACACTTGCACCACCTGCCGCGGATGGAATATGCGTGGAATGTCTTTGTATGAGTGCCGAGAAAAATACAAAAGGGATTCCTCAAATATACATTGGGCGGTGTGTCCATCCATCCGGATGAAAAGCTCCCTCCAAATCTTGCAACCATTGAGATTTAATTGAATGGTTGAGATTGGTCTAAGGGTATGTGAGAGAGAATATAACTGATGACCAAGTGGATTAATTTTTTGTCCCATGATCCCCCACTAGTGTTACTATATAAATAATGATCTCTTGTACTTATTTTTATTTATACCTGTTTTTAAACATAATATAATGTGCTATATTTTATTTTTTGTGAATCTATTTCTCTTATCTTCAAATGAATCTAAATATTTATTTTTCCTCTGCGTCTAATCTTTCAATATAGTAGTTTTATTAGCCGGTTAACTGCCTATCATTAGTAGTCACCAAACGACAGTGCATTTTGGGTTTTTCTTGGGCCACAATGTGAGTGGAATATTTGGCTTATCTTTTAGTTCCTCCATTTTAAACAGTGGGACGAAACCTTGCCGAGGGTCGAATTCCGATGGTGATTCCTCCGCTGCTTTTGGCGGTGGCTGCCCTTAGTTTTGCAAATTAAGTTCGAAATTAATTTTTGTACTAATTACTTTTGCATGTTGGTGTCCAACGGTGATTCGTATTGAGTCTCTTGGTCCTAGAGTTGCACAAGGAATTTGTATATTGCTCAATTTACCATAACAAAATTAATGTGAAAAATCACTTCTGCTATATTTTTTTATACTTGATATTATGTTTTTTGAATGTATACTTTTTTATGGTAATGTATACTTGATATTATTATACCATCACTTTTCGTTCAACTATATATACTTCACAAAAAAAACAAACAAACAAACAAACTGCAAGCTTCTTTATGTGTGTGTGTGTAAAGCTAGCGTCAAAAATTGATTAAAGTAAATAAAAAACAAAGATCAGGAAAATTAAATATATAAGATAATACTTTAAAATTAAAAAAAATGAAGGTACTTAAGAGATTTAGGAAGAGTAATTACGGTGCTTTTTGTCTCGACAGTTAATACAAGACACATAAGAAGGAGAATGGTAATTACAAAATATTGACATTAGCAAACTATCTAAATATTCAAAATTTTCATTAAACAGATGTACCACGTAAATAAAATGGCCTGGAATACGAATAATTCCTCCTTACTTTACTATTTTAAAAACAAAATCCTCGCAGATAAGTACGGCGAAGAAAACACAACGGCTAATATATGTTGACTTATATGTATTAACCTTTTTTTTAAAATCATTGTATTCTTAGGCCATACCAGCTCTTCCTTTAGTCTAGTTAGGCGAAGGCTTAGCGCGCCCCCCCCCCCCCCCCCCCCCTACCAAAAAAAAAGTTCATAATATTTTTCAACGGTCAAATACTATTTCTTTTATTTTTTTGAAAGCCTATTTCTTTTGTTAAACCATCACTTTTCCAAAGCAAAAAATAAATTGTCTCAACTTCTTTTCTTCGTTGTATGAAATTCCTCCCTCATATTTCAGCTACATTAAGCTCTAAAAAAATGGTTCTCGTAAAGACATTTTACAATGCAATTTTTACTTAATCATCACCTCAAACTCTAATTTTTAATATATCAGAATCATATTTACCACAAAAAAAAAATATTCCGAGCCCATGAGTTGTTACCCTTAGACCGGAAGATAATTTGTTATTTTAATCCATTAAAAAATAATTTTTTAAAATCATAATATCCAAAAAAAATTTAAAAAATACTTATTTTTATTCCAATTACAAGACATATTATGCTTGCCATAATCAATAGCTAGGAATGTGTTCAAGCTAATGACCACCCATCAAAACGACACACAAATTAAAATCGGTTCAACATCCACTTGCATTATAGAAAAAAGTTATGTTCAAATACAAGGAAAATACATTTTACATTTATAAGTTACAGGGTCGTCTGGAAGCAACAATCTGTACACAACTTAAAAAAAAAAATTGCCCTTTGAATGTATATATTTTAACGACTTTGCCCAGTCAATTTGTCAAGTCGATTAAAAATTTGATTATGTGCACTTGTACATATTAGCATATAATCTATCACACTTTTCTAACTTAATTAATAGCTTTTCCCCCTTAATTATTTGACAGCTCATGGATGAACTCCCGTCCAGATGGATGGAAGTAAAAATATATATATATTTATATTTATCTACTGTTTACTTATTTAAACGTCATGTCGTTTGACTTCTCAGTTTTGCAGTGTTTGAAAATAAAACCTATAATTATTTGCATCATCTTTGCTTACTTTGTACATATAAAAAGTAGCATTTCATATTTGCTCCTTGAATATTTCATAATTTCATGTCACGTAATTTTTGCATTTAACGGAATATTACGGAGTGCAAATAAATAGAAGACGACTATCAATATTATTTTCAAATTTTAACTTTTTTCTATAAGAAAAAGAAAACATATTTTCTTTGTCGTTTAAGCAACTAACCACCTTTCATATTTTCTTTGTCGTTTAAGCAACTAACCACCTTTTATAATTTATCTTCATTTAAAAAACAAACGAGATGTTGTTTATTACTATTTTTAAATTGTTTGGACTTCAAAAGGCATGTCATTGTTATATCGTACCTTTTATTTATGGTTAATTTCACATATGGTTTTGGAGATTTACTTTCAATTATGTTTTAGTCTTTAATATTAAAAAAAGAAAAATACCATGGTAAGGCTCTTTTAAATGGTCTTGTCATAAAACCCATTTTTTTACTATACGTAGTCAATTAAAATTGAACAATCTCACTAATACTAAAATAAACACAAATGCATCATATTATCGAAAACTAAAAAAAAAAAAATCTCGGAGGAAAAAAACTTAAAAAACCATAAGCTGAAAAAACAAAAAACAAAGACTAAAAAAAAACCAAAAACTCAAAAAGGATAAATCTGTCCTTCTTCTTTGGCAACGGCAACTTGGAGGCCGATATCGTCGTCAAAGCTGTTCTCTTTCCTCTCCCTCGTTCACCTGTTCTTCATCCTCTCCCTTCTCTCCATCAATCGTGCCTCGATCTTGAAATATGGAGGTCATGACTGGGCTCGTGATCCACATTGGTGGCGTGCCCATCCCGACGTACCCCTCATTGTCGAATGCCATTGGAGGTCACGAGTAGCGTCGTTCATCGCAAGAGTTGAGGCGTCGACCTCTCCTTGACCACTGCTGCTCCACCCATGAGTTGATATGTCGCTACTCGACCTTCATAATTCCATGGGTCTGGTCGCATGTCGTGATGGGGTCAGGCCTCACCAAAGAACTTCGCGATTTGAACTCACCATGGGTCTAGCTCGCGAGAGAGGCTGCGAGATTCCATGGGTCACGACCCTATCGCAAGATCCCCGCATATGACGGCAACCTACAGGAGAGGGCGAAGAGGTCGAAGGAATTTGCAATCTGAGGGAGAAAGTGGTTGCGGGCGACAGCGATCTAAGCGAGGCAGGATTCGTGGGCGACAATGGTGGGCAGCGAGGCGGTTCCTCCTCTGTCGCTTCTTTATTGGCCATCTCTGGCGACAAGTTCAGTTATTTTTTTTTGTAATTTTGTTTGTTTTTATTTTATTTATTATGTTGAAAATATATAGTTAAGTTTGGTTGTTTTTTTTTTTTTTTCTTCTTGCAAGACACATTTTTTATCATTGGATTAAATCCAACGGTTAAAAAAAATAGTCTTATGGTAATACCATTTTTAAAAGGTCTTACCCTAGTATTTCCTTTAAAAAAAGCCCATTTCGGTTTATGATTTTTTACTTTGTCTTAGTTTTGATACTTCCTTAATTAGCTATTAAATATTTTAGAACACTCTTAAAATGTCCCAATTTGGTCCAAAGTATATTATTTTGTTTCATTTTTAGTCCCTAATCTGTTTTATTTTTTATCCATCTGTTAGCAATGTATTATTAAATATCCAAATGATATAAAAAAACTAAAGCAAGACATTAAATACAACGATTTTGATTCATGTAACTAAAATAATAACAATTTATCATATAGTTATGTAGATGACCTTTATTTAAATAAAATATGTATATAAAGTTATTTATTTAATATCAGTAGAATACACAAGTATGTGTATATATAGTAACTATAATGTTCAAAATTATTATTATCTAGCTAGTATATTGTAACGCCCCTGAATTTTAAAGTAAGGTTAGTTATGTTAAGTATAATTGTTAAATGTATCAGTGTAATTTTTTATGTTAATTTTCAGTTATTTAAAATTTTGTTGCATTTATCATATTTAAAATTTGATTTTTAGTTTTTAAAATACCAAATAATATTTTTATACCACATTTTTTCTCATATTTACGAAAACACCCTTGGGTCTTTTCTTTTTATTTTTCCCTTCCTTTTTCTTTCCTGCACACTCTCTCTCTCTTTCTCTCTCCCTTTCTCTCGTCACCCGACGCTCTCTCTCTTTCTTTCTATCAGAAATTTTGATTTCAAGCTTCATTCTTATGGATTTGAGCAAGGATTGAAGTTCAATCATCAAGTTTTTCATCAAAAAACACCATTAAAGTTGTTAAGCTCTTGAACGTATATGGAGCATACGTTAGATTTTATTTGGAGCTTACGGTATTAGATTTAAATTAGGCAGGATATATATATATATATATATTTATCCCTTTCTTTGACAGCCCTTTTTAAAACTGTTTTGGTCAGATGCTTGACCCTTTGAATGATTGATTAAAATGATTTTGTCTTTGACTTTGAAGAATTGTATTTTGATATTTCTTTCGGATTTTCAAAACCCATATGGAGATGTTTTATCAAATTACTTTCAAGTAAGTGTTTTTATTGATTTGTTAAGACTCTGAGATTTATTTCAATTAGAATGATTTATGAACAATTTTTTGTTTTTGATTATCATTTTTAAATAACTTGTTTTTAATTAATTATCTTACTGAGCCTTCCGCTTACGTTTTCCTGCTTTTAAAATCCATTTTCCAGGTTTAGAAAGGAAGGATGGACCCAGGATCGAAACCTGGCTCTTTGGATTGAAATTGTATTTTTTCTAAAACTGTGGTATGATGTGTGTATTGTACGACTTGTTCTGGTGTTAATGTCTTTTTTGTCTCTATTAATTGTATATTTTTAATTCATATTAGAGACGACGATTTTTAATATTTTGTATTATTATTATTGATATTGTATTTTAATTACATGCCCACCTTCGTGGTAAGCATCTACGTGATGGTGAATGAAAATAAAATCTCGGCTCCACCTTCGTGGTATTCACGTGACGATGACTGCCGATGATATTATTTGTTTCCGCTGATATTTATTTTCTACGTATATTTATTTACTTTTTCTTTAATTACTTTGTTTATTTCATATTATTTACCTAAAGCTCTCAGACCTCATTTATAGGGCGTCACATATATAAATATAAATAAATACATAAAAATTATAATGCATAGATTGTTATTCAAAACGTGGGATTATCCAATACTTATATGTTGGTGTTAAAATTCAACTTGTATTTTCTAAACTAAAATTCATCTTACTAACAATGTACTAATTTTTTTTTTTAAATTACATGCATAACAATCATTTTATTTTAGTTTTCACTTTAGATTTTTCAAATTTAAGTCCTAATAACTCTTAATTGTAAGAGAAGGGCTAAAAGTGAAACAATACAATAAATTAGGGCCTATAGTGACATCTTTTAAAAGTTTTCATTAAATATTTAACACGTAACTAATAAAGAGACTGAAACTGAAACAAAGTAAGATTAATAATTAAAATGAGACTTTTTAAACATCAAGGCTCGGCCAAGGCTAAGATTTATGAAATCAACCCTTTTTATTTAGTGTAAAAGCAACATGCATCGTTTGTTCACTACAAATGATTGTGTTGTAAGTCTTGGGGAGTAATTTTTTCTGTCGTTTAATTAAGAAACAAAATGCTAACATTGAATTATGTTTGATTTTTTTAATTCCAAAACCAACATACAGATTATTGTTTGCAACTCCATTGTCGTTGTAACAGTGTTGTTTATCTTTGAGAATTCACATCTCGTTTATTCATATAATAGCAACGTCGCTCAATGATTTTGATTAAATTTTGTTGTCGTTTGGGAACAAAAAACGACATAATCTTGTAAGATTTTCTTTTTGTTAGAAGAACGACGTATCGTCCAATGTTACCAAACATGTACCCTCGTAAAATACAGAAACCTCTCTTATGTATTTTTTTGGCCTTCTATTGATACATCTATTCTACTTTTCACACCCTCTCTTTGAACCATCTCTCATTTTACTTATTACACCTCTTTCAAAATACCAAAATGATCCTTACACCTAAGTACTTTTTTTTCAACCCACTAACCCAACTAACAAAACATGATTACACTCGAGGAAATGTACCCTTTTTTTTCTATAAATTTGATCAATCTGATACGTCAAAAAAAAAAAATACATATAGAGTCTATTTTGTTTTTCTAAACATTTTTCTTTTTTATTTTAAAAAAATGATTCCACTTTCGTTAAAAAATGATTCCAATTTCTGCGCTAAGAATTTAAGCTATGCACCATTACTTGTGTAGAATTAAGTAGTATGCATGACTACGAATAGCTTATTGAATTGTGGTTTTTTTGTTTTTTTGCATCTCTTTTTTATTTCTTTTTGTTTATACGAAGAAACTGGAATTTCCTTTTTAATAGGGGTTCAACGATTAAAAATTTTGAAAAAATGAGAATTTTGAAGGAAAAAAGCCATTTTTTTTTTTTTTTTGTGGGGAGACTCTTAAACGTTAAAATCCATCTGTGTTCTTTAATTTAGAAAAAGCATGGCTCAATAATTTATTTTTAAGATGGGGTGTGATGAGTATTTCGTTAAATTACTTTTGTCTTTAAAGGTAATTTTATTAATAAGTAATATAATAATAAGAAATTTTCGTGTATGAAAATTTGAATAGAGGTGTTAATAAACGCCCTCTTTTTTGTGGGGAACCTCTTATGTATTTTTAACTTTGTTCATAAATATTTTTTTTCTTTTCGCGGGGGATATTTTGTGTTTTTTAATATAATTATATATATATGCAAATCCTTTGAATGCAAATAGTTTTGGTCAAAATTAAGGCGTGATAGTCGCTTCCAGCCATATTAAATGCATTGATACAACTTTTTTTTTTCCAAGAGAAAATCACATTTCAAATTAACTAGAATACATATTTAATCATAATCGTAAATCATTATCCCTTACATGAGGATTAGATTGCGGACATTTGACTATAGACTATACTTACTAGTGAAAACTGATGATGTAAATCACAATTGCCGATACCCAACAGGAAAAACCTGCTGGACACAAAAATTATGAGCGATCAAAGTTCGTTAAAAATAACTATTACAATTCGCAGATATAACCAGTCAATTGAGTTTTAACCTTAAATATTAGGGATACAAGTTATGACATGGAAACAAAACTAGCCAAATATCAACATACATCACTGGTAAACATATCAAATGGATGTAATACGTGAACAAAATTGAAAGGTGGGAGGACCACATTCGTTGTTTCAAAACAAAGATAGATCATATTTTGTTATGTAAATTAACACCCTTCTAATTAAATATCATTCATATATTTGTTACTTTTTTTTTTTACAGCCAACTATTAAAAAAATTAATCTAAATACAAACATATAAAACAAAAATATATTTTTGACATATTTTAGGATTTTTTATGATGGAGAATATAGTTTTATACCACTGGTAGAGCATATTGTTTTAGCCATTAAATCAACTTTTTAACGGTATAATCTATAACTATTCACATTAAAAATATACAACACGTGACCTAAAATTGCTCTCGGTTATAGATCGGACATTTGAAAAGTTAATCTAATACTTAAAACAATATGATTTACTAGTAGTATAAATTATCTTCTCAACTATGAAAATTCTTAATGCCACGATCATTTGATGATAGGATGCATCTACTAGCATTCCCATTTTATTTATTACACACATTTTCTTTAATAAAACAATCTTACTATATTAACAATTAATAAAATTACTTTTAAGGACAAAAGGATTTAAAAAACACTCATTATACACCCCACTTGAAAAATAAAATATTATGACCTACTTGAAAAAAAAAAAGAATAGAGATTTCAACATAAAAAAACTCCCCCATGGAAAAGTAAATGGTTTCTTTGTTCTTTAAAATTCTTGTTTTTTTTTTTTCATTTTTATTGTTTAATATAAAGGACTGATATAAACTATTTGAATGGTCTATTGATTTAGAGGAAAAAAAAAAACTCACTGTATTTTTTTTATACCAACAAAAACCTTACAAAGTTTTATTGTTTAACGTAAACGAATTACATATAAACTATTTGAATTGATTGGGTTTTTTTATTAAATTTGAATCTATTGATTTACCAAAGAAATCCTCGCAAATCGTATTAGTATACGAATTGATTACAGTTTGCACTAAAGCAATGTAGCCATTTGGTTTAATAAAAAGAAAAACCACATAAACAAAGCTTGTCACCCTTTTTTTTTGGGGGGGGTTGAATAGTTTTTTTGTTATTTTAAAGCAATGGAATCCAATAGTTTGATTCGCAGTGAAGGAATTTATACATCACCTTCTTTGTGATCTTTAGTGGCTCTTGTTTTTCCTTGCTTGTTGTTTTTTTAAAAAAATTACTGCAATTAGATCTTTTGATTATGTTTCTCTTTTGAATTTCTACGTAAGTTTGTTTGATTGACAGGTGGGTAAAAAAAAGAAAAAAACAATACTATTTAAATGGAAGAACTTTATTGATATTTTAAAAAGAATGTAACAAATAAATAGAGTTTTTTTAGAATAAATGTATAAAAATTAGAACGACGAGTGTAATAGACTTACCCTTTTTTAAAGGCAACAATAATAGTATTTGTGTCGACACATTTACAGTACGATATATTTAGCCTAAACATAAACATGACATGATTAATAAACTTGCCAGAAATACAAACACGAACACGACACGACACAATTAACACCATTATTAAACGTGCCATGACGGCTTGATACGATAACAACACGCATATGACACGTTTATGACCTAATTAATTAAAAATTAAAAAAATTTAAAAAATTCTAAGAAAAGCCAATAAAAAAATTTAACAAAAACACAATATCTAATTAATACTAACCTACTATAAATATTTCAAATATTTTTATTTTTAAGTTTAAATATGTTATAAATGGGCGGGTCGTGTCGTGCCGTGTTAATACGTTTACGACCCGTTTAATTCAATGTGTTAAGGCATGTTTAGCATGTTAATACGAAACTAGCCTGTTTATTTTCGTGTTATTCATGCCAACTTATTTATGACACAATTAATAAACATATAATCTAAACTTATTTATCTTATATTATTTTCGTATCGTGTTATCGTATCTGAAATTACAAACCTCGCCTTTTTAGATATTAGCAATAATTAAAAAAATCACCCATGGACCAAACCCATGTTACCCATCACGCTCTCTCCCTCTTCCGCCCTTCGAATCGCTCTCATCATTAGCAAATATCCTTCTACCTGCCACTCACCGTACAAAAGGAAAACCAAACGGGAAGAAAAGAAAAAGAAAATGCCAAAGCGGGAAAATAGGAGGGAAAAAGAAAACTGGAAAAAAAAGAAAGAAAGGTGTTTTCCCTCTCTCTCTCTACAACCTTAGTCGCGAAGCTAACCAAGTGGTCAAGGCAATAAAAGACTTGTTTCGCTCTACCCAGGATCACGCGACGCTCACTCTCTGAATTTCTGTCAAAATCTCTCTCTGTTTTTAGCCTTGGGAAGCTTTTCAAGATCAGTAGGGTTCGTAGGTTCCTTTCCACCCAATCTGGTTAGTACGCGACCAAATTGGGAAAATGATTGAGAATGTGCATGTGAATTTTGATATGGTTTTTGACCTGGAAAATTTTCATTTTCCATTGTTCATTAAAGATTAGGGAAATGAGTGAGTGATTCCGAGTTTGGACTTACTGAAATGTGTTTAGTGGATGTTGTGGTGTGAATCGGACTGGTTGGGTGACGAGAAACTGTGAAAAAATGTACTAAAGGTAGAAAATTGGTCCTAGAGCTGTAAATTTAAAGAGGGAAATTCCACATAGTTTGCTCGCCATCAATCGGGTATTTTCTTCTGAAAATCCAAAGGATGTGAAATATTTCATTTGTGGTTTAGATTTTCTAAAATGAACGATTAAATCGAGCTCAAATTTTTGTACTAATATTGTTGTGAATTGGTTTCTTGTCCCAGGCTGTCAAAAAGTTCACATTTTTATAGGAAAGCAATAACTTAACATGCTCGGACCCTTAAATTAGTGAGGGGAGAAGGAAAACGAAAATTGTGTGTTTGTAATTTGGGAGGAAGCAGATTCCAAATTGTAGTTGGGTTTTGTTGATGAGGTCTTTGCTTTTGTGGATTGGGGTGTTTTTCTTTTGTGTTATCCTATGTTTTTATGTGTACATCATTTGCGCAATAGAAAACACAAACATGAGATCAAGCATTTTTATTTTTATTTTCCCTTTTGCTTGTTCAGATTTGGAAAAGATTGATGTTTGTGGAGGGCTTGATTAATTTTGGGTTGATGTGGATGTTTTTCTATTATATTTTACGTTCTCATTTGGATTTTGGGCTTTCCATATCAGGTTGACCAGGTGACATTGCTTATTTTAGAGCACCTTTGGGGTTCGAAACTGGCTAGTATTTTGGGAGAAAAATGGAACTAGAAGGACGTGAAAAAGACACGGTGATGATTCAAATCAGTATTGGAGCGTTTGATCGTCATGCCAAAGCAAAAGAACTTGTGGCCTTCTTGGAAGATGAAGTTGGGATCGTTTTCAGGTGCAGGTTGAAAACTTCTTGGACGGCTCTAGAGTCCTATCTAAACTTTGAGAACATTAATAGTGAAAACATTATGGAAACAACTGATATAAGGGAAGTAGAACCACATGCTTTCGTGCATTTTGCCTTGCCTGAATCAGTGAATTGGACTCTATCTAATCCGCTGATGCTGAACAATCAACCACTAAAGGTAACTTTGGGGCCTGAGAATCCATTCCGAATGAACCAGAGGAGGAGAACTACTATACCAATTAAGTGAGCTGATGTGATTGTTGAGATTGGAAGCTTGTAAAGCCTGATAAGTTCTTCGTCGCTTGGAGAGGACCTTCCTATGGGGTTGATTTCTTTGTGGATCCTTTTGATGGGGTATGCAAATTTTGATTCACCAGGGATGCTGCTTTCTCATTCAAATATATGGCCAAGCTTGCAGTGATGAAGTGTGATTTCAAGGTGGAGTTCTTAGTTAGAGACATTAATGAGATTACACCGGACACAAATACGTCATATTTAGTAGTTCTCTTGCAGCTGGCTTCATCACCCCATGTTTGGTATAGAACTGCTGATGATGACATTGAAGTATCTGTTCCATTTGATTTGTTGGATGACGATGATCCTTGGATCCGGACAACAGATTTTACTCCCAGTGGAGTGATTGGGCGTTGCAATTCTTATAGAGTTTTAATTCCACCTTGTCATGGTGCAAAGTTAAAGATGGCCATGAGTTATCTTCAGGAACGAAGGATTCAAGAGACCCACCAAAAATCAGCACTTAGGATCCAAAACGAACCTGATTTTGGGGCTCCCATGTCAGATCCTATCTTCTAGATTCACGGCAAGGAAGGTATCTCCTTTGAGGTCATGTTCTTGCTGAATGTTGGTGTGCACAAGGGTGTCTTTAATCAGCACCAGGTTTCAGCTGGCTTATTTGATTTACTCAAAAACCAACCAAAAGAAGTCAATTTGGCTGCACCGAAACACATATCTTCTTACGAACGTCCAGTTTTTGATGCGTATAAAAGGCTAAAAGTTGTTCCGTGTTCGAGAATGGTTATTGAGAAATCCTAGACTTTTGAAGATCCCTAGACAGTTGGATGACATGGCTGAAGTTAGGAGGTTGGTCATCACCCCAACTAGAGCCTATTGTCTGCCTCCAGAGGTTGAACCGTCCATGAGAGTCCTTAGAAAATATAAAGAAGTGGCACATTAATTCGTGAGGGTTACCTTCACGGATGAAGGCATGCAAACCATGAATGTGAATGTCCTTAACTATTATGCTGCTCCTATTGTGCAGGAACTCACATCAAAATCCTTCCCTCAGAAAACAAAAGTATTCAAGAGGGTGAAGAGCTTTCAGACTCGTGGGTTTTACTTGTGTGGTCAGAGATACTCTTTTTGGGCCTTCTCTTCCAATCAATTGAGGGATCGTTCTGCGTGGTTTTTTGCTGAAGACAGTAAAATAACTGTCAAAGGCATCATACTATGGATGGGGAGTTTCAATAACCAAAACATTGCAAAGTGCACCACTAGGATGGGTCAAGTTTCTCTTCTACGTATGCCACAGTTGAAGTTTGACTGACAGAGGTTAATTTTGACCTTGAAGATATTAAGAGGAATAATTATGTTCACTGATGGAATTGGGATGATTACTCCTGATCTCGCTAATGCTCACTGATGCAGATGTGGCTTTTAACGTTCTTACCGCATCATGTGCTGAGAAAGGAAATGTGGCAGCAATAATGTTGAGTGCAGGTTTCAAGCCTCAGTCAGAACCTCATTTGCGAGGCATGTTAATCTGTACAAGAGCTGCACAACTTTGGGTGCTTCGGGAAAAGGCTAGGATTTTTGTTCCTTCGGGAAGATGGCTTATGGGCTGTCTAGATGAGCTACGGTTGCTTGAACAAGGCCAATGCTTTATCCATGTATCCACACCGTCACTGGTTCTAGGCTCAGTGAGACAAAGAATAATCTTGAAGTAATCAAGGGTTTTGTGGTGATAGCACCCAGGAGATGTAAGGATTCTGGAAGCAGTCGATGTCCCTGGTTTGCACCATCTGTATGACTGTCTTGTTTTTCCTCGAAAGGGTGATAGGCCCCATACATACGAAGCTTCTGGAAGTGATCTTGATGCAGATCTCTACTTTGTCACTTGGGATGAAAGTCTTGTTTCCCCAAGTAAGAAGAGCTGGAATCCTATGCAATATGATCCAGCTGAACCCAAACTTTCGCGACGCACTGTCACTTAGCAGGCACTTATCTACTACTTTTTGGTTATATATCTAAAATTTCGGCGTTAAACATTTAGCTTCTGAAATGTGATATGTATTGTGAGTTGTGATAGAATTTTCTCACATAGCATTAGGTAAAAAATTGTAATACATATAGGAATGATCTCCTTGATTTTAATCCAAGATTCTAGATTCCTAAAAGACTAATCAGAGGAGAATCCTTCAACTAAAAGGAAAAAACGAAAATAGAGGAATTTGGTAATATTAATACCGGATCCTCTTTATTACAAGTTACCAAATATAACTTTATCAGAATTCCTAAGATTTCTGCATATTAATCTATGAGATTCCACACTCCCCCTCAAGCTGGGTTGTAAATATTGATCATACACAGCTTGTGACTCAATTCTTCAAAGTTGATCCTTGGTAGAGCTTTAGTGAGAATATCAGCTGTCTGGGACCGTGTACGTGTATAGATAAGCTGCACACTTGAGTTCTCAATCTTTTCTGAGATGAAGTGTCGATCTATCTCTATGTGTTTGGTTCGGTCATGATGCACCGGGTTCTTTGCAATGCTTATGGCTGCCTGATTGTCGCAGAACATCTTAATAGGACTTTTGCTAATGACTCCTAGTTCGCTAAGAAGCCTTTGTATCCAAATACCTTCACATATTCCAAGAGCTAATGCCCTGAGCTCTGCTTCTGCGCTGCTTCTTGCAACCACGGGTTGTTTCTTACTTCTCCAAGTCACAAGATTTCCCCATACAAAGGAACAATACCCGGATGTAGAACGCCTGTCTGACACGTCTCCTGCCCAGTCAGCATCTGAAAAAACTTCAATTTCTCTGTTGGTACTCTTTTTGTATAGCAGTCCCTTTCCTGGAGTCATCTTTAAATACCTCATGATTCTGTTTACAGCTGCCATATGCTCTTCTGTTGGGTTGTTCATGAATTGACTTACCACACTAACAGAGAATCCAATATCTGGTTGTGTGTGTGATAGGTAGATGAGACGACCCACAAGTCTTTGATATCTCCCCCTGTCAACTGGTGCACTGTCTCGTTCAGTTCCAACTTTCTTGGTATAGTCCATTGGAGTGTCTGCTGGCTTACATCCTAACATACCTGTTTCCTTTAGTAAATCAAGGACATATTTCCGTTGGGAAATAAATATTCCTTTCTTAGATCTAGCCACCTCCATGCCAAGAAAATATTTAAGAGAACCAAGGTCTTTGATTTCGAACTCCTTGGCTAGTTGTCTCTTTATTCGTGTCAGTTCTTCATCATAGTCACCAGTTAAGATGATGTCATCAACATACACTATGAGTACTGCAATCTTCCTTTCTGAGGAGAACTTCACAAATAGGGTGTGGTCTGCCTGGCATTGAGTATATCCATGATCTACTACTGCTTTTGTAAACCTGCCAAACCAGGCACGGGGAGACTGCTTTAGTCCATACAGAGATTTCTTAAGTTTGCATACCTTGCTGTGATTGTTGGTAGTCTCCAGTGCCGGTGGTATTTCCATATACACTTCCTCCTCCAAATCACCATTTAAGAAAGCATTTTTGACGTCCAGTTGGTTCAATGGCCAGTCTCTGTTAGCTGCAAGAGAAAGCAACACCCTAATTGTGTTGAGTTTGGCTACCGGGGCAAATGTTTCTTGATAGTCAATGCCATAGGACTGAGTAAAGCCCTTGGCAACTAGGCGCGCTTTCAACCTTTCAATACTCCCATCTGCGTTGTGTTTAATGGTAAAGATCCATTTACAGCCAACTGGTTTCTTTCCAACTGGAAGATCTGAAATAGACCACGTACCATTCTTCTCTAATGCTTTGATTTCTTCGTTTACTGCACTTCTCCACTCAGGATTGTTTAGGGCCTCATGTATTGAGTGTGGAACCTGCACACTATCAAGTGAAGAGACAAATGCTTGATAGGATGGTGACAACCCTTCATAAGACACAAATTTGCAAATAGGGTGATTGGTGCATGATCTAACACCCTTTCTCAATGCAATAGGCATATCCAGATCACCAGAGACTTGTGCAGTATTTTCAGAGCCAGAAGTTCCCTTACCTGAGTTATTCTGAACAAGATTTGGACTTGGTTCTGACTCTTGGTCAAGAGCGAGAGGGATTGAGTGCTCTATCCTTCTCTCGGGCTTTGTCCTCCTAGCATAAACACGGAACTCTTTGCTTGCAATTTGTGGTGATTTGGATGGGTTACGAATTGGCTCTTGAATGGTGCCTTGAGAAGTATTTACAAGTGGCTGACCCTCGGTTTGATTAGGATGATCAGGAACTGAATCAGGGATTGAGATTGGGATTGTTGGAGAAGGATCACTTTCGGGTTGGACAGGTGTTTGAGTGGTAATTGGCTGGTATGATGGTGAGTTATACTCGGGTTGAAGGAGACTGAATTCATTGCCATGATAATCATCCCAAAACTGATATTCACTCATATTCTCCCCCTGAATTGAAGGTTTTGGGAAGTAAGCTTGATGCTCAAAAAATGTTACATCCATGGAGTTGTAAAATTTCTTAGTGACTGTGGAGTAACATTTATACCCTTTTTGGTTTGAGGAGTATCCAAGAAATACACATTTGATGGATTTAGGATCCAATTTGCTTCGATGTTGTTGATGAATATGAACAAATGCAGTACAACCAAAGATCTTTGGGTTCAAGGAAGTAATTATTTTGGTGTGTGGGAAAAATTTAAGGAGACTTTGGCAAGGTTTTTGGAACTGGATGACTCTAGAGGGCATTCTATTGATAAGGTATGCAGCTGTAAGGACTGCTTCTCCCCAGAAAATTTTGGGACATATGTTGAGAACATGAGAGACCGGGCTACTTCCAATAAATGTCTGTTTTTTCTTTCTGCAACTCCATTCTGTTGAGGTGTGTCAATACAGGAACTGATATGAACTATTCCCTGGGTTTTGAGATAGGAACCGAGAACAGTAGCATAGAATTCTTTGGCATTGTCTGTTTTTAGGACTTGGATTTTGGTTTGGAATTGGGTTTGTATCATTGAGTTGAAATTTTGAAAAATTTGGCCTACTTCTGATTTTTCTTTCATCAGGAATATCCAAGTCAATCTTGTGTGATCGTCTACAAATGACACAAACCAACGAGTTCCTGTTACATTTTTTACTCTTGAAGGTCCCCACACATCACTGTGAATCATGGCAAATGGGTGAGATGGTTTATATGATATTCTAGGAAACTGAGTACGAGTATGTTTTGCTAATTGACACACTTCACAATTGAAAAACTTTGAGCTTTTATTGATAAATAAGGAAGGAAATAGTTTTTTCAGGTACATGAAATTTGGATGACCAAGACGAAAATGCCATAATATAACCTCATTATTTTTATTTCCACAAGAAATAGACTGACTTCCAGAGGACACACAATTCGCATTTTGAGTTTGTCTGCTAGGAGTAAAGTCTTTGAGAAGATAAAGCCCAGAACACATCTCAGCACTGCCAATCATCTTCCCCGAATCCAAATCCTGAAACACACACACGGTAGGGAAAAATTTAGTCATGCAATTGAGATCACGATTTAATTTACTTATAGAAAGTAAATTACAGTCCAAATTGGGAACATGGAGGACAGAGTGTAGTGTCATGTCTTGAGTGATTATGATGGAACCTGTTCCCTCAACTTCGGATATAGTGCCATTGGCTATTCGAACTGTATATTTTTCTCTACACGGGTTGTAGTTGTGAAACAGGTTTTTATCTCCCGTCATGTGATCGGAGGCTCCTGAGTCAACAATCCATGGATTTGAGTGTTGCCTATTGACACTAAGGGCTTTAGAAAATTTACCTTTCTGTGCTAGCATGCCAGTTTCAGGAGTAGGTGTGCTTGTTTGACTAATGGAATTCTGGCTGAAGAGTTTTTGCAGCACTTCAAGTTGTTCTTTGGTAAACGGGCTTGTTTCTGTTGGATTTCCATCAGTGGTTGTTGCTGTATTAGCCCGATTTTCTCGATCATTAGTTGTTCTTGAATGTTTCCCATCATTTGGTTTACCATGGATTTTCCAACAATTTTCCCTGAGATGCCCTGGCTTGCGACAATAGTCACACCATGGTCTCCCCCTTTTTTGACGGTTGTCATTGTTGGTGTAGGATTGAGTTCCCCGAGCAGCAAGGGCTGAGCTTTCCACGTTCTGTGCAGAAGTTTGTACTCCCATCATAACCTTTTTCCTGCTTTCCTCTCGACGGACTTCTGAAAAAGCTTCACGTGTACTTGGGAGGGGTTTGGTTGCCATCACTCTGCCTCGGACTTCATCCAAATTTTTGTTGAGGCCATGAAGAAACTTGAATGTCCGCTTCTGTTCCACAATTTTCCTATACAATGCAGCGTCTTCAGAGCACTTCCAAGCATGCACCTCAAACATATCGAGTTGTTGCCAATTGCGGGTGAGGGCATTGAAATATTGGGTGACCGTGAGTTCTCCCTGGTGCAAGTCGTAGAGATTTGTTTCAATCTCAAATAGAGCTGCTGTGTTTTCAGTGCTGGAATACATGTCTTTTGCAGTATCCCATATTTCCTTAGCAGTCCCATATAGGAGAAAGTTTTCTCCAATATCATTGTTCATTGAGTTAATTAACCAGGACATAACTATGTGGTTTTCAGTCTTCCATACCTTGAATTTGGGATCTTTTTCGTCTGGAATGATAACTTCTCCAGTGAGGTAATCATCTTTGCCTCTTCCACAAATGAACATCATCACCGATTGAGACCATTGAAGGTAGTTGTGTCCGTTGAGTTTGTGGCCTGTGATAAGAGGTAACGGTGTATCAGGTCCTCCACGACTGATTGCTGCAGGCGACGGGACTGGGTTGGATGTCACTTCAGACGATGATGAGTTTTGTCTTTCAGTGGTCATGCCGTATTTCGTCATGGGATGATTAAGGTTCCAAAGGCTGGCTCGGATACCATGTGAGTTGTGATAGAATTTTCTCACATAGCATTAGGTAAAAAATTGTAATACATATAGGAATGATCTCCCTGATTTTAATCCAAGATTCTAGATTCCTAAAAGACTAATCAGAGGAGAATCCTTCACTAAAAAGGAAAAAACGAAAATGGAGGAATTTGGTAATATTAATACCGGATCCTCTTTATTACAAGTTACCAAATATAACTTTATCAGAATTCCTAAGATTTCTGCATATTAATCTATGAGATTCCACATGTATCAACTTACTTCCATCTTTGCTTTCAGGATGTCGCTAAAATGCACATCAGTTTCATCATTTTGATGTGCTTCAGCAACCAAACCTTTGATATTTTTACTGACTGTGAATGCTTATAATCTTTGAAAACACGATGTATCTTGCGTTAACGATAGATTTACTTTTCTAGCAGCTTCATTAGAAAAGATTTCAGATGGTGCCGCTGCTTTTGGTTGATGGCTCTACTATGAATTTGTTAATTCGACCATAGCTTCCCAGCCAGAATTTTCGTGGTTAATAATTTTTTTTAAGTTATCATTTAAGACATGTTTTATGGTTTACCTTACTTGGAGTTGACTGAAACTTTAAAAACGATTGTTTTTATTCTACAGGACATAATAAATTTCTTCTCACAAAACATGGTAAATGAGAACCTTGGGAAAATTTGCAATGCTCATGTGGTTCATGCCGACCTTAGTGAGTATGGGGCGCTGGACGAAAAGTGCCTTCAATTAGCAGAGTTGGCAGCCACAGCGGTTGATTATCCAATAACCGGGATTCGTGTTACAATGCCTGCACAACTGAAGCCCAAACTCTACCCTGACTTCATGCGAAAAGAGGAGTACCAATCCTACAAGTCAACTAAAATTCTGGGGAGACTCTACCAGAAGATTAAGGACTCATATGATGAAGAGGTGTCCCTGTCTTCTGAGCTCAATTTTGTGCCTGATGATATCCCTTATGATGCAGATCTTGAGGTGCCAGGAGCAGCTGATTTCATAGATGACGTCTGGGATAAAAAGTGCTCTTCTGATGGGCAACTAAATGGCCTAATGATACAGTATAAAGTGAAAAGGGAAGAGGAGGTTGTGACTGGGCAAATTTGGTCCATGCTGAAGCACAATAGCAGGAAGCATGGGGACCTTGAGGAGAGACTTAAGCATTCTTACAGTCAATTGAGAAAAGAATTTAGACAAGTTTTTAAGAAGGTAGACCCAGATTTTGAGCAACTCACTGATGATGAGAAGAGCTTGTTATATGAGAAGAAGGGATCGGCATGGTACCAGATAACTTACCATCCTAAATGGGTGAAAAAATCACAGGACACGCAGGGGTCAGAAGACGTCGAAATCGGAAGTGTGGTGATGTTGAGCTTTGCATGGATCAAGCTGATTACCTTACTCGGATCAAGATCAGGTGCCGTGGGGTTGGAGATGTCGATTCTACTAAGCCAATCAATTCATTGGGGAGGTACCTTGGTGATAGGATATGAACTGCACTTTGAAGCCCTTAAGAGAATTTGACCATTCCCAAGCTTCATGGTGGCAAAGGCCGTTCGGCCAATCTATCTAGCGTTTTGTTGTCATGTAGTTTTCTTTTGAAATGTAGCAATGTCTTTAAAAGTTACCTGTGTTGTTAATTGGAAATTCGTATAATTCTGATTACCATATAGCTATGAACAGTGCGATGTGTGTATCGCAGCTCATAGGAGCTGTCGCTTAACAAAAAGTTGGATGATATAGATTTTGCATTGTTGCTTGTAGTCTCAATTTGCGTTTGCTCAACAAAACATAAGCAAAGTAGATTTCATGTTTTTAAGTGGTAAGAGGTAGCATTGAAGTTGAAACAGTGTCATTTTGTATGGTTTACTAGTATGAAAACTATAAATGCGTATTTCATGCACCACATGGTAGTTACGAGGGTTTTTTGTCTTCCTTGGAATGGGAGGCGGCGGACTCGCAACAATATTGGTCAATTTCTCAAGTCCATAGCGAAATCATGCTGTGCCCCTCTATGCCCCATCTGAAAATCTGCATAAGGTTTGAATTTCGTGTTGTTCATAATCCTGAAAGGTATTTCCCAGTTTCTATCAGAAACAGGTATTTTCCAGTACCAAAAAGTGACCAAGTATGTTTGAATCATATTCCAGAAATGTACCCTAGACTAAGGCATATGATTATAAGAGGAGGTTGAAACAATATTCTTTTGCTAAGGAAGGGATTGAAAAATAGTAGTGTATGATAGATCCTGCAGTAAATTTTCTGAAAAAGAAAATAAACAAGAAGTCTACGCCTAGTACTCAAGAATACAATGGCCAAACTAAAAAAAAAAAAAAAGAATACAATTACTAATGGTTCGTTTGATGCACGAGTACAGAATAATATGGTTTAGAATTTTATGGTTTGAACTGTGGATTCTAAACTGTGGTTTTGAACTAACATTTGGAATGTAAATGTTTAAAATGAGAATATCAAGTTTAAAACAAGAACTGCTGCTTAAAAAAATATAGTTTATGAAAGGAAAATGAGAATATGAATGGTAAAAAATGGTTCAAACCTTGTGAACTTGAAGGGTGCAAAGTTTGAGTTTTGAAGGTTTAAGCCGTTTTAAAACTGCTTCCATGATTTGATCTCGCCTTAATTATTACTCAACCAAATACCAATTTAAACCACCTGAATAGTTTAAACTGGTTAAACCTACGTATCAAACACCTTATAAGTTACTCACCAATCTCATAAGTTTCATTTCCATTCTATAAAACAACACAACTAGAATTGAGCTGAGAAAACTCCAAGATCCAAATGAGTACGCGTAGACAGAAAGAACAAAAATATCCAATTACTTAATTTGGAAACTACTTTTATTATTTAGAAAAAAAAAAAAAAAAGGCTTCTCAAGCAAAATTTTTGGTTTTTCCTACAAACCCCGGAAGGGCTAAACTGCTTCAACAGTCACAAAAGGAAGTTTCCTTATTTTGAAGGGACAAACAAGCAATTAGTCACCAATCACTACCGCAATTATCAAAGAAGTAATGGAGGGCTTGATTAATTTTGGGTTGATGTGGATGTTTTTCTATTATATTTTACGTTCTCATTTGGATTTTGGGCTTTCCATATCAGGTTGATCAGGTGACATTGCTTATTTTAGAGCACCTTTGGGGTTCGAAACTGGCTATTTTGGGAGAAAAATGGAACTAGAAGGACGTGAAAAAGACACGGTGATGATTCAAATCAGTATTGGAGCGTTTGATCGTCATGCCAAAGCAAAAGAACTTGTGGCCTTCTTGGAAGATGAAGTTGGGATCGTTTTCAGGTGCAGGTTGAAAACTTCTTGGACAGCTCCAGAGTCCTATCTAAACTTTGAGAACATTAATAGTGAAAACATTATGGAAAGAACTGATATAAGGGAAGTGGAGCCACATGTTTTCGTGCATTTTGCCTTGCCTGAATCAGTGAATTGGACTCTGTCTAATCCGCTTATGCTGAACAATCAACCACTAAAGGTAGCTCTGGGGCCTGAGAATCCATTCCGAGTGAACCAGAGGAGGAGGACTACTATACCAATTAAGTTAGCTGATGTGATTGTTGAGATTGGAAGCTTAGTAAAGCCTGAAAAGTTCTTCGTCGCTTAGAGAGGACCTTCCTATGGGGTTGATTTCTTTGTGGATCCTTTTGATGGGGTATGCAAATTTTGATTCACCAGGGACGCTGCTTTCTCATTCAAATATATGGCCAAGCTTGCAGTGATGAAGTGTGATTTCAAGGTGGAGTTCTTAGTTAGAGACATTAATGAGATTACACAGGACACAAATACGTCATATTTAGTAGTTCTCTTGCAGCTGGCTTCATCACCCCATGTTTGGTATAGAACTGCTGACGATGACATTGAAGTATCCGTTCCATTTGATTTGTTGGATGAGGATGATCCTTGGATCCGGACAACAGATTTTACTCCCAGTGGAGCGATTGGGCGTTGCAATTCTTATAGAGTTTTAATTCCACCTCGTCATGGTGCAAAGTTAAAGATGGCCATGAGTTATCTTCGGGAATGAAGGATTCAAGAGACCCACCAAAAATCAGCACTAAGGATCCAAAACGAACCTGCTTTTGGGGCTCCCATGTCAGATCCTATCTTCAAGATTCACGGCAAGGAAGGTGTCTCCTTTGAGAAGGTATCTCCTTTGAGATAATGTTCTTACTGAATGTTGGTGTGCACAAGGGCGTCTTTAATCAGCACCAGGTTTCAGATGGCTTATTTGATTTACTCAAAAACCAACCAAAAGAAGTCAATTTGGCTGCACCGAAACACATATCTTCTTACGAACGTCCAGTTTTTGATGCGTATAAAAGGCTAAAAGTTGTTCCGTGTTCGAGAATGGTTATTGAGAAATCCTAAACTTTTGAAGATCCCTAGACAGTTGGATGACATGGCTGAAGTTAGGAGGTTGGTCATCACCCCAACTAGAGCCTATTGTCTGCCTCCAGAGGTTGAACCGTCCATGAGAGTCCTTAGAAAATATAAGGAAGTGGCACATTAATTCTTGAGGGTTACCTTCACGGATGAACGCATGCAAACCATGAATGTGAATGTCCTTAACTATTATGCTGCTCCTATTGTGCAGGAACTCACATCAAAATCCTTCCCTCAGAAAACAAAAGTATTCAAGAGGGTGAAGAGCTTTCAAACTCATGGGTTTTACTTGTGTGGTCAGAGATACTCTTTTTGGGCCTTCTCTTCCAATCAATTGAGGGATCGTTCTGCGTGGTTTTTTGCTGAAGACAGTAAAATAACTGTCAAAGGCATCATACTATGGATGGGGAGTTTCAATAACCAAAACATTGCAAAGTGCACCACTAGGATGGGTCAAGTTTCTCTTCCACGTATGCTACAGTTGAAGTTTGACTGACAGAGGTTAATTTTGACCTTGAAGATATTAAGAGGAATAATTATGTTCACTGATGGAATTGGGATGATTACTCCTGATCTCGCTAATGCTCACTGATGCAGATGTGGCTTTTAACGTTCTTACCGCATCATGTGCTGAGAAAGGAAATGTGGCAGCAATAATGTTGAGTGCAGGTTTCAAGCCTCAGTCAGAACCTCATTTGCGAGGCATGTTAATCTGTACAAGAGCTGCACAACTTTGGGGGCTTCGGGAAAAGGCTAGGATTTTTGTTCCTTCGGGAAGATGGCTTATGGGCTGTCTAGATGAGCTAGGGTTGCTTGAACAAGGCCAATGCTTTATCCATGTATCCACACCGTCACTGGTTCTAGGCTCAGTGAGACAAAGAATAATCTTGAAGTAATCAAGGGTTTTGTGGTGATAGCACCCAGGAGATGTAAGGATTCTGGGAGCAGTCGATGTCCCTGGTTTGCACCATCTGTATGACTGTCTTGTTTTTCCTCGAAAGGGTGATAGGCCCCATACATACGAAGCTTCTGGAAGTGACCTTGATGCAGATCTCTACTTTGTCACTTCGGATGAAAGTCTTGTTTCCCCAAGTAAGAAGAGCTGGAATCCTATGCAATATGATCCAGCTGAACCCAAACTTTTGCGACGCACTGTTACTTAGCAGGCACTTATCTACTACTTTTTGGTTATATATCTAAAATTTCGGCATTAAACATTTAGCTTCTGAAATGTGATAGGTATCAACTTACTTCCATCTTTGCTTTCAGGATGTCGCTAAAATGCACATCAGTTTCATCATTTTGATGTGCTTGAGCAACCAAACCTTTGATATTTTTACTGACTGTGATTGCTTATAATCTTTGAAAACACGATGTATCTTGCATTAACGACAGGATTACTTTTCTAGCAGCTTCATTAGAAAAGATTTCAGATGGTGCCGCTGCTTTTGGTTGATGGCTCTACTATGAATTTGTTAATTCGACCATAGCTTCCCAGCCATAATCTTCGTGGTTAATAATTTTTTTTAAGTTATCATTTAAGACATGTTTTATGGTTTACCTTACTTGGAGTTGACTGAGAAACTTTAAAAACGATTGTTTTTATTCTACAGGACATAATAAATTTCTTCTCACAAAACATGGTAAATGAGAACCTTGGGAAAATTTGCAATGCTCATGTGGTTCATGCCGACCTTAGTGAGTATGGGGCGCTGGACGAAAAGTGCCTTCAATTAGCAGAGTTGGCAGCCACAGCGGTTGATTATCCAATAACCGGGATTCGTGTTACAATGCCTGCACAACTGAAGCCCAAACTCTACCCTGACTTCATGCGAAAAGAGGAGTACCAATCCTACAAGTCAACTAAAATTCTGGGGAGACTCTACCAGAAGATTAAGGACTCATATGATGAAGAGGTGTCCCTGTCTTCTGAGCTCAATTTTGTGCCTGATGATATCCCTTATGATGCAGATCTTGAGGTGCCGGGAGCAGCTGATTTCATTAATGACGTCTGGGATAAAAAGTGCTCTTCTGATGGGCAACTAAATGGCCTAATGATACAGTATAAAGTGAAAAGGGAAGAGGAGGTTGTGACTGGGCAAATTTGGTTCATGCTGAAGCACAATAGCAGGAAGCATGGGGACCTTGAGGAGAGACTTAAGCATTCTTACAGTCAATTGAGAAAAGAATTTAGACTAGTTTTTGAGAAGCTAGACCCAGATTTTGAGCAACTCACTGATGATGAGAAGAGCTTGTTATATGAGAAGAAGGGATCGGCATGGTACCAGATAACTTACCATCCTAAATGGGTGAAAAAATCACAGGACATGCAGGGGTCAGAAGACGTCGAAATCAAAAGTGTGGTGATGTTGAGCTTTGCATGGATCAAGCTGATTACCTTACTCGGATCAAGATCAGGTGCCGTGGGGTTGGAGATGTCGATTCTACTAAGCCAATCAATTCACTGGGGAGGTACCTTGGTGATCGGATTTGAAGTGCACTTTGAAGCCCTTAAGAGAATTTGACCATTCCCAAGCTTCCTGCTGGCAAGGCCGTTCGGCCAATCTATCTAGCGTTTTGTTGTCATGTAGTTTTCTTTTGAAATGTAGCAATGTCTTTAAAAGTTACTCGTGTTCTTAATTGGAAATTCGTATAATTCTGATTACCATATAGCTATGAACAGTGCGATGTGTGTATCGCAGCTCATAGGAGCTGTCGCTTAACAAAAAGTTGGATGATATAGATTTTGCATTGTTGCTTGTAGCCTCAATTTGAGTTTGCTCAACAAAACGTAAGCAAAGTAGATTTCTTGTTTTTAAGTGGTAAGGGGTAGCATTGAAGTTGAAACCGTGTCATTTCGTATGGTTTACTAGTATGGAATCTATAAATGCGTATCTCATGCACCACATAGTTACGAGGGTTTTTTGTCTTCCTTGGAATGGGAGGCGGCGGACACGCAAGAATATTGGTCAATTTCTCAAGTCCATGGCGAAATCATGCTCTGCCCCTCTATGCCCCATCTGAAAATCTGCATAAGGTTTGAATATCGTGTTGTTCATAATCCTGAAAGGTATTTCCCAGTTTCTATGAAAAACAGGTATTTCCCGGTACCAAAAAGTGGCCAAGTATGTTTGAATCATATTCCAGAAATGCACCCTAGACTAAGGCATATGATTATAAGAGGAGGTTGAAACAATATTCTTTTGCTAAGGAAGGGATTGAAAAATATTAGTGCATGATAGATCCTGCAGTAAATTTTCTGAAAAAGAAAATAAACAAGAAGTCTACGCCTGGTACTCAAGAATACAATGGCCAAACTAAAAAAAGAAGAAAAAGAATACAATTACTAATGGTTCGTTTGATGCACGAGCACAGAATAATATGGTTTAGAATTTTATGGTTTGAACTGTGGATTCTAAACTGTGGTTTTAAACTAACATTTGGAATGTAAATGTTTAAAATGAGAATATCAAGTTTAAAACAAGAGCTGCTGCTTAGAAAAATATAGTTTATGAAAGGAAAATGAGAATATGAATGGTTAAAAAATGGTTCAAACCTTGTGAACTTGAAGGATGCAAAGTTTGAGTTTTAAAGGTTTAAGCCGTTTTAAAACTGTTTCCATTATTTGATCTCGCCTCAATTATTACTCAACCAAATACCAATTTAAACCACCTGAATAGTTTAAACTGGTTAAACCTACGCATCAAATACCTTATAAGTTACTCACCAATCTCATAAGTTCCATTTCCATTCTATAAAACAACACAACTAGAATTGAGCTAAGAAAACTCCAAGATCCAAATGAGTACGCGTAAACAGAAATAACAAAAATATCCAATTACCTAATTTGGAAACGACTTTTATTATTTAGAAAAAAAAAAAAAAAAAGGCTTCTCAAGCAAAATTTTTGGTTTTTCCTACAAACCCCGGAAAGGCTAAACTGCTTCAACAGTCACAAAAGGAAGTTTCCTTATTTTGAAGGGATAAACAAGCAATTAGTCACCAATCACAACCGCAATTATCAAAGAAGTAATGGAGAAAGAAACAACCAGAATTTTTTTAAAAGCAGATTTCTTTCGTACTGAAAAAGTAATTATTAAGTATCTGTTTTTAATTGTTAGATTTACCTAACAGTTTAAAATTATGTATTATTATAAAAAAAATCCGTTTAAAAAGAGCCCAATAAATTTCGATTGGAATAAAAGTCCACATCAACTGCACTGTCAGAGTTACAATGAAATGAAGCCTGTAATAAAATAGTTGTTTCTCATTGACAGCAACAGATGGTGAGTAGCCAATGCCTCACCCTTTCTGCGCAATAAGATGAACCAACTACTCGGGGGCTGGCCCCGTAGACTAATAGACGTCAAATTTTGCCTTAATGATCTTGTTCCTACTACGCCTTTGCAATTGCTTCCAACCAAGTCAGTCCACAAGAACTTTATCTTCTCAACTATAACGTTTTCTAATCATTATTAGCTTTTTGCTGCCTTGGAAACCCCGTAACCATTCCTTTTCTGCTGCCCAACCTTTTTTTTTTTTAATTTTCGATTTTGATTTGAAATTATTGGCAGCTTCATCAGTATAATGGTATCATTTAGACCGTTCAGAAAAACAAATGAATCCATCGATTACAATTATGGATAAAAACTGTCACATATTACAATAAAAAAAAATAATTTTAGTATAAGTTTTTCATATTATAATTTTTAAATTAAAACTATTGTTTCTAACCGTTCTTTCAAATGACCTAAATATGATACAAAAATGGTATTCATAAAATTTCCCTTAATTAGTAATTAACATTGATTAATTCAAATTAATTATTGGGACGCATTTAACTTACTTTATCATGCAAAATTACTTATTAATCAATCGTAACTTTTATTTTATATATTGCAAGTCATGCAAATATATACAATATCCGTGATCAATACGCATACAACATGTACAATATAGTCCAGCTGTACTAGAAAAGATACATATAACCTAATTATGAGATCCTATTTATTTGGATGTTGAAGAGCAAATGTGACTTGCAAGGCAAGTGGCTTGCCAAAAAGCACATTTCATTTTCCCATTTCCTCTTCATCGCACATAACATTGTCGACTATTTATTTGGTGTCAAGGACACCTTTTTTAATGCAACTTATGTAGAACCTGATACAGCCTTTTGGAATATTTTATGGGATTTTTTTTGGGTGTATTCTTATTCTTGCACGCATTTTCTACGCCCAAATTTGGTGTATAGTGGTATAAATTCAATATACGAATAATTAAATGAATACTTTGGTTCCTACGACTTTGCTTTATGGTTTTTCTCAAACTTCCAACAAACTAAACTATAAATAGCATTAAACTAATTATTTTTCCCCCAAAAAGAAAATGAAAAAAATTAGAGAATATATATATAGATATACATATATAGGATACATTGAAGAATATTTTCACGTAACTTTTGAACTACATATATGAGATTTTTTTAATTAATAATGTCCAACATACAAGTGTTTGACAGCTTCTGGTCATGAGTGTAAAGTCCTGTATTTCCCACCTAACTTTGATAATAAGTGGGAAATATACCCCATCGTAATTATTGTTATGCGGGTGCTTCGATATTACTACTATTTTTCTTATCCAAAAGCACAAAATTAAATAACAACAGCAATAATATTGACTATTTAAGCTCAGTCACGGACAAGAGGGTAAGAAATTAATTAAGTGCTCAAATTCCGGATGCGGACAAAATCTATTTAGGGTTATTTATCTTTTTTTTAATCTATATTTTAGGTTTATTTAAATATTATTTCTTCGATTTGGGATCGCATCGAATTTATTACTTCAGATTAGATTTAATACACAAATTTATACATTTTCTCAATATTCAAAATTGATCTAAAAAACTTGCCAAAATACTCTCAAATTGAAAAATAAGAGGACAAAGACATTTGAAAAAACTTTGTACTAAAGTTTTTGACTTCAAAAATACATAGAATACCTTCCAAAATAGGTGTTTTGTATGTTTTTATTTTTGTTTTCTTTTTATTTTTAAAATTTTAATTTTTCTTTATTTTACTTAAGGATAATTTGGCCATTTTAGAGGTTAAAATCAATTATTGATTGAAGTAACATATAAATTTGTGTATTAAATCTAATCTAAAAATATAAATTCGAAGAGATTAAAAACCGAAGGTATAGATTTTGTAAAAAGATTACATGCTTTTTATACACACATACATACATGTGTGTGTATGTGTATATATATATATATATCTATGCATTTTGCTAGTAACATATATACTATATACGTATTATATATATATATATACATGCTAGCTATACACACATAGATATCAGCAATATTATTCTAGTTAGAAGTTAGAACTTGCTTGTTTGTCATTAAAAGAAGATGATCATTTTCCACAAGATATAATCGCTTTATCAAAGGAAGACCAAAGTTCGTTTAATTAAATAAGGAGATCTGCAATCTACATCATGCAATCAGGTACACATCTCTCTCATTAAGAACACAATTTATAAACCAATTAGAAGGATGAGGGTCATGATCGTCTAACTTCATTTTCCAAAGCAAAAAAATTGCTGCTACATAACGTTAACAACATATATAATTAGATTAGAATTAATTGATTGTGACTCAACTTTTAGAAATCTAAGCACCCTGCAGGTTGCCCTTTCCATATCACCCTGATTCTTGTACTACATAACACATGTAAGGCACTTAGATAATATGTTCAACTCTCAAGATTCCAAAATTAGCCGAGAGAGAGAGAGAGAGAGAGAGAGAGAAAAAGACTACGTTTGGGGATCTCTATTCGCTAGGGCTTTGACCTAATTTTTAATTACCTTTAATTATTTATGCTAGCATTAAAAATTATGCAGCTATAAATGATACCTATAACTACTTTGTTCCGTCAGAGCTAAGCGATCACCAATATGCCATGAAAATTATCACACTCAATAAGCCATAATATCTTGTCAAAACTCTCTCTCTCTCTCTCTCTCTCTTTGTCATTTAGTGTCTTAAGTTTTTGCTCGTTTATTATAAATTTTTATTTTGTCACGTAAAATTAATAGTAACTATAAATTTACATTTGTAGCTAAAACCCCCCACATTTTTTTTTTTTATATATTAACCAATCTTCAAGCATAAAACATATCTACTTTAAAATTCACATGTTATTACCCAAAAAAAAAAAAAAAAACTGATATAAACGCATTTTTTACACCACATTTGTTTTATAACTTGAATAATATGTCACCACTATTCATGTTCAACATTCTTTCCAACTAATTTGACGCACAAATATGACTCGTCAGCTTGGTGGTAGGAAACTTAATTATATCACAATATACAACGTGGCTTATTTTCATTCGATTGAAAAACAAATCATAGTGGATATGAAAACTGTGGATAATATAATATATGATCCAATGTTCATGAAACAGTGACCCAATCACCAATTAAACCAATGATTTAAGGTCTCCATATACACACCCCTTTTTTTCCTTTTCTATGCACGTTCCGAAAAATACAACTATAAAACAAGTGTAGTTACACCACATAATGGACAATTGAAAGAGAAGGGAGATTACTGTATCTATAGCTTAATATATAGACGACATAATATGTTTTACTAGGAGACTACTTGCACGAGACAAAGGAGAAAAAAAGAAGAAGAAAAACTTGATTAATTAAGGTAATTATATAATAATCCTTTGATGATGAGCAATATCACTGGAAAGGTAGTGCAGGAGAAGCTGAAACTGCAGCTGGGTAATTCCAGTTCAGGAGTTCCTCTATCATCTGCATTGCAATTCTGTCCTCTTCATTCCGGGCTGAAATATTGCTTTGATCATCATGATCATGATCCTGATCAAGATCAAGATCAAAATCAAGTACATGATGAGCATGATCGGTGCTCGTAACAGTACTGCTACTTCCATGGAAGGCCGTAAAGGATGAGCCAATTATCATATTATTATCCTCACATCCTTCACCGACATTATAATTTGTAGCACCGCTAGTACTAGTGGTAGCACCACTGGTGTCAGTGCCAGTCGTGTTCTTGTTCTTCTCGCCGAGCTCGATCCGCATGACCCAGTCGGACCCCGCTCTGGATCCGGCGCGCTTCTGCCACACTCCGATGTGGGAGTTGTCGTTGTCGAGGCGGAGGCAGGTGAGGGAAGGGGAAGGGTTCTTGCAACACTTCCGGAGCTTAATGCTCAGCAGCTCCGAAAGCGCTTTCGGACACAGAGGACGATCACGATCACGGTGATGATCGTGATTTCCCCGATTATGACCACGATCTGACGGCTGCATTTTGTTGGTTACTTTAACTGTAGTTGTAGTATTCGAAGTAGGAAAATTGGTCTTTGCATTTTGACCGTTCATCAGTATGGCTGCTTGGTCGTATGCCCTGGCTGCGGCCTCAGCCGTCTCAAATGTTCCAAGCCATATCCTTCTCTTCCTATACATAATTATATATGTGTATATATATATATATATTTATATAATGAGGTCCAACAACAATTAAATAGAAACAAATATAGAGGAAAAGAGAGAAGAAAAATTATGGTTCTAACTAACTAATTATAACGTGCCTGTAGGTAGCTAATTTAGGCAATATCATTATGACAATTTTTCTGTGCTTATGAGAAGGGAAATGTGTGTGTGAAAAAAGAAGATATAGTAAGATTGTTTATTGGGGACTGTAATAATAGTAGTCATGGGAGGTGGGTGAAATGTGTTATATATGCCTGTGTTTAAGAGAGAGAGAGAAAGAGAGAGAGCGAGCTTACAGTAAAGGATGGCGAATTTCTGACACCCAAGAGCCCCACTGGCGTTGCCTAACGCCTCTGAACTTCTTTGACTGTACCATTATAAAATTGTGGAAGAGAGAGAGAGAGAGAGAGAGATATAATATATATTGATGATGATTATGAGCAACTACTAGTGTTGATGATCGGTTGAAGTAGAGGGGTTTTGCAGAGAGAGAGAGGGGGAAGATTATAAAGTACGGTTCATGTGACTGGAAAATATTGAGGTTATAGAGACAAGAGAGAGAAAGAGGAACAGTACAATGTTTTTAGTGGTACATTTAAATGGATTGTCGGTGGATTGGTCGGAAAAGTCTTTCTGAAGCAATTAGTTCGTGGTGCAATAAAAGTTTCACCCGCTCAACTAGGGAGGTCCTTTGTTCTTAAATGTTCAACCTGTTATGGCACAATCAGCTCTCCCACAAACACGCCAAAAAAAAAAAAAAAAAAAAGAAAAATATAGAATAAAAAAGTTCAAGAACGAGAGAGAGAGAAAATATTATTCTTTATTGTTATTTTTTTTTTAAAATTAGTCTATCTTTTATGTATGCAATTATGATAATTGATAACTCAGAATCAAAAAATGAGTTTTGAGTATAATTTCATCAGTACATAAAAGAGAGAAAAGGAAAAATGAATAGAAGAAGAAAACGGAATATCAGTGAAGGTTATATCTAACAAGTGCTGATGATGCGTATGTCCAAGTCCCATATGTCATTTGTGGACCCCATCACTGTGCAAAAATAATGCCGGCGGCCGCGGATGTAAATGCAGGGCTGGAATTTGGCCTCTGTTCGAGAACTAGACAACTCCTAATTTTAAGGATAGTAAGAATAAATAATTATAGAAAAGAAAATAAGAAAAGAAAGACACTAAATTTTTATACAGATTTGTCTAAATTCGAGACTACGTTCTGTTTCTGCCGCTTGCAGATTTCACTATGATAAAAGAGATTACAGATTACAAGAGAAGTTTCTCATATACTCTCTAATTGTGCTTACCAAAACTCTCTTCTATCTAGCATCCTGTGGAAATTTTTTTCTCTCTCAAGGATAGAGCTCTCAAGAATTATGTCTCACGCATAAATAATGTCACTCTCAATGTCACACACATCCAACCTAGCTACCTTATGTCTATTTATACCAAAAAGAAGAGAAAAATAGCAACTAATTAGAAACCGTAGTAGTTTCCCATTTTTAGGGCGTTTGAGTTCGACTCTGACTCAAAAATATCATGCAACACAGCGCCTCAGCGTCGCGGCGCTCGTTTCGAACGAGCGCCGCGGCGCTCCTCTGCAGCGCCTAGACGCTATACACCTGGAGCCTAGGCGCCATTCACCCAGAGCCTAGGCGCCATACACCTGGAGCCTAGGCGTCATTCACCCAGAGCCTAGGCTCTTTGCAGTTAGAGCCTAGGCGCTCTTCAACTGGCTCCTAGGCACTCTTGTTCCAGCGCTGCGGTGCTCTCCTTGCAAAGCCGCGACATTGCCTATCTGCCTCACGAGCGCTGCGTTTCTCCTTTTTTCCTTCCTTTTTGCTCAAGTGTTGACTTAATTTGGCTCCACATCTGCAATACTCGTTATGATCGGTGTTTAAGGAACCCATCTATATCTTTGATTAGATGCGCAAATTTTTTATTTTCTCTTGTCGGAAGTTAGTACATGTATGACCTCTAATCCAACCTACACTGGTAGTTTTAGTTCGTCTATTTTTAAATTTTGGTATATATATATTACCCCTATTCAAAGCTACTAGCAGTTCAACATTATTAAAAATTTTATTTCAGGACAGTTTTATTTTACAAGACGATTAAAAAACCCTATAAGCCTCTGTTGTGGTACAAAAGAAAGCTTTCGCAACGGTTTTTATCGTCATAGAGTATTGGTTTTCATGAGGACTGAAAGTGACTTATATAAATTTTATACTACGGTTTTTTTAAAAATCGTCATGTAAAATGAAACGTACTCAAGGGTTTTCAAGAGATAAAGAAATTAATAAAGGGGAATGGGCTCTTATTTTGAAATTTGAAACAACAAGCTGAGTGGAAAACTCCCATTTAAAATTGAAACTAGGCTTATTGAGTTAGAGATTCTAAGTTAAAGGCTACGACCTTACACGATAATTTTTAACAAAAATGGTCGTATAAACTATAGAAAAAACCCAACTATTATATGACAATTTTTGATAAAAATTAAAAATTATTAAAAATTGTCATGTATGTTTTTTAGCTTACAAAAACCGTCGTGTAAACTTTGTTTAAAACCTATCATTAAAGTACTAGTTTCCACGACGGTTTTCATATTTTTCGTGGACCATCGCTTTTTTTCTCACTGTACACTACGGTTTTTTAAAAAAGTCATTAAATGAGGGTCTTGTAAAAGTTTCTAATTGTGCATGTGATGGCTTTATACTGTTACAATTGAAACTTGGTTCCTGAACACATCCATAGCATTTGTAGCATTCTGATTTGGAATGCAATTTCTATTTCAAAAGAAAAGAAACAAATTGAGTGAAATTTTTTGTTTACAAAATTATAAATGATCTTTACATAACATTGTAATTTCCATCCTTGGTATAATATGGTTAAAGGTACAACTGTGTGACACTCATTATTTTCTTAACAGGTAATATGGTAATTAAATTAATTATTAGTGTGCTAACTAAAATTTATTTCATCTAAAATCTATTTCATCCTATTTATTTATACCTATTTCAAAGTTTTCTAAAATTTTTCTATATCTATTTAGTAAATTTACCGAAACGTTCTTGGAACATCAAATTAATTACTAAAATGCCATTTGGCATTATATGAACTAAAGTCTCCGAAGGAGACAAAATGCACTTAATGCTTCACCTACTTGTCTTCCACTTCCCATTATTTTCCGTCAATCTGGCTCTCCAATAAAGAAAACCATACATTCATTTTCTTTTCTCCGTGCAACACTTATCTTTCCCTTTCTCCTGGAAATGTCTTCCTCTCATGCTCTTCTTCTTCTTCTTCTTTCTTCTGCTCTCTAAGCCTGAGAAACCCAGCTCCATGTCGTTCAAAAATTCCCATGCTAAAGTTGAACTTGAGCTTTAATCTCTTGAATTGATGACTTAAAGTTTTCAATGAGATTTTAAGGTAAGATTTTAGAAAATTAATCTAGTCTTATCTACCATATTGACTTTGAAATTGCTCATTTATATTGCTGCATAATTTAGATTTTATGGTTTTAAATGAGAAAGTTTGACATAAGCATATTTTCACCCTTATTTGTAAAAAAGGCTAGAGATATGGTTTGATGATGATTTTGGTATAAAACTCATAAAAATATGTTTATTTTGATTATATAATACAAGCTGTATATTTTGGAATGGTTTTAAAATTTTGAACAAGGATAATATGTTTTGGGTTAAAGAAAAATTTGACATTCTATAAACTTTGTAATACCTCTATGTACAGTGGCTATTTCTTAAAATTCTGGGATTAAATTGAAATAAATTTTATAAATTGGTTTGCATATTTAAAGTAGACATCCTAAGCTTTCTAACGAGCTATCATAAACCTAAATCGGAGTTGTATTTTATTTTCTATGAATTTTTCAATTTTGGATTGGAAACTAGTAAATCTGTTAGTTTGTCATGGTATACCAGCTGCTAACCTGAACCAAGAACTCATCTTTGCTCACCACCTAATTCCTTAATATCTTGCAACCTTTCCAATATTATCCTAAGTGATTGATGAATCTTATTAGGGACTAAAACACATAGATTACTTGTTTAATTTTATATTGTGTTAAGACAAAAATTATTTACTGTGGTATTCAAAAAAAAGATTTGCATAAAGGCTTTAATGGCACCCTAATAAGATGGATTTACACTGTTAGACATGTATGCTCTAAGGAGTAAAAATGTAATACGTTTTTGGAGACATTTTTATCAATAAAGAATTTATTCATTTATATATACCAAATATTGTCCTCTTTACGTTCATATTCGTTGAATGTATGATAAGCAAACAGTAGTCTGAGACTGTCAGTCTAAACCTTAAGAGTTGGGCATATGATGGGATGATTATGCGGTAGACACGACTCTTAAGGTGATGGTCTAAAATATATGATCCGCAATCGAGGGAATAAAGTTGGGCGCTTTATTCATGTAAAGATTGTTATGTTGTCTATATCCCTTTTGGGAGATGGTTTGTCTTGGCCATCGGAGTTGGACTCCGTGAATAGAAACATTGGCGCGTTGTCATAGGTGACGATGTGTTGGATCGGGACATAAAGTGAATTGATTTGGATTAATAATTCTGTCTTGTCAAATCGATTCACTTTAGACAGTCGTTTGTATTGTATCTTAATCCTGAGATGAATAATGGGCCCGTTGTCTCGACTTGTGTCTTTTGATGTACCAATGGGTGACTCCCACATCTCTATAGTGGCATGCATGCCGGTACGTTGGAGGCATGACTCTTGATAGCGTAGACTTGTTATTCATAGATATGGAATCCATAGCTCCTCTTTAGGAGTAATGATATCCTCTTATATGCGTTGTCCTGTAATTGAAAAACTGGAGCGCTCAACCATTTGGATACATAGGTGTAACCGAATGGTATACTATCTTTGGATGGTAAGTTTTCTAATGGTGAGACAATGGAACGTAAGATAAAAATAATCGGGAAGGTAAGACAGAACTTGTCCTTAAGCCGATTATGGATGATCATATGGGGATGCGATACACTATGATATGTCATGGAGACTTAGCTACATGAGCTTCGTAATTCTGTAAAGTTCGAGAGTGCAGCTCCAAGCTTTTAGTGGAGTAGCGTTGGAGTTGATAATTGTGAAATGTATATCTGGGATATTGGGTTTCATAATTATCATGAGCTTGAACTTTATAGGTCCATTTTGGTCCCCTTTGCTAGCTCACAAAATCCTGTAACGACACGGCGTGCTTTTTCAATAATTGGTGACTTATGTCGGATTTATCAGATTGGTTTAAAATTTATAAGAATCAAATAATTCATGTCTGTTTATCGGTTGAATTAATTATGTAAGAAATTAGTTCAAGATGAACTTGTTGAATTATGGCGTTCGGATAATTCTTGTCTGTTTATCGGTTGTTTTAATTTTGGACAATTAGAACAAGATAAACTTGTAGAATTATTTGAATTGATTTATTTTCTTAGAGATTATCTTGATAGAGTTTGTTTTGATCAGATATCTTTTCTATTGGGCTATTTGAATCAAAACTGAGACTTTATCCTTTAGAATCTCGGGTGGAAAATAAAAGATTCGCGGAGATTTTTTCTCGGCAGTTCGGCCTGCCGATCAGAAAGTTCGGCCTGCCGAACTTGCCAGTTCGGCCTGCCTATCTCACAGTTCGGCATGCCGACCGCGACAGCTAAGATTACGCGTTTTTCACGCGTATCTTATCAGATATTGATCCGAACTTGATTCTGTTTCGATTTTTGAGACCTAATCTGACATGGACTGACCCCAAGGACCAATAGGTATAAAAAGGGAGTGAGTCTAATGATTTACTCAGATCAATTTGAGAGATTAAGAGTGATACTCTTCTAGTGAGCATCTGAAAACTCCCTGAGAGCTTTTGTTCACAAATCACGAACACTAGCTTTGGGTTCTCTCTATTGGTTGGAAGGAGAGTCAACGGTGGAAGAGCTGTACGTGTGAGCCCACACTCACTCCGGTTGTGGATAGAGAATAGCAAAGAAGACCAGTTGGTTGAGGCTCTTCTGGAACGTTACTTCTCTACACAGGTCGCGGAGGTTCTTCGGCACACTGAGGTTAGTAAGATCTGTTTAATTTATACATATAACATGTCATACTTGTATTTTGGAAAATACTCTGATGAAAAATTTTTAAAATTCCGCTGCGCACCTTTTAAAATTTTTAAATTATTTACTGTGGTATTCAAAAAAAAGATTTGCATAAAGGCTTTAATGGCACCCTAATAAGATGGATTTACACATGATTTATTTATGAATGTGGTTGTATGTTTTGCTTTAGTTTTAATTATCTTTATACACGCCTTAGGATCAAGGAGTGTGGAGCTAACGTTAATTGATTCTGGGATTTAAAGATTGTTGATAAGCTTGGAAGGTAGGGATTCTATTACTCATCTTTTGTGAGGTTTTTATGGACTTAAAATTGATTGTTTTACCACAAGATATATATATATATATATATCTATGTTGAACTGCTATTAAATGAGTATCACATATGAAACTATGACATAGACTCGCCTTGTATTGTACGGCGAGGAACATAATGAATTGACACATGTTATAAATTGAGAAGCATGGTTAGGAAAACTAACTCTATTAATAATGATTGAATATAGAGAAATGGTGAGACGTGAAGAGGATGGCGGTTACGTCCTTAGGCATGAATACCCTAAAAGGTAAAATAGGGGGACGGTGATGACGCTTCCTTGGGTTCAAAGGCATAGAACATATTGTATAGGAATCGACTTGGTGAGGACTCGGGGTTTGATGTCCCCTCACTGGAACACCCTTGGAATGTTTAGAGGGTGATCAAGCACGCCCATTTGGATTTCGATGAGTTGAGTAATACTCTATTGAACGTGGGTACCTAGAAATAATGATGAACTGTAATATTTGTATATATATATATGTATGAAACTCGGTAATGATTAACTATGGTATCCACAGAATATGATTACAATAAATCTCATAATCTGGATAATGATGAGTATTAACTAACCATGCAGGTTTTAATGTGGTAATGATAAAAACCTAAAGGTGAGTAATGGTTTTCTCTACTGAGTATATTGTTGATCATTCCCTTATATTTTTATCTTTTCAGGACCCACTAAGTGTGAGGTGGCTACGAGAAAAATAGTTGAGGAAGCGATGTAGCTATATTACCTTGGGACCGCTTCAATTACTAAGAATGTTCTTCATGATAATGTAAGCATTAATTGTTACTTTTTGTGACTGTATTAAAATGCGTTGAGGATTGAAATAATAATGACGACAGTTTTATATTACTAAATTTAAGGTGTTACATTAAACTGTGGTTTAATCGTCGTTTATATTTTTATTTTTGATTTGAGAGTTTTCATTTAAGTCCCGGACAACTTTATTTTTAAGGTTTTACTTTTATTTTTTTATTTTTATTTTATTTCATTAAAAACTGTTAACCCCTATATAAGGGCGTTACAAACCGGATCTGTGACAAAATAGACCAACAGCAACATGTATGCACACCATTGAAAACGTTAACGTCCAAACTTCATAAATAATCTTCTTCTAGCTAGAGTTCTTTTTCCTTGTTCTTTTCTTTTGTTGGTGGAGATGGAGATATTTTATATGTATTTAATATTATGCCTTTACATAGAAAATTTCGTTTCCATGGCAACAGCGAGTGAATATTCATAAACTGAATGTAGCAGAGCAAAATTCGTAAGCAAAATCTGCCAGTGGTCTTAGAACTGTTCCCAAATGGATAGTCTGTTTTGACATTTGTTGATTCTAACTAATTTTTTAATTAGGAACAGTGTAAAGCTCTTATAGCTATAGTAAAAGCAAAAAAAAATTACTATAGTGTAAAGCTCTTATACGCTATAGTATTTATAGTTCTAACTAATAGTTCTAAATACTATGCCAAACACCAATATTCACTGACATTTTTTCACAAAAAATCAGTGCATGCTAATTCTTTCCGTTGAAAATAACTGTACACCTAAAGTGAAATTTTTTTTTTTTAAGTGAGATGGCTAATTTAAACTTTACACATTGCGGTAAAGTTAGCTATAAAATTACTGCTAAAATATCTTAACCATATCTTCTAAATGTTTTTGAAATAATTATTATTCATGTACAATAACAGAACGCTGGAGCAATGTACCACGAAGGAAAGAGTATATATCAATTACGGTGGGCTAAATATCTTGGGAAATTTTGGAGTGAATTAGAGGAACACCACTTTTAGGGTAATGGATTTAAACATATTATTTTCGTAAAAAATAACGCTGCTACGTACGTCAAAGTAACTTATCGTTTTAAACTCAATTAGAAGAAGTATGCAACCTAATTAACTTAGAATTTTGTTTAGTAGACATCTTTATCTCCAACGTTAGGAATTAGACCTCACCTACCTATCAACATGATAAATTCACACAATTTATGTACATGCAAAAATCCCAAAAAAAAAAAAAAAAATTCCCACACACAAAGAACCATCGGAGAATCTACCAAACGCCCTAAAATGCTTCTTGAGCGTGATTACCTTCTCCTCATTTCACTGTCTAATTCTAAAGTCGTATAAATAAAAGGGTTCTTTTGTCTAATGAAAATTTTACAAATCATAAACCAAAAGTAACACATATGAATAACTAGACTTCAAAAGTGGAATTAGGTATAATTTACACTCTAAACACTCCTGGATTCATGTTTCTTCTTGCTCCTTTGAAAACAAATTAAGAAGTTACCAATTCTAAAAAAGAAAAATTAGATGGCACAAAACTTAAGAAGAGAACTTAAGGGGTATTCCTTAAATGTTTCCTTCTAAATCTATGTTCAAAAGGCATAAATTAGAAGAATATTATTTTTGAAGGCTATGCATTCGAAAACCGCATTCGAAAACCATTTTTATGGAAAAATAGCGAATCCCATTTTTGAAGACTATGCGTTTGAATACCATTTTATAGAAAAATACGTGAGAAAAGGTTTCAAATAATGTTATTAGATAAAAATAAACGATGAAACGTCTTTTTAATATTTGCTACGTGTCAGCATATTGTTTGCTGAATCCAATTTGGTTCCCACATGCCTGAAAGAGATTTGCAAGCAAGAGCAAGCTCACGTATTTTAGCCGCACGGGATCACACTATCAGGGGAATGGAAAAAGTGGTGGGACCCATTGGCTACGAGACGCACTTGAGGAGGCATTTTCTAGGCAAGTGTGCATGCCATTGGTTGAAGCAGGACCGCATGGATGATCAAGGTGGGGCCTATGCTGATGCAAACGTCTCACCTTCTTTCTGGGTGTGTTAGGCATACACTCATCCTGGTTGTTCGCGAGCTTGATCGGATGGCTGTGATGGCTTTTCATATGTGATTTTTTTTGAAGTTTTCAGTTTATTTTTCCTTTCTTTCTTTTTTCTCCCATTTTCTTTGTTTTTTCCTTATTTTGTCTTTTTTTCATACGTATTTATTTTTTCCTTTTCAATTTTTACTTCTTTTTTTTTTTTAGCATTTTTAATCTATATGCGCAGAGCTTGCTCTACGAGTAGTTTTTATACATAAAAACGGTAGAATTGAATATCTGTTTCATAAGCAGTATTGAACCTAATAAACACATTCCTTTCTCTTCCATTTTAACGTAAATTAGGCTTAATACCGCTCCTAGTTATTCACGCATGTTACTTTTCTATGGGACATTTGAGAAATTGTACTTTCAGGCGACTAAAATGCGATTTTTGCTAATAAAATTTGAAAATGGAGGGGCGCACTAAATAGCGGAGGAATTTTTATAAATTTTATCTTTTAAGATTTATTTTTTATAAAAATTATATATGTTTATTTGTATTATTACTTTTTATGTAAAATAAATGGTTATGTGATATAAAAAATACTTTTAAAAATATAACGAAACATGTTTTTTCTTTAAAAAGTACGGCATTTTTTTCTTTTCATTCCCTTGAGTAGATACTTTCCAATCCTTCCACGGCAAGTGTTGTACTCGCCTATCAACCTTAAAAACGTGGTATTCCTCTGGCTCTCAAAAGTGAGTCAAAGTCTTCTAATAATTGGGCTGGGTCTACTCATAAGCGATCTTGGGCCGATGGAATTGCGTTACAGTTATGAAAAAATTACATTTTATACCACTGTTTTAAAAAGCTGTGTTTATTTATATCACTTGTAAAAAAGTTTATGTCATGTTATCATTTATATTACAGATTAAATTATATCATAAATAAACATATGTGACATTTATAAAAGTAAATCTTAAAAGATTACATTTATAAAAATAAATCATACATTATCACAATGATCTCCTTGGAAGTCAAGGCGGGAACTTATTCTAGCTTGAATTATTGGAACATATATACCTTACTCCATTTCTTCCTTTTCAAAACATTAATCCAAATGGATTCTTCCTTTTCTTCCTCCTCTTCCTTTTGGTCTATATTAACACGAATCCCAACAAATTACACAGTACTGGCTAAAGATCTTTCCTCCAAAGGCCTCATTGAAACGACGGCGTTTTACACCGACCAATTCGATCGGTAACCCTCTAAAAAATTGAACTATTGAATTGATGATTTTTTTTTATTTGTTTTCTGCTTTGCATATATAGATGTCCCTCTTGTTTGATTCAGAAAAAATGCCTGCTTTGCTTCATGGGACGCTTCTGGTCACCATTTTCGGAATGGATAGGCTTCAAACTGGTTGGGGATTCAACACCTGTTGTGGGAAGGTATGGTGTTTTAACTTGCTTCAAGTCATTCAAAATTGTTATTTTTTGTTGACTTTGGAATAATATATACATATATATGTATATATGCAATTTTAGGGCTTGTTTAATTAGCATGAACGTAGGATTACTCTGCCTATGGAAAATTATAATATAAAATACTTCAGATTATAACTTAATTACAAACTGTTACTAATAAACTCAATAATTTGAACGAGTAATTCTTTTGTCACATCCTTGGTATAAGTTTAGTGAATAATTAAGTTAGGGTCTTTGGTACATTTCTTAAGAATTATATGCTTTAGAGGGTTTGATTAATTTTTAGATGACAGCAATATATATTCAAAATGAAATAATTAATAGCTTTAGTTTACTCATTTGTTTTCTCAATAGTAAAAAAATAAATAAATACATAAATAACATTCTTGTCCATGTAAAATTTATTTTCAAAAAACTTATTGGACGAGCCACCTTTGGCCCTTTTTTTTATCTAGAGGTACTTTGGCATATTTTTAATTCAGACTAAAATTATAGAAGTAATAAAGCTGGCATAATCTTGAAAATAAATAACACTTTGTGATAAAAGTAAGTGTTTTTTCTTTCTTCTACTTTGTGCTAAAATAAATAACAATTTGTGATAAAAGTAAGTGTTTTTTCTTTCTTCTACTTTGTGCTTTCGAATTGATTCTTCATAGAGACCATAATACTATGTGATTTCAATATGACAACTTTTTCCTTTTTTAATAACTTCATGGAACCATATTTACATGGAGAATTCCAAAGTTAAATTATCAAATCTTAATATATTTTATACGTTATGATTTTGATTCAATCTAACAAAAATCCTATATTTGATTTTGATATGCTAATTAAACATTTATCTTATTATTAGTGTTTTTTTTTCATCCCTTATTGTAGAGTTCTCTTTAAAAAAAAAAAAAAGTAGAGCTAAGAATAAAGCTAAGGAAAATAGACCAAAGTGCAACTATGCAAAGAAAGAGAAGAAAAACAAACCAAATTATAAGATTTTACTTAAACGTAACTTGGATTTATGCATGAGATGTTTTTGCTATTTGTTTCTAATGCTGGTCACTTTTTGAATGCAGGAATTGGTAAGTAATTCGTTACTCAAAATAAGCCGACACTGGTAATGCTTGCTCATGTTACAATTGCAGTATATAGAATATAGACGACGTTGACATTACAACGTACATGCGTAAGCATATATATATATATATATATATATATATATGTTTTTGGCTTAAATCTAGACAAATCTAGCACATGTAACATTTTTCGTTTATAAATATAACTTCGATCATGCATCCATGTAATACTAAATTTATTGAGGTATAACATTTAATGTTACATGTATTGGATTACATTTATTAATTGTTACATACAAACAAATTGATTGTCACATGAATGTATGAATAAAATTATATTCACAAACAAAAAACGTTACAAGTGTCGAACTAGAGACCAACCCTCTATATATATATATATATATATAATGTTAGGTATACATAGTTACGAGGTTATATAAGCAACGAGACAGAGCCCAAGCTAAGATTGGCGCTAATATGATAGCAGGCCAATTTTTTTTTCTCCCAAAAAAAAAAAAAAAACTGGAAATAGTTTACTGTCTACGACAGTTCCTAAATGTGGTTATACAAATAAACGGTGATTATTTTTGTTTTCTATTTTCTGAAGCCTTTTACCTGATGCTTTTTCCTTTTTTCCCCTTCACTTCAAACTCGGATGTACTTTTGATACACAAAAGTCACCTAGGAAATTTCTCTCTGCAGTCAAGAGAACTGTTCTCTGCCGTCCTGAGGTACATAATCTTTAACCTTACTACCAATTATGAAGCGCATTAATTTTCTCTAGAGTTGTAATAGTAAATAATTTACATTAATATTCCTCTTTATCGTTATTATGTTTTTCCCTCTTCATGGGAATAATAACAACTTCTAATTACATCAAAAACCATTGTGGAAGGTTGTGGGAGCCAAGCTCTATGCAACAGTTGATCTAGACAAGGCAAGAGTGGCACGAACCAGAATGGTGGACAAAAATCCCAGCCGCCCAGTCTGGGACGAGAAATTCTACATATATTGTGCCCACATGACATCAAACGTTGTATTCACAGTAAAAAATGATGAGCTAGTTGGTGCGACACTTCTTGGAAGAGCTTATCTACCCGTTGAAGCCATCTATTTCGGGCGGGAGGTGGAACGGCAGGTTCCGATCCTAGACGAAGATCGTAACCCGACCGGTGCCAAAATTCACGTTAAGGTGCAGTACATCCGAGCCATCAGTGAAAGCGATTGGTCGCTGGGAATCAGAAGTGGCCAATACCAAGGGGTTCCCAGGACATTCTTCAGTCAAAGACGGGGTTGTAGAGTCACTCTGTACCAAGATGCCCATGTACCGGACGATTTTGCGCCTCGAATAAACTTGTCTGGTGGTAAATTGTATGAGCCTCAGAGATGTTGGGAGGACATATTTGATGCAATAAGTAATGCCAGGCACTTTATTTACATAACTGGGTGGTCTGTTTACACTAATATTACCTTGATAAGGGATCCAAGGAGGATGCAGTTAGGAGATGATCAAACACTTGGGGAGCTTCTAAAGACAAAGGCTGAGGAGAATGGCATGACGGTGCTTGTGCTGGTTTGGGACGACCGGACATCGGTCGAGGAGTTCAGAAAAGACGGTCTAATGGCAACACATGATCAAGAGACTGAGGAGTACTTTAGGAACAGTAAGGTGCATTGCTACTTGTGCCCACGGAATCCGGACGTTGGGAAGAGCATAGTCCAGGGGTTCGAGACCTCCACCATGTTCACCCACCATCAGAAGACTGTTGTTGTTGATGGTGAGGTTGAAGGGTCTCAAAAGAGGAGGGTTGTGAGCTTCGTTGGCGGTATTGATCTCTGTGACGGAAGATATGATACAATGGAGCATCCCCTTTTCCGTTCCTTAAATAATGCTCATGCCCATGATTTTCACCAGCCAAACTTTTCGGGGGCTTCCATAGAGAAAGGTGGTCCGAGAGAACCTTGGCATGACATTCATTGTAGGCTGGAAGGGCCGGTTGCTTGGGATGTCTTGTACAACTTTGAGCAGAGGTGGAAAAGGCAAGTTGGTGACAAGTTCTTGATTCCATTCAGCAAGCTCGACCAAATTCTAATTCACGCCACGACCAGTGCTATCACGTCGAACGAAGACTCCGAAACATGGAACGTCCAAGTGTTTCGGTCCATCGATGGCGGGGCAGTTACTGGCTTCCCTGTGAAGCAAAATGAAGCGGAGGATATGGGACTTGTTACCGGCAAGGACAACGTCATCGACCGCAGCATTCAGGATGCTTATATCCACGCTATTCGCCGAGCCAAAAACTTCATCTACATCGAAAATCAGTACTTTCTCGGAAGCTCATTTGGGTGGAAAGAGTCTTCAGATATTAAGATTGAGGACATCAATGCCTTGCATCTAATACCTAAAGAGCTCTCACTAAAAATCGTTAGTAAAATTGAAGCAGGGGAGAAATTTTGCGTCTACATTGTTCTTCCAATGTGGCCAGAAGGTATTCCTGAGAGTGCTTCTGTTCAGGCCATTTTGGATTGGCAAAGGCGGACAATAGAAATGATGTATTCTGACATCACTGAAGCTTTGCAACATCAAAATATAGCAACAAACCCCAGAGATTATCTAACCTTTTTCTGTCTTGGCAACCGAGAGGAACATACGAACTTTCCAGAATATATGCCTCCGCAGAAACCAGACCCTGACACTGATTATAGTAGAGCCCAACAAGCCCGACGTTTCATGATTTATGTTCACTCCAAGATGATGATTGGTAACTACTTTTACTAGTTTGGTGGTAGTATTTTTGTTACCATATATTTTTGGCAGCGTATATTATACTTGATTTCAAAAATGTAATTTGAGACATACTTGTGTTTGACAGTTGACGATGAATACATTATCATTGGATCTGCAAACATCAACCAAAGATCAATGGACGGGGCGAGGGACTCCGAGATTGCCATGGGAGCATTCCAGCCACACCATATAACCGAAACGAAACCTGCCAGAGGACAGATATACGGCTTTCGAATGGCGCTCTGGCGCGAACACCTCGGCGTGCCCCTGGAGGACAGTTTCAATCATCCTGAAACCGTGGAATGCGTCCGAAGGGTGAATCAGGTTGCTCAAAGGAACTGGGATCATTACTCTAAAGACACCTTTAATGGAGATATTCCGGGACACCTGCTTCGCTACCCAATTGAAGTTTCGAGTATGGGAGATATCACACCTCTTCCAGGGTTTGAGTTTTTCCCTGACACCAAGGCCAAAGTCCTGGGAGCCAAATCTGATTATCTTCCTCCAATCCTCACCACCTAGTAGCAGCTGATATATATACACACACGCGCACAAATCTCTACTCAAGTTGTCTCGTACATATATATATATATAGTGATTGATAGTATACACATATTTGTGATTGATAGCATACACATATTTGTATATGAACGGAATATATGAGTGTAATGTTATTGTTGCAAATACAGTGTTTCCTTAGTTCTTCTGTCCATGTCTGGTGTTTCTGCACATGGGGCGGAAGAAGAACTAAAAACAGACTGCCTTGTTATTTCTTTGCACATCAGTATAGATTAACATGCATATGCATAATGTAGAGTGTACGTCAATGGTTTGTGTTAAGTTATAATGACCTGAATTTAGTTTGGCTCAACCTAAAAAGTTTATGATGTGACAATTATGGTGAAAAATAAATGTGAGATTTTTCATAAGATCTGTGGTGGTAGCAGAATGATCAAACTGATAGATTCGATCATGTAGCCCATCATTGATCTCGCTGGAGGTGCAAGGGTAGAGTCCCGCAATACAAGCCTTTGTATTTTTTGCCGTTTAGTTTATGTTTTTAGGCTCATAGGATTTTATTTATACCTATATATATAGTATTACGTTAGGGTTTCATTATTTTTGAATTTTAGCCTCTCTAATCGTTTCAATCTTGTAATCTTTATGAGTTTAGTGATTTTCTTTTTTTCTGTCTATAGTTTTTTTCAGTCTTAAGTTTCCATATAAATTTCTGTGTGTTTTTATTTTTTTGTTTCTATCGCATTATTTTCATAACAGGATAAAAATAAACTACTTAGTATTCAAGTAGAAAAAAAAATAAATAGACCATTTAGATGAACAATTTTAACCACTAATTATAATTATAAATAATATAAATTTTTATATGTTTAAGTTTTTAAACTAAAACTATTCGTCCTAACCCTCCTTCTCATAGCCTAGGAGCCGTTTGTATGTGATATAACCAAAGCTTAGCGTATTGAAAAGCCCAAAGATTGGCATTCACTTTTTGCAGGAGCTAGATAATTATATTTGAAAACTTCAACCACCACCACAGACTACATTAATCCAGGGTTCCTACAAGTCTTCATGCTATGTAGGGTCCAAAAGAAGCCAATTCAAAATGAATAATAATTTGCTAGTTGCTATTAAAAAGTTATTAAAATTGGTCGGAGCTTGTTGTTAATTATATTTTTTTTTGTTATTTATTTATTATTATTGTGCGTTTTGGCAGGATGGTGGAATTGGTTGGGAAATCTGATCCATTGAGTTTGTCTCTGCAGTATTTGTAGCCTATTAAAATGTAATTAATGGCGGAGGCCTCTATGTTTTTGTTTAGGTGAGCCCTTAGCAAATTATTAACAATATGGTTGACATAAAGGACAATAGTGGATTGAGTATCCTTTGACTCTTGTGGTTTGGAAAAGGTCAGGCTCCCGTTTAAAGATATCGGTTTTTCTAAAACAGTTTAATGGAGTGGTTACTAGTGAGATTCACTAATTCTCTATATAGAGTGTTTGACAATTAACTATTAACTTACTTTTTTGAAACTTTATATTATAGATCCAAGATATACAGTTGTCACTTAAACTTTTTTTTTTCAATGTTGTACATAAAATTTTATAAAAATTACATTTTGTCTTTTAAAATTATATTCTGCCTCTTAAAATTATGTTCTGTTTCAATAAAATTTTATCTTTTTTTATTTAATTGTTTTTTATAATATTAATATGTATTCCAGCTCCTGATATTTCTTGCTTTACCCAATAAATTTTGAGTTTGTTGGTAAAGATATGTTACGTCAAACTTAGGTGAAGGTAATAGACTTTCTTTTTGGGGGCATTGATTGCCTTTTATCCTTCAAAATAAATTTGTGAGGATATTATCCAATTGCTACCGATTAATACAAATTGGACGTGCTTTCTCAATCATCTTTATGTACATTGTCCGCTGCTTCTTTTTCTGTAACATCTTTTTCCCACGACTTTTCATCCCCTTTATCTATACATATTTAAAAGAGCCCTTCTCCCCCTTCCGTCGCACGTCAGCCCCCTATTTTTTGCTTTTAGTTTAATTTCCTTTCTAATTTCTTTTTCCATTTTCTCTTTTTGCAATGATTTTTATTTTTATTTTTATTTTTTTTCTACATCCTTTTACCACATGTCACTCTCTCTTTTTGCTTTTTTATTTTTACGTTTTCTTCTTTTTATTTCTTTTTTCTTTTTTTAATATTTTTTAATTTTTTTCTTCATTTTTGTCGATCCTTGCTTTGGTCCAATTTGTTTTTACCATGTACTAAAATACTTTTTTCCTCTTGCTTTCTTCGTATCAAAGTAAGAGAATTTTTACGGTAGCACCTATTCATTTTAATTATCAATAATACTGTTATTTTAGCTGTTAGATTAAATTTTCAATGGCCTAATATGTGATTATAACAATTTTATGTTGCACACTTCAAATTTTTCTCGTGGACATTCACAAAAAAAAAAAAAAACTATTGTTATTTTAATTCAACAGTTAAAATAATAATTTTTATTTTAAAAAAGACATCTCTTCCCATAAAAGTTCTCTTAAAATAATTTCTTCTATGCTCCTGGTTTGGTCACATGTCAGTTTTTCCTTTTGTTGTTTTTGTATTTGTTTTACTTAAGCTTATTACAGCTTTTTTTCCTTTTTATTTTTTTTTTATTTTTGTCAGATGCTAAGACAGTTTTAATCCTTTACGAATTACGTTGTACTTTGATTTTTTTTTCTTTCTTTGCTTCCATTAAAACAATTTCTTTTTTATATTGTCTTTATGTTACTTTTTTTAGTTTTTCCCTTTCTATCAAAGGTTGATCCACAGTTTAATTCTTTGTCAGATATGCTTTTTCTAAAAAAATCTATCTATTCTATAAATTGCGAAGGAGAGTACTGATCATATCTCCACCATTCATCGCATGTTGATCCCTCCTCCATTTTTCTTTGCTTTCTTCTTCTTCTTCTTCTTCTTTTTTTCGTTTACTACCTTGTATTCCTTGTTTTTTGACGTTATATAGAGTTATCACCTTCTGCCTCCGATGTCAATTATGTATTTTTGCTTTCTTTCTTTGTGTGTAGTAAATAATAAGCTGCTCCAGTGATTCTCACCCGGAGGAGCACGTTTTTGAACCAGTTTTGGTAACAGCAAGTGGCAAATTCTCGTGTTGAAACGGATCAATTTTTTTTTTTTTTTTTTTTTGGTGTTTTCCTTAACTATAAGACAATTTTTATGGTAGAGAAAGCAATGTTACTCTAATGATAGATTTGAGTGTTTTAAATGGCCTATCTGTTACTGAAAACAGTTTTGTATCGCGCATTGTAAATTTTTAATATAAACTATTGTAATTATATTGTTAAAATCTTAATCCGACAACTAAAACATCGTAATTTACTGATGAAGTAACTTAAGAATTCCCTAATTATAAATTATGAATAAAACTTAACACTATGTCTAGGCAATAGAAAATAGAAAGAAATAGAACGTAAAAAATCCAAGTAAAGAAAATATAATAAAGGGAAAAAGAGTTTTTCGATGGTAATTTGGTAGAATAAATAAAATCGAGAGACTTTACAATAGGGTTGCTCTGGGTCCCATTCATTTATCACACTTAGGGAATTCCAATTGATGTTTCATACTCTAGGAGGCGGAATATAGTGAAAAAATTATTTTTTTGTTTTTCACATAAGTACCATCTGTCAATTTAACTCATAGTAAAGATACCATGTAATTCCTACATTAAAGAAAGAGGAAATTATCTTTTAATATATATTAGGCAAATTTTTTTTGTAGGAGCTAAAAAATTCACTGATAGGTATTTATTTTTTAGCCAAAAGATTTATAAAAAAAACATAATTTCAATATAATATAACAGTTTTAAAACGTCCACCACACCAAAGAAAAAGAAAGGATTTGGGGGAGGGATTTTGAAAACTAACCTTAAGGAAAATTGATTTTGGCAAAATGACTTTTTTTTTTGCAGTTTTTTGACGCAAAAAAACATGCTTTTTAGGTATAAAAACAGTTTCAGTTTATTTTTTTCACTTTATTGAGGTTTCTCTCTTTGTTGCAGTTAATTTTTTTTTTTTAAAAAAAAATTGAAACAATTTAACTGTCTAATGAAACATGTTTTTTTTCTAAAAAAAAAAAAAACTATTTACTTAATTAGAAATTTTTTTTGCCCTTTCGTCAAAATCTCCCGATTTGGGGCTGTTTGGTTGTTTTTATGATTTATATTGAGTATATAATCCTAACCTTTCGAAATTATGAGAGTGGCTGTCCATTCTCAAACTCGAGTTTTAATTAAACTAAAAGACAATAATACCCTTGACAAGAAAAACCTTTACTTTGAAACCCTAAGGCATTCTGTCACCAACCCATTTTTCCCATCCCAGCAAACCCATCTCTTTTCCTTTCTAGCCACCATTCTGTCACCGCGCCGCTGCAATTCCCCCATTGTCATTATCACCGGTATGAGCTTTCTACTTCGCCCATTTCAGTTTTCTTTATCTTTTTTTTAAGCTTCATTAACTGTGCTTTTTCCACCTAGCTTCGCCGTCGCCGTCGCCGTCAACGGTCATTCTTGCTGATCCAGTTAGCCACACCCACCGTCGTGGTCTCTAGACATAGCCAAGCCGTGCATCGTCACTTGAGTTCAGCCGTTTGAGGTTGAGCAAGTATTTAAGATTTCTTTTTTTTTTTTTTTCCTTACAAGTTCTGAGATGCATATTTTGTGAAATTGATGAAAATGGTTCAATTTCATATTTTGTTAAGATCTGGTCGAGATCCTCGACAACGATCACATGAGCATTTTCAGATCAGAGTGCAGTGAGAAGAAAGGGAGAGAGAAGAGAGAACGTGAAGGTTTTAATTTTTTGTAGGATTTTTTTTTTTTTTTTACTGATGTATTGGGTTTATCACTAATAAACCAAGGCTTTTTATCACAAATATATTAAAATTTATTGCTTTATTAGCTATAAACTCAAGTTATAATTGATAAACTATTACTTGATTAATAATTAATCAATGTTATTTTTATTATTTTGACTTTTTAATTAATAAAGGGGATCATTTATTTAATTTAAAAAAATATGATTATTTATTTTTAAAGACCTTTAAAAAAGCCCTTCAACGCAATTGCCAAAAAAAAAAAAAGTCTCATATTATATATATATATATATTTTTTATTTTTTTTTGAAGAAAAAAAAAAAGATGAACTAGGCGAAAATAAGTGCCGACTATTTTTTCTTTTCTTTTCTTTTTTTTTAAAAAGAACAAAGCTGTTGCTGTTAAACAACAAACAACAACATTATCCATCTACCTTGTTTGTTTTTTTTTTATTTTTTCCCCTCCCTCCTCCGCTCCTAATTCAAGCGATTGCAAAGCGCAGAACAGAAAGAAAAGGGCGAGAGAGAGAGAGAGAGAGAGGCAGCTTGGTCGGTTCAATCAGAATAAAGAATAGTGGGCCAACAGTGGTTTCACATAACCAAGAAGAACCCCATATAAAATAAATAAATAAATAATTCTCTTTTTCAACAACTCAAACATGCCATTTTCAAGGTCCCACCGCTTCATACCCACAATTGCGTAAAGAAGGAATTTTTTTTTCCTGGGAACTCTTTTACTTTACCTTTTCTCGGAAAATCCCCAAGCAAAACAAAAATAAAAAAGTGTAATACAAGTTACTACGGCTTCTTTCTTATTGATTTTCAATTATTTGGGTTTACGCAGAACTTTGGCTTTGAAGGGTGTATTTCTGCTTTCTGGGTTTTCTGCTCTGCGACAAAGCTCCCAATCTCTGGTTTTGCAAGTTTAAATGCAAATCTACGGATATATGCCATCTTGGCTCTTCTCCGTCCTCGCTTGCATGGGGTGAGTTTTTCTTTCTTTCACTCCCTCAATATCGCTGTGTTTTTTTGTTCTGTTTGGTTGCTAAGAAAACTTTAAGGGATTTGGGAGAATTTTGGAGATCTCGATTCTTGTTTGACAAAAGAAACCGGGGGGGGGGGGGGGGGGGGGCGGCGCGGCGCGGTGGGGTTGGGGAAGGGAAGGGGAAGGAGGAAAACGGAGTGTAGTTGGTGAGTTTTACCTGTTTGGTTGCTCGGCAAAAGCAATTGAGAATTCAAGGCAAAATAGGTGGACTTTAGTTTGGGAAACTTTTTGAGAGTAATATTCTGCGCTGAACTGTTAATTATCTGGGATAAAATTAAAAAAAAAAGTTTTTTTAGAGAAATATTCTAACCTGAATTGTGAATTCTTTTGCTTTTCAGTGTAGCTTAGAGCATTTTCTCGTTTAGGGTTCTGGGATGGGAAAGAATAACTAGATGGGAAAATAAAGCAATTTGTTTCTTTCCTGATTCCCTAGCTTTCTGGGGAACCAAACAGGCCTTAGGGGGTATTCTTTTGTTGCTTGGTCTCCTTGACTTGATTTGGAAGTTTCGTAAGTGTGTTTGCTTGTTTGTTAAGCGAACTAGTATAAATGAATAGAGAGGCATTTGGGTTTTCCTTTTTTTTTTTTTTTGCCATTCTTTACTTGATACCTTAGGCATTTCGTTGGAGTTTAATATTGATAGAGGAGTTTTGCTTTTGCATTGAATTTCTATAGGAGCTACAACTATGTATTCCAAGTGTTGTTTCTTGTCCCAAACGGAGAGATGCTTCAGAAACAAACCTTGCTGCTCGTTTTTAGTATTTTCTGGTGCTTGTTTTCGAGCTTTTTTGCTCTTAATTGTGGAGAAGTGCAAGCAAAAATTCAAGAAAGTTTTCAGTGTAAGAAGGGGAAAAGATTTTTTGTTTCTGATGATCTTGTGAGTGCATAACAATTTTAGAAATCTGGATCAGCTTGCTTAGCCTTTCTTTTTAAGGAATTTTGGGAACAAAGCTTATTTTGATGGAGTTGTCTTTTTGCATATGGGAATGTTTTCATAAGCCTGGGAACTACGAATTGTCGCTCTTAGTTATCTTTGTGAAATTTTATATACTCTTCTATGTGGGAATTGAATTGTAAATTTGTAATTTCTGTTTTGTTAAAAGTTTTATTGTTGGGCCAATAGAAAAACAAAATTTTTGACTCAATTTCATGCATCTATCTTTTTTTATTTTAGTTTTTTTTTTTCGTGCAACTAAATATATTTTTGTTTGTTAGTTAAATGTTAATTAATTGGTGAGAAAAAGAAAAGGTGATAGGCTTTGGCGCTAATTGAGATTTTCTAACTGCACTCCCATCAGCTTGTATTATTGTGGTGGAAATTTTTTCTTACTACTACTTAAAACTTGGCTAGTATAGTCAGGAGTCGATATATCAGTAGCGCTTCGTTCATTTCATTTTCCTTTTTCTTATTTCTGTGGATGGCAGGTTTGAAGACTATTTCCTTAGTTTCTAATATCGTTTTTTTGCTTCTGCTTTTACAGTTCTTAATAAATGTGGTTTTTAAATTGGCATTTTGAGTTGATATGTGGTGTTAATCAATATTTTGTGGTTGAACCTGATTCAAAACAGAGCAGAGGCTGTCTTGGATGTTTTACCAAACCCTTGGTTATTACTGCAGTAGATGACCCATCAAGGGGACTGAGAATTCAAGGCCGGCCGGTGAAGAAAACTAGTTTTTCAGAGGATCTTTGGAGCACTAGCACCATTGAAATGGAGAATGGTGGGCCCCAATCCTCCGAGAGAAGCATCTCATTAATCACCACCTCAAATCATGCACCTGATCCCCACAGTACTTCTTCGACCAGCACAAGCAATCCTCATGGATTTGTAAATCATGGCAAGTTCATACCAGAAACTTCTATCCATTCTCCTTTTGGTTGTTTTGCTTTGGTTTTGCCTACACTTGACAATGTCATCCTCTAATTCTCAAGGTCACTCGCTTTAAGCAAAAACAAGTACTCCTTTCATTTTTTAAAGGACATATGTATATGTGTGTGCATATATATATATATATTCTAATCTATGCTTGTGCTTTGCACAAAATCAGTAATCCTCTAGTGTTGACTGTTGATACGGTCAACGACTCATGTCTACAAGACTTACCAAGAAAACAACATGAAGTAGGTTTCTTCTGTGCTCTTATCTAAAACTTTGCAGTACTATTTTTATTTCGTTTTAGAAGTTGTTGATTTGTTGTTTAACATGGAACATTTCTGTTGTATCTATTAGAAAATGATCGTTCAAACATGAAATTTCCATCATATAAATCCTTTTCTTTTTATTCATAAGCAAATATTTGGACCAAACTCCTTTAATAATAGAGTCAATTGATGCAGGCCTTCTTCTCTGGAATCAGACAAGGCAGCAATGGCTTGGAAACAAAAACTCTCAGAATAAGAAGCAAATTCGAGAACCCAGAATAAGGTGAATCATCTAATCCCTCTTTAATAATAGCATGAAGCATATAGTCATAAAACTGGGTTTGCCATTTAATAGAAGGGCTCTTTTAAACTTTTCCCCTGTCACCTATTGCCAATTTCTATTTTTATCTATACTCCCAAATTTCCTAGATACAAGTATTTTGGGTTATGAGGAAACATTTCTTAGCTTGTTGGCAATATGATTTTCCCTGAATTGGTAACTTGGCCTGTCTCTTGCATTTTTAGCTTTTCCCAATCAAGGTTTTTATTATTATTATTATGAAAAAAAAGAAGAAGCAAGAATAAAAGCTTACTCTACTGTGTAAAAAATACCATCTCCTAGTCCTAACCATTCTGTTTTGCAGTTGGAATGCTACGTATGAGAGTTTACTTGGAACCAGGAAGCCTTTCCCACAACCAATCCAGCTTTCTGTAAGTTGCTTTGGCTACCAAACTCGGTTTTTTATTTTTATTTTTATTTTTATTTTTTTATTTTTATGGTGTGTTTGGGAGAGCAGTCGAAGCTGAAAATATTAGTTTGAAAACTATAGCATATGAGAGCTTTACATTGTAACAACTTTTTACTTTTTATTGTAGTTGCTAAGAGTTTTATATTGTTTGTATCAAGAGGCTAAACAAAGGCTTATTGATCTGTTTCTTAGAGGTTTGTTGGTCTTATTTGGCAGGAAATGGTAGATTTCCTTGTTGATATTTGGGAGCAGGAAGGCTTGTACGATTGAGCTCGCAAAACATGAACACTTTTTTTTTTTCTCTCTATATTTCCCCCATTGTTTTCTTCTGCAATTCAGGTTCAAGTCTTTGGTGCTAAACAGATTCCAATTGCGGCCACCAATTACTTCCCATGTTGTAGTTTATGTGTTACACTTACTTTTTAGACTTCTTTGATGGGGTTCGAGAGAAACACACTTGTACAAATCTTCTAGTTCGACTTCTAGTCAGGTGTTAAAAAGGATCTTCCGTAAAATCTTGTCTCTCTCTTTTTTTTTTTTTTTTTTCCTTTATTGTTTTTATTGATGTATAACAGCGCATTTTTAAGGCAAATCTATCATCTTGTTTGATTGAAGGAAAGAAAGGAGAGTTTTCTTTTGTTATTGTGTTACAGTTTGATAAGGGAGGAAAGGAAGAAAATAAAATCACCTATGTTGTTCGGTATATGTACACAGATGTAAGAGAAGGCTTAGCAAAAAAAAAAAAAAAAAAATAGGCGAAAATTAACAAAATCATATATTTTTTTATCCGATAATCATTTTGTTTCAGTTGCTCAATCTTTTACTTGTCGAAGATTTCCTTTTCTTCCCTCTGTAATCGTCTGATCTTGTTATTAAAAAGAATAATAAAAAATAACAGTTCTAGGCATAGTTTAATATTAATTTACACCTGACCTTATGATCATGGTAGAGTTTGAATGCCTCAAGTTTATTTATTTATTTAAATCCACTAGAAAGTATGGAGTTTGAATACTTTGGATTCGTTACCTTTTATATATATATATATATAATCAATATTGGAATGACAAGTGTAGCTCAATTCTCAAATACGGCTTTTTGAATCCTCATCCTTCTCTAAAATCATTTGATACAAATTAAATGTCCCATTACGAATTCCTTCATTTGCAATCTATTTGATGAGAGAGAAAGAAAGAAGGGATAAAACATACACAAAGGCATGGAATTATGGAAATACGAATTATATTGTTTCTTTCTTTTATTTTGTTCGGTATTCTAAGAAGAAAAAAAATTAAGAGCCCTTTTGGTGTATTGGATAAGATAGTTTTAAAGGATTGGATTGGATTGAAAAGGATATAATAAATTTTAGCTAATCCAATCACATATTTGGTGTTGTGTTATTAGGATAAGAGCATTTTGTAAAAATTTTTCAAAAATATGAGTCAAGTTGTAATTTTTTTAAATTAGAGGGGGCAAAAATATAATTATAAAACTTATTTATGTCACATAAAAATTACATTTAACCCTTTTTAAAAAAATTATAATTTGAACCCAAATTTTATAAAATTTTGTAAATAGGTTCTTGAAATTTTCACAATATACAAAGGTTATGTTTAATTCTATGTTTTAACAAGAGATTGCATAATCCCTTTCCAAGGGGATTCAAACATGAATCGAATAAGCTCTTATTCAATTCAATCATTTAAAGTTTTTCACTAAACAAAGTATAAAAATTTAATCCAATCCAATTCTCCCTAATCTTGGACGCTAAACATGCCCTTAGTGAATAACTGATCAAGTAAATGATTATTTTATGTTATATAATGTTATTTTGATTTGAAAATTGGGATAAATAGGTAATTTGACTCTTGGTTCAAGTAATAACAAATTCTCTCATCAATAATCTCTAAAATGTTTTCATGGATTAAAATAGTGGAGCCCCACGCTCTAAGTGAAACATTTGTAAGCAAAAAGTTGCATTAGCAAAATGACTTTTAAAAGATTTTAATTTACAAAATGATTTTGTAGCGATCCCATGCAACTATATAATAGTTCAATGCAAAAATAAGTAGTTATTTTGCTTATTTTACCTTTCAGAGTTATCATTTTAACAAATTCCCTATAGTTCAAGGGTTTTTTTGGTAAACTACATGCTATAATGTTATTTATAAAAAAAAATATATCACACTACTACTTATATTGTATATGTAAAAGTTATACAATACTTATATACATATAATATGTATTAAAAAAATAAATTTTATAAGATGATATTTATAAAAATTCTACATTTTGTCACCTCTTTTTCCTCATCGATTCTCAAAAAAAAAAAAAAAAAAAAAAAAAAACGTGTGCTGCATATGGATCCGACGGTTGATGCATAGTTAGCGTTTGGATCCACAAGTTCATCCTCAGCGATCAGCATTGATTTTTAACTATCTTTTTATATAATTTTATTTTATTTCAACTCCTTTAATTCCTATTCGGTTGCCACATGCTCACATGGCGGGATTCAATGTTACCATCTCCATGTAGATTCCAATCCACACGTGTTTTCTGCCGAACAGATTCCACGCTCTAATCTAGTCAAATCAGGTGAAGAAGCAAATTGTGGCTGCTTTCTTTCTTTTCTTTTCTTTTCTTTTTTTCCCCTATAGACAAACAGCGCAAGTTATCTTTCAATGCATTAGAATGGAGTGGTGGCTGCACATATATCTATATTATCTATATATGTATATATATATGTTTTGAATGGTTAGGTTTTGAGTGAGTATTATTATTATTATTATTATTATTCGTTTGATATAAATCTGATCGTTATGGTTGTAATAAAGTAAATAATTGACGAAAAAATACGATAGTTAATGAAATTAAAATCTTATCACATCATAATTTTAATTGTTGTTAAATATACTTTTATTAGAAATATAATCATTAGAAGCTGAGCGGGTCAATATTATAATTATATATATAGTAAGCGTGTTACGTGCTAGAAAGGTGTGAAAATTAAAAGCCCTCCCATAACATTATGTAGTGGCTGCACATATATAAGCACATTAGAAAGGTGTAAATTTGAAGAGCCATCAAATGTGCACCTAAAAGTCAATATATTATCACTAGAGTATAATAATATACCTAATTATTTATTTGTTTCACGTTTGCCGTGTTACACGTTTGATGCAACTTTATTGCTAAATTATTTAATTTTTTCCTTAAAAGAAATTATGGATTCCTTCTATGTCTTTTTACTCATGTCTTCTTTTTCCAGCCCTTCAAATAACTCATATTAGGTTTTTATTTATAAATCATTTGATTAGTTCAACAGCAATCTTTAATTTTCTTTTATTATTTTCATTTATTTTCTGATGTCATTTCTTTACCAATTTTTTCTCTCTTCTCTGGACAAGACATTGAATTTAATAAAAGCTTTTGTCCCACGACTTCCAACACTGATAGTGGCTGTGGGCCAGCCTGGTGTTAACTCTATGAGATAAGATGGGGCAGCCTAATAATAATCACTTCCAACGCATTTGTTAAGTTAGAGTGTGTTTGGCAGTGCTGAAACTACTCAATTTTTATCACAATTTTAATTATAAATAATATAAAATTTTTATATGCTACAGTAACAATAAAAATATATGTTGTAGTATAAAACTCTCACATATTACAATAAAAGTAGTTCTCATAATTGATTCTCACCACCCTTTTAAACACCCTATTAATATTTTGAGACCAATCACTATTAGTAAATAAAGGCTTTACTTGCTCTAACTTTGCTCATAAAAACACCAAATAATGCAAGAAAACCTCACATCGGTGAATAATGTCAAGTAACTAACATGATTTATTATTCAATTATTGGCAAATATTACTCATACATTACGAAAATATCAGCTTTGTTATTGTCACAACCTTTTTTTTTAAAAAAAAAAAAACACGTTCATTTAGAGTGTATTTGAAAAGCAACTTAAAACCTATATGTTTCAATTATGTATAATGTAAAGCTGTTACATGTTATAGACTATTTGACCAGTTCTATCTTTGAGCTAGAACTTGCTCTTGAAACACATTCTTTATTTATTTTTTACACATGACAATTGTATTCTTCCCAACACCAACCATGGTATGTACACCAAAGCAACTAATGAAATACCATAACCATAGATTAATACCTTTTTTATGAATTTTAGATCCATTTTGATTGTTCTTTTGATATTAGTGAAGAATAAATAATCATGTCCTTCAACAGATTGGCTGTATACCTGTTTGGGTCTTGAAAATACAATATAATAGTAACCATGATGTTTGCACTTTTGGCTTTGTGTATATCAAATTAGGATACTTCAAGTTGTCTTTTTAGCAGGTTAATTTAACGCAAATACAGGTTTAAAGAATTAAAGCTTGTAACTGCAACTTAATGGAAACGCATATTTCGTGCACAAAAATGGGAATGCAATATTGGAAGTGTGTTGGTTACATATATTTGTATATAGTCAAATTAATGTATGTAAATTGGATAAGTTGGAGGGCATTATTAGAAAAAGAAGTGTGAGAGATTCCAACGAAAGAAATTCAAGCAGAGGAGACATGAATGACTCTGCCCATGAAAATATGAAAGACAGAGTGGGAGTCTGGGTGCCTTGGGCATCCAAAGTGGGTCAGGGGAGTTGAATAATACTGTTATTGTCAAAGTTGGGGCCTTAGCCTTATCAAAAATAAGAAAAAAGTTGTCGCCTCAGAAATTTTAATTATTCCATAAAAAAAATTTAATTATGGAACTTATAAGTGATGCTAATATTTTGGTGAATAAAAGTGTAGAGAGGCCACACACATTAAAGAATATCCGTATTGAGTTATACCTACTTATATCGAGAGATAAATAATATTATCTTAACTTCATTAGAAGTTATTGAACGCTGAGCTATAGTTTAAAAATAATAAGTTTAAAGAGCTTTTTATGAGACTCAAACTTGAAATCTCTCGTCTAGTAAACCTCTAAGGAGAAAGTTCAATGCCACTAGCCACGGTACGCCGCTCCTTTTATAGCACCATAATTGATCAGCAACCTACTTGTGGTTTTAACCAGCAAAAATTGACTTATTTAAAAATTAAGTAAAAGAAAAAATAGGCTTAAATCCTATGATATCATATGTCCAAACTTTTTAATTTGTTGTTTTTCTTTTGTTTTTATGCTTTTGAGTATGATATATGATATTATTACATAAGAGACTTGCTATTAAGATTTTTCTATATGTCTTATTTTTTAAAAAAGATTTAAAAGACCCAATTTTGTGTTTTATTTATTTATTTTTTTCATTGGTTTTAAAGCATACCTTGGCAACATTTTTTAATTTAATGTGGTTGATTTCCACTCTTTTGCAATCTTTCGCTACAACAACTACAGCTCTAACTAATTATCCACCCCTTCTAGTGTGATTTTTGTAGAGTCATATTATTTTTTATCGTGTAAAAAATGAAGAGATTGCGTAGGCGATCTAAGAAAAGATTACGGACAAAAAAGAGTTTATAATATTTACTGCCAAGAAAACAGAAAAGAGTTTATAATATTCACTACCCAGAAAAATCATAATAAGAAATACTGAGTATTGAAGCTTTTCTTAAAAAAAAAAAAAGACTAAAAATGTCACCAACAATAATTGTTCCTAATTGTTAGGTTTTTAACCCTTTCATCTGCATAACATGGCACGTGTATTTGGTTGACTTTTTGACATCTGATGTAACAAATTTTACATATCATTTTAATAATAGTTTGTAAAAAAGGACTGTTTTTTTTTTTCATTTAGTAAATAGATTCGAATTAATAATTTAATTTGAGTTAATGTGATTTAAATTAGAATTTAAGTTAGTGATTTAAATTATTATCCGAATTGATATTTAGATGTGCATTTAAGTTTTAATCTGAGTATGGAATAAAATTGAAATTTGTGTTTGAAGAAGTAGTGAAAATAGTTTTGATTTATCAACAAATCTAATAAAATCTTAATGTTAATGATACTAAAAAATATGCAATATAGATCTTGATTTATTCCTCTCTTCACTAGAAACACAATGAAAAAAGAATCATTTCAATTAGATAACAAATGAAGAAGTTATGCTGTTTTTCCTCAAATATAGAAGAGAGAATTTTAGTTTTTATTTTAGCAGAGATATTCGAGTATCAAAAATTTAAGGGAGTCAAAACTTTGAAAACTTAGATTCTTGATACTCAAAAGATTCAGATTTTAAAGGAAATAAATACATATATAAAAGATTCTTAATACTTAAATCTAAATTTGAATCAAAAATCTAAAGAGTTCTCGACAAAAACAGGCTTTGTCTATCAGGTCTTTCACTAATAATGTTTTAAAATTGTAAAGGCTCTTGTGCACGTATCTGAACGTGTCAGTCTGTTATATATTGGATGTTCATTGTTAAACTTCAAGAAAAATGTATAGCGTTGTTTTAAAATAAGACCAACTTGAAAAAACAATAACAATAATGTGCACGACCCTGGGCATGCAGATAATATGCACATATAGTTTAAGGAAAAATATACATGTACAATACACACACATATATTGATATATAACACAATTACGTGCCCAAATGTCCATCATATTATAATTTGTTATTGTAAACCGTTTCTCTGAATCTATTTCTATGCCAGTCACATTGCTTTCCAATTTCATGATTATAATTATCTTCTTTGTATATTATTTCTTATTGAATGTCGAAACAGTATAGGTCTAAACTAACGAATCTGTATGAGCACAACATGTTAAAAAATAAGCACAATATAATTTGACATGGTTATTAAGTGGGTTACTTTAAGATATTTATTGAATGGATTGAGTTGATACGACTCACAAACAAATACGTTAAAAACACAATAAGTGAGCTTGAAACAGACTCAATAAACGACACAACCATAATACAGTATTGTACTCTTCTTTTTTTCCTTAAAAAGATTATCTCATTTGAGTTCTTTGGTAAGGTTTTCAATGTAATAGGGCCTTTTAAATAATATGCTTCATTTTGGTTAACAGCTAATTTTTTTATACTCAATACTTAAGTTATTTTTTCTTATTTTGTTTATAATTTTACTGTTACACAAGATTGAAAGATAGGCAAGTTGAGAGCATGATACAAATATAAATGGGTTGTGAATCAAGTCTAACGCCATAAATCATAAACGAGCCTAACATGATTATTAAATAAATCGGTACAACTGCTTGCATCTTAATAGACCCAAAATAAATGAGTCATGATACGACATGTAACACCCAAGATTTAGTTAAGTAAGATTAGCATGTAAATTGTGGATTTGTATGCCCTAATGTGATTTAAACTTAATTTAAACATTTTGTGGTATATTTTAAATTTATCTAACTTTTAGTTATCTTTATTCGTTATTTTAAATTTTTGAAACAAACAATTTGTTAAATGTCTAACATGTCCCTTAGGAAAAACCATGTGTTGGAACATGGCTTTCACTCTGCAAAACTACATTTTCCTCTATTTAATCTCTCTTCCTCTTTTCCTTCCCTACTCTCTTTCTCAGCTCTCTCTCTCATGTTATACTCTCCCTCTCTCTCCCATTTTTGATTTCAAAATTTTGAGTTAAAATTTTGAATCTCAGCTAGATTGGGAGCTCAGGAACGCGATTGGGCTTCTACATACTAGATTTAAAGCTCAGATTTGAGGTTAGTTTAGTAAATTTTCAAAATTTCAAACTTTTTTCCCAATTCTCTAAATTTGTTTGAATGTTGAAATTTGAGTTTATAGAGCTTAGAAAACCTTAAATCTAAGTTACTTGAACCTAAATTATCATGAATCTAGGCTTGATTTCACTAAAATTGGATTAAATTTTATTTTTCTATTTTTTTCCATTTTTAGAATTTTTAAGAAATTCTTCTGTAAATCTTGTTTAAAAGCGTTAAAAAGTGTTTTTACGTGTTTTTCTACCATTTATGAACATTTCCTATGCTTGAGAACTAAGAAAATAGGTTAGAAATATAATTTTAGATTCGGGGAGGCCGAGACTCGAAGTCTCGGGTCCCCAGATTTTTTCAGTTCGGCAGGCCGATTATGAGTATCGACAAGCCGGACTCATGGGTTCGGCATGCTGGATTCATATCGTCGGCAGGCCAAACCTAGGCCAGTTCAGCAGGCCGGTGCTATATATCCGGCAGGCTAGACTATACAGTTCGGCAGGCCGAATGGAGGAGTTTGGCAGGCCAACCAGACCTTATAAAATTTTATCGTTTTCATATGTTTTCACTGTTTAAAACCTAGATGAAGACCTTGACCCTATGATATGATATTTTGATTGTAAAGGGCATACTAAAACACCATAAAATAGCATAATAGTGTAGAAGACTCTAAGTTAGAAAGTGATGAAGTTTAGTTTACTTCTAAGGTTAATCGTGGTTCCGTAGAGCTAACGTATAATAGGTCGGGACTGCGATGCTGAATCACGATGCAGGATATCAAGGGAGGACTTCTATCCCTTTCTTGGTAGCCAGGTTTTAATGGATTTGGCCTTAAAGATTCTTTCAAAATGTTTTCAATAAATGACAAAATGTTTTAAATATTTTCAAAGGGGGCCTTTGGCCACAAAAAGATTTCTTGCCGAATGATTTCTTCCAAATTGATTTTTAAGAAATGATTACAATGAATTTCTCAGTATTTTCATTTCATATTTTAAAATGAATGATCATAATAAATCAAATAATAAATGTAAATGAAAATACTTGGTAAGATAAGACCTAAGTAAGACATGATACCGGATGCATTATAAATACCGTCCGAAATGAGACAATTGAGCATGATGCCATATACAGAGATCGGGTCGTGGGGAGTGCGACCTTGAGGGCAGGTCCAGAAACCCAACTCGGCCACTACGGTGGTGATATTATAGCTTTGCCAAAGAACAAATAATAAAAGATAATTCCAGATGAATAGGAATTTTAAAGGTAAGAATGAATTTAATATGTTTTATTTATCTTTCTAAAATTTTATAAATTATTTTCAAATATGAAAATTTATGTTTAGAACTAATGTTTTTCTAAACCTAGTCCTACTAAGCCTTTCGCTCATATTTCTTTATTTGTTTTAAGACCCTTTTCTCCTAGGTGGATTGCAGCTTAGGACCAACAGGGAGGCAGCAAGGTAAACAGGTGAATCATAGGAATACTGTTTTAGGTTATTGCTTTATTTAAATCAAGGCATGTATTATTTTATATGTTTATCTCTTGTATTGAAATGTGATTGTAATATTTTATTGTCGATAATATGTGTGTGCACTAATGCGGGTCTGGTGGGGCCCGGTATATGTTTAATTGTCTTTAATGTTTTACTTCTTAGTTAACTGTTTCAAAACAACGATAATTTTTTTAAAATGTTTTGAACTATCACGTTTTTATTAAAATAACCCAATCACTTAATTGGTGATTTTAATCAAAAATCTGCTTTAATTAACTTAATTAATCCACCATGTTACTACCCGTACTCTGGGCGTGACACGACATAACCCATTTAATATCACTATTCCTTATTAATATCCACAGCTTTTTTTTTTTGAAAGGATATTCAAAGCTAATCGTAATAAATTAAAATTTTTGCTGTTTGCCATAATTAAGTTCTTTAATAAGAGACGTCATCTCACAACTCAAAATAGGCCCTCAAATGATAAATAGGAATAGCTTTGCCACTAAATTCTCCACTTGGATACTTGCGTGTAACTTAGAATTAGTGAAAGCCATTCCTTGTGGATAACAGAAATACATAACCTCAGCATAAAGCAAAGCAATACAGAAACACAAAAACAACGTTTTCAACATTAATGGACAAAAAGAGAAAGAGGGTCATCTTAAAAATTTGGGAATGATCACTTGCTTGCTAGTCTAGTTGACTATATAAAGGGGTTCGTCGTTTGATGAAGATATCATGTGTTCTTCGAAGCATATATGTTAAGCGATAAGATGCTTTGAAGTCATCATGGAATTAGGAGATCAACGATTAAAAGCAACTCAAGTTACACACGGTTTTGATTTCTTTTAAGGTTGGAATGATTCAACGGACCGAACTTTCAATCTTCATTGGGAAGAAGTGACTGCCAACAAAGTAGTTTAACCAAGTTGTGGGAAAATCAAAGAATAAAAAAAAGAAAAAAAAAAACACCTAAATTGCTAAACAATAAAACAAGGTCCTATTCCACCCGGTCGTTAGTGCACGTTTTTAGATCATTAAAAATCTTATCTTAAATATTTTTATGCAAATTTGATGATTAAATGATAGCTATTTATTAATTGATTACTTTTTTAATACCCATGAAAAATTGCCTTAAAACAAATACTAATTTAGTTTGAATCGAGACTCTACGTAATATTAAAAGTATAGTAGTTCCCCACTTGGTTTTATTTTTCCAACTTTGATTCCCAAATACATATGCCCTTGGCTTTTGCATTAAAGGACAATATGGATGTGCGTGAGCTGGATATCTCTCGGATCCTGCACTATGCATAAGAGTTCAACTTGAATATCGTAAATAAATTTATTTAATATATATCCATATATGTGGGTGTACATATATATATATATATATATATATATATGCAACTAGGAATTGGGTTGGTGTTTTTTAGCCCTTAAAGAAACGCTAAAAGGAAAAAGGAAAGAACGTATCATGTATGGTGTAAGAGGTTCCCAGATGGATCATATATAATATATACACATGCAAGTTCCACGTTGGATGAGTTGGAAACATTAGATTATGAGCAACTTGGTCTTCGGCATTTCTTTACTAGGAAATCATCCTCAAGTTGGGAGATTAAACTAATTTTGTTGAATGATATTTCATTGAACATATATATCTTTTCTAGTATTATTTCAAATCCAAGAGTGCGTGCCGTCTATATCTATATTAGTTGCAAGCAATCTCTTTCTCTCTCTTTCTCTTTTTTCTCTTTCTTTCTTTTGAACAAATCCATTTTTTTTTTCTAACTTCATATATTTACTACGTAAATAATATTCTGTCAGTTGGTTCAATTGATTTGGGAGTCATCGTGACTTGACTTCCAAATCAACCCAAAGAAATATTCCTCGCCTTCCTTAGTCTCACATTAGGGAGTTATCATGTACTTTCAAAAAAAAAAGTTGTGAATTGAATAGTAATTTCCTCACCGTGACAATTATCTTTGTTATTTCTTCATTACTAACCCTTATACTATAAAGTATAAAGAGTAAATAATATGTGATAAGCTTGAAAGTTAAAACCAGTAATTATGTCCCAAATAAATATACATAAATAATGTATATGTATAGTGCTAATTAAGTGGCCAATGAGGACAACATGTAAAAGGAACAAATATTGATAGTTGTTTTTTTTTAACCAAAAAAAAGAGAAAAAAAAGTTAGGGGCATCAAGATGTTATCCGCTTGTGTGTTTCCTACCACGTTGAGTTGATTGATCTTTAAAGAAAAAGAAAATAAAAGAAAAGGACTAGAAATATGTTTTTGGAATAATTCAATTGGGAACGTATTGAGTGGACAGGACTCTGTCACTCTCCCGGTAGGCCTCTGCGCCTCTTCATGTGTTCACACCACCCTTGCCGCGTCATAGACTTAATAACACAAATAATTCATGAAAACAAGAGACTAGACCTCTCATTTTTTTCTCACCGTTCAATTTTATATCAATAATTCAACTATATCTTCTTCTTTTTTTCATATTAACTGAAGGGCAAGGATTTTTTTTGTCGGAGTTTATAGTTACATCAGAAAAAAGAACTATCAAATGTGATGATTTTTCTTTGGTGCGTTTTTACGTGTAATTAATTTGATGCCAAAGTGCACTGCATGTGGGAGTAATTTTGTAAGTTTTATTTAGGGTTAAAGTTTTGATTTTGATTTTTTTATTTTTAGTTTTTTTAGTAATAGAGATCTTATGTTGTTAATATACAATTAACACTAAACATTTTTTGGAAAAAGGGTTATTTAATAGAGAGGAATAAAAATGACTACATTTTGAAAAAGCATATTTCAAATTTATAACAACTTGATTGTAAAGAAATCCCTGGCCAAAAAGAACAAAAAGAAAGGAAAAAAAAAAAAGCAAACAAGGAAAGAAAAAAGTAAAATAAAAAAAAAACGAATAAGAAATAGTGGGGTAAAAAAGGCAGAAGAAGGGAAAGATTGACACTTAGTAAGTACATGAGAATGCAGTAAAAGAGAGTTTGTCTTTTTTATATAAGTACCAGTCAGAAGCACAAGTTATGCATATACATCTTCTACTTGTTGCATATGTGTATATATATATATATATATGTTTGAGTACGAGGATTCATAATATTAAAAATACATCTATATATACAAGTTTACAAAGATTAGAAAAACATAGACGAAAATGTAATGTTATATCAAGGAAAAGAGAATAAATAAAGAAAACGAAAAAGATATTGAAAGGAAAAGGGTAAATACAAAAAAGAAGAGGTAAAGGGGAGACATTTGTTACATTTGGAAAGAGTTTCAAAACATGCATCATCAATTTGATATAAGGAATAAAAATAAATATTTGAAAAGGAATTATTATTAGATAGAAAATAATTAGAAGATATTAAAAAAAATAGTTAGAATGGTTACAATTAAAAAATGATTGAGTATGGATAGTTACATTTTTTGGAATTCTTTTCAATAGGGTAAAAAAAAAAAAGAGAAAAGAAAGATAAAAGAAAGAGAAAGCTAAACAAGAATAAAGAAGTCGAATTGGCACTTTTATATATGAAAAATAGTGTAAAAAATGCATATATTTGGATGAAACCATACCAACTTGTGCCTCAAGAGGGACCCCAATGCAATTCTCTGCACCAACGCTTTTTTTTTTTGTGAAAGGAAAACCTACACTTTTTTGTTATAATTGTTCTGTTAGTTAGTACTTAGTGTGAAAATAAGCCGGTAAGTGTTTAGCATTTTTTTTCCAGCATTATTGTGAATACTAAAAACATAACTTTAGGTTTTTTTTAAACTACATATAAGATTATTGTAAAGGCGTATAATACCTAAAATAAACATACTTGAGTATACATATGCACAGTTTTAGTTTTCCATTTCTAATACTATTATAAACATTCATATTATTTTTACACCAAAATACTAAAAACTCTAATTATAATTTTGTTTAAAATATTTGAGTAAAAATTTGAGACTTTAAACAAATATTTAGCAAATATATTTAGTTAAATTTGCTATGAAAATAAATAAAATAGATGGATTGAGAATTATCTTTTATTATTTAGGTTGTTTTAATAAATTCGAACAACGAATGCAATAGTTGATTTGCAAAAGCCTTGCTTCCAAAATTTTGCTAAACGGAATTTGAATATCATGCAATATTTAAGGGAAATCGAATATCATGCTAAACGGAATTCTAGAGTTTTTTTTTTTTTTTCCTTCTATCAAAGTGTTTGAAACAGGTATATTTGACAATCAATTTTCTGAAAATTATTGATGAGGCTTAATGTCGACACATGCACTTCCTGCAACTACGCCGGTCCTAATTTATTTGCTCAAGATAAAATACTAAATAAGAAGCAATATAAAAGCCGAAGTAGTTGGCATTTCTGTCAAGCTATAGATATCGCCGAAAATAATAATTTTGGCAGTAATTTGGTGGCCAAACCATCCAAAAACCATGCTGTCAAATCCATGGTTTTAAGCTTTGTTAAGAAACAAATTGGCCTTTTTTCCTTTTTTTTTCATGGAAGCAGTATATGGTCCACACTCTCTTTAAAAAAAAATGATGAAGTTGTTTGAACCGCACACTATAGCTATTAAGTAGGCTTAGCATACTTAAACGTTCAATCTATGGTTGGAGTGAAAAGACTTACAAACAACTAGGTTATTCTTACTCGTCGAAAGTTTTACACTATAACATATTTTTTTATATTATATTATATGAGCCGTAGACTATTTATGCTTTCTACTTTAGAGTTCAAATCACTTTCTTAAATATTCTAATTGTACTCAGAAGCTGCTATATTCATAATTGTTTCCATATAAGTGACCGCCATTAATTTTTACCAGTTATATTTCTATCTCCCTTATTCTTTTCTCTCTATGCTTGTAGGATTTTAGATGCAACATTCTTATAGGAGTTTATTAAAAGAGTCATGTATATATTGTTTTAAATTTTCTAATATTCGGAATTAACATTCAAATTAGTAGTATTGATTCGGTTGAAAATGATGGCAAAAGAGTTTGCCAAAACAAATTTATAAGCCAACGTCTTTTTCATTGTCCTTTTTTGTAATTAACAGTACAACAGCCGCTCGTTTGACATGAATTGACATTTACATTACTAAATACCGATTTCTTATCTCCCATACGCCTGTCTCTAAACAACAACAACGATAAGAATCATGACAATACGTAGAGGGAAAGAAATGATTTTTTATTCTCCCTACCATCTAGGAAAGAATATTTGTATTTTCATATCTTGCATTTTAAAGTTAATAAAATATCAAAAGAAAATAATTTCAACAAATGTATAAATTGAAAGACAAATATTTATGGGCACGAATCGTAAAATTGCCAAATTATTATATTTAAAATGTGTGTTTAGTAAATCAGTATGAACTAAAAAAATAAATTCAAATATAATATGATGTAAGAATCATACATTGGATAGTTTTAACTCATGCGTTTGAAAAATTTTGTTAAACACAAATTAAAACAATGTAATTATGTGAGGGATAGATATAAAGACAATTTTTTTTTTTATAGAACTAAAAATAATATTTATTGATTCTTACTGTGATTCGGCTTCGGATCAACAACGTTTGCGGTTGTGCACGGTCTTACTCTTCCCTGGCTCGTCTCTGCCTGGCCCGGGGTACCTGCCACAAGAGGAGAGGGGGCTTCGGAGGTGAGAGTAAGGTTCCGGTCAATGGCTCTCCGATGCTTAAGATAGAGGTTGCTCGGCAAAGGACGAGAGCTTGTTAGGTGGGAAGGAATCTCTTTCTCTAGAATGCAATAAATGCATTCTATTTATAGGTTACTACTTGGATCGAGTGTCAAGCGGACTTTGCCTACAACCTGAGTGTTACATCAAAGCATGTCAAGCAGCATGTGACAAGTGTCACGTCCCACGTCGATGGATTAAATTCCATCAGATGGTGAGTTATTTGTCGTTTGTCAGCCTGTAATGGCGAATAGTAGTTTGCCTGTGAGTGAGATTAATCCGGCCTGAGCTAGTGCGTGATCCAAGGTAGCATCTTGCTTAGGATGTAGCCTCGTGGGGCATTGAGAAGCACCTCGGACCGTGCGCATGTTGCGTTGGGGTCGATAGCATGCTCCTTGGGAGGCTCTGCCGAGCTATTTAACCGACCATTGAAATTTGTCTCTTTGACGGTGGTGTCGAGCTCACTTTTAACAATATTCGTAAATAAAATAATTTTAATCAGGTTTAATGGTTTTAAAATATGACAAAAAAACTTAGAGAAAAAATAAAAAACCCAAATGAAGCAGACGGAGAAAGAATAAACGACGGCAGACAAGGGGCCTGTACTTTATTCAGCTAAAAAGTGCGTCTGTACTTTATTGTACAACCCCAAACACCAAACACCCCAAAACTTACCCCGGCATCCAAACAACCCCAGACTCAAAAAAGGAGAAAAAAAACCGAAAGAAGAAGATAAAAACAAGGAACAACAAAAAACTAGAGGGCGGTTTCTGGTTTTCTTGATTAGGTGGGAGAATATTACGTGGAAAGCCCACTCTCTGTGAACAAATACATTGCATGTGGGCTATCCTAGCGTGTATTGTATCATACCGAACCTTCACTCCTCGAGCAATAAAAGCTTCCGACAGACCAACTCTCACCCTTCATTTCCTGTTTTCTTTTTCTTCTTCTTTTTCTTCTCTGTTGTCTCTTTTTGCCCTATCTGATAGGGTTTTCCATGTCCTTCTAGCTCCGATTTCTCCATCTCATGCATCCTCGCCTTGAAGCCGCCATAATCGTCGCCTTGGTAGCCCTAATTCTCGTTGCCTCTCTCTTTTTTGCCTTCTTTGGAGGGTTCTTCGCTGGTAATCTCTGCAGCTTTTACGTCCCGGGGTTTTTTAAGCAGTATCCATGTCGAAGATCTTTGGTTTCACTGGTAAGCTTTCGAATTTCATGTTTTTAGGGTTTTGCTGGTCGATTCTGGTTTATCGTTGAATTTTGGGGATTTTTAGGTGATAGGGTTGTAGATCAGATGTTTTGCTTGTTTATTAGATGATTTTGGTGGTGTTGTGGGATCTTAGGCTCGTGATTTTAGTTTTGTTGTGAAATCTTGGATATATGTGAATAAAGTTTTAGTTTTGCTAGGTTATGTAGTCGATGTTTGTCTTAGTTTTTAGATGAATAAGTAGTAGTGGTTAGATGATTTCGTTTGTTTATTAGATGATTTTGGTGGTTTCGTGGCATTTGAGGCTCATGAAGTGAGTTTGCTGTGAGATATTGGATGTAGGTGAATAAAGTTGTAGTTTTTCTAGGGTATGTGGGTGATATTTATCTTATTTATTAGAAAACGAGAGAACTTGAGGCTGATAGCTGCTAAGATGACTTCTCTGTAGTTAATTATCTGATTAGAAATCTTGGAAGATTTGTTTCCTTGTGATCTGCGGTTGTTTGTGGTACTAAAACTGTTTGGCAAGGAAAAGATGCAAACAAGATTTAGATGATGATCTTTTTGTTTTGGTTGGGATGTTTTGGCTGAGCAAGTTTATATTGATTTCTCAGGTAATGATGATTTTTGCCCTGGGGGGCGGATATATTCAAACCCCAAGGATTCCAGCCTCTTTTTGTCCCTTGGTAATCCTGTGGATGTCTATTTTCCTTCTCGGAAGAGATCTCACATCAGTGCTCCATTTGTTTTCGCTGAAGAGAGGTTTCAGAAGAAGAAGAAGGCATCTATTGATATTCTTCCAGACGAATGCCTCTTTGAGATCTTTAGACGGTTGCCTGGTGAGGAAAGGAGTGCTAGCGCATGTGTATCAAAGCGCTGGCTTATGCTTTTGAGCAACATCCGCAGAGAGGAATTGTGCAGCGAGAAAACTTCTGCATCGAAGTCTGAAAATGATATTTCTGAAGAGAAGGGTGAGGATCGAGAAATTGAGACTGAGGGATACCTCTCCAGGAACTTGGAGGGGAAGAAGGCTACAGATGTTAGACTTGCTGCTATTGCAGTTGGAGCTGCTAGCCGGGGAGGATTGGGCAAGCTTTCAATTCGAGGAAGCAATTCAAGCCGTGGGGTCACAAACCTTGGCCTCAAGGCGATTGCTTATGGGTGTCCTTCTCTAAGAGTTTTCTCACTGTGGAATACGACTACTGTTGGAGATGAAGGTCTATGTGAGATTGCTGATGGATGTCATCTTCTAGAGAAGCTCGACCTTTGCCAGTGCCCTGCGATATCTGACAAGGCTTTGTTTGCTATTGCAAAGAACTGTCCTAACTTGACTGAGTTAACAATTGAGTCATGTTCAAACATTGGTAATGCAGGCTTGCAAGCTGTTGGTCGGAACTGCCCCAAGCTGAAATCTATTTCAATCAAAAATTGTCCCCTTGTTGGGGATCAAGGGATCGCAAGCTTGGTATCATCCGCTTCTTTTGTCTTGTCAAAGGTGAAGCTTAAGGCGTTGAACATCACTGATGTATCACTTGCTGTTATTGGCCATTATGGGAGGGCAATTACCGATCTTGCCCTTACAAGCCTTCCTGCTGTGAGCGAGAGAGGCTTCTGGGTCATGGGCAACGGTCAAGGGCTTCAGAAGCTGAAATCTTTGACAATCACATCCTGTCAAGGAGCAACAGATGTGGGGCTTGAAGCAGTAGGGAAGGGTAGCCCAAATTTGAGGCAATTTTGCCTTAGCAAATGTTCGTTTGTATCTGATAATGGATTGGTCTCTTTTGCCAGAGCTGCAGGATCGCTAGATAGCCTTCAATTAGAGGAGTGCCACAGGATCACCCAGTTTGGGTTTTTTGGTGCTCTTGCAAACTGTGGTACAAAATTGAAGGCTATTTCTCTTGTATGCTGCTTGGGTATTAAAGACCTGAACGTGGGATTGCCTCAATTGTCTCCTTGTGATTCCCTGCGAACATTGTGCGTTCGTAACTGTCCTGGTTTTGGTGATGCTAGCTTGAAAGTGTTGGGAGAACTATGCCCTCAGCTGCAGCATGTGGACTTTAGCGGGCTTCAGGGAATAACAGATTCTGGCCTTCTTTCTCTCCTGGAGAGCTGTGAGGCTGGCCTGGCAAAGGCTAACCTTAGTGGCTGTGTCAATCTGACAGATAAGGTTGTTTCAGCAATGGCCGAGTCCCATGGTTGGACTCTAGAAATGCTAAATCTTGAAGGTTGCGTGAAGATTAGTGACGTGAGCGTGGAGGCTATTGCAGATAACTGCCCTTTGCTCGGTGAGCTTGATGTCTCGAGATGTGCCATCACTGATTTCGGGCTTGCAGCCTTGGCTCGTGCGAACTACCTCAACCTGCAGATCCTTTCTTTGTCAGGGTGCTCTTTGATATCAGACAGGAGCTTACCTGCCTTAGGAAAGATGGGTCACACCCTTGTGGGGTTGAATCTCCAGCACTGCAAGGCAATCAGCAACAGCACAGTTGACCGGCTCTTGGGCGAGCTATGGAGGTGTGACATCCTCTCCTAGATAAAGAGGAAACTGATGATCTCCCGTGGCAACAGTGGCAAACAAGACGGAAGGGAGTTAGAGAAAAAAATAAGAATGTTGCAGAATCTTAGTCAGCTTTTGTGAGTAGCAGCACTTGACGTTTCCAGCTCCATTAGCTAAGGAAGGGTCTTTTGTCTTCCATAGTCCGGGTTTCCTTTTCCAGGGAGGGTGGCCGTAACCCCTTTTTTGCAGGTTTGTTGCTGATGGCGGAAATCTGTTCATGTCTTTTTGGCTCTCAGAATGAGATGTCATTTTTTTGCGGCCATGTTTTTCCTGAGAAGTCCTCTTCCGGGCTCTGGATTTAGGTTCTTTTTCCAATTGTACTGGTTTTCTCTTGCTAGGTGTTGGGGCCTCTGTTTTTTGCTTGCCTTGCATTTGTCTAAACATCAAGTGCTTGTGCAAAAGCTGTTTGTATCCCTTTGGAAGTCCCTACTCCTAGTTTCTCTGTCTTTGTCGTATCGTTGGTTTTACCGAGTCTTTCACGTTTTTGAAGCTGTGGTTCTCTACGTGATGGTTTGGTCTTTAATCTTTATATCTTGATCAAAAAGGGTAGGTTGAAGGTTCCTGGAGTTCTATAAATGTTTGGGTTGCTTTTGGCAGTTCAAATTTTTGGTGCCAAGTGTTTTGGGGCTTTGGCCATGGCAGCAGGTTATATGTAGGTCTGCCATGACAACCTCTAGGGGTTGTTTTTTCCTCCTCCACCAAAGCCCTACTTCAGGCTTCATTTGTTCATGAACTGTTGTACCCTGCAACCATTATTATTATTTTGTAATGAACTCGATATCTACCCTTTTTTCGTTGTATCTTTGACATGTTGATCAAATAAAATTTCTATTATTGTCTGTCTCTCATTTGCTGCTTTAGTATTGTGCTTCCTCTTCTTTGGTATTTCGTTTGATTCAGAAAAATATAATCTTCTGAAGTGAGATGTGCCAAGTCTACTTTCACGTGGACGGCAGATTGTATAATTATTGATGATGTTTGTTGTTGAATTTTTGCACAAAAGGACGCAAAACCATACAACGGATTAAATTCATTGCATCGTTTTTTAAAAGGAATTCATTGCATCATTAATGGAGGGATTTAAATTTATTTATTACATTGACTTGAAAATGACGAAGAAAAAGGGTTATTTATTGCTTTAAATCGAAAAACACAAAGCAAAGGGTTTATTTGCCTTTGTAACCCTATAGTTTATCTAAATCCTATAACTTTGGTTTTTTATGCCAATACCTTGGATTAGATTTAATATTTAAGTTTATTTTTTTTCAATCATTTTAGACCTTCAAAATTGCTCAAAATGCTCTCTAAGTTGTAAAACAAGAAAACTTAGACATACTTGAAAACATTTTATACTAATGGTTTTAATTTTAAGAATGTATAAAAATACTCTTAAGATAGGTGTTTTGTATGTTTTTGTTTTTCTTTTCTTTTTTTTATTTGAAATTTTGAATTTTTTTTTTGCTTGAAAATAATTTGATCATTTTAAAAATAAAAATCAACTTTAATTGAGATTTTTGTATTAAATCTAACACGGCTACATACATTCGAGATTAAAAACTGAAAGTATTGTATTTTAAAAATCTAAAACAAAATATATTAAAATGTATATATACCAAAGAAAAAAGATGTGAACATGCGTCAAAGGAAAGGTAGGCGTCGCTTTACCATGAAGCTTCATCCACATTCATTAATCAAATAGCCATTTCACATTTCAAGGAAATTTCTTGAATGCGTGTGTGAATCCCTTGAATTCTGAATGTAATCTTATCTCGAAATTAAAATAAATTTAAGCGTATTTTGAAAACGGTGCCTTTCAAGTTTGGCAATTTCTGGGCAAGTGTAAGGGGTATTTAGGTAATTTTGAATGAACTATGAAAGGAGCTTTGTAGTCAAAAAGCATCAAATACAGAGAACTGGTAGAAAAGAATCTCTAGGAGGGCTGCATAGTTGGCATGTATTTGTCATGTAATCAATAGGGCTGAATTGGGGAAAAAAATCTTTGGCTGTTGAAATAGTATCTAGTAATAGTATTTTATCAAAAGATTTGGTGAACAAAATTTATTTCTTTCATGCAACTCCCTCGCCATAGGACTTTGACCGGATTCTGTTTTCGACCTTTTTTGGGAATAGTTGTTTGGTTGCCTAGAAAAAATTATAGAAAAGATCGAAAATTATGGAAAAGATCGAGTTTCTGGTAATTGTAATCCAATAGATATCATCAAATATATCGTGCATCCAATCCCATGTGAGGTTGTTGATAATTTAATCTGCTAATCAGATTTTGTCATATCCGATCACATGTGAAATGGGCTTCAATTGGGTTTGGCCCATGATCTGTTAGTAGCATGAGGCAACTAAAAACAAGTAAAAGATTACACTAAATGAGAGAATTTATTCAGAATATATTTAAATATAGAAAGTCATGTGGTTGTTACCATAATAAAGTCACATTTTATACTCTATAGTATAGTAATTATTTTATTAATTTTAATTTTTACTACGCTTAAAATATTTTGAAAATTTTACTATCTTTCAACTTCACTGTTAAGATTTTGTTACATGTATAAGAAAAAAAAAATATGCAACTACCGTATGATCCTGGTCATAATTTTATAATTTCTAAGAGCACTGACCAAGACTGTACCTTGGAGGATATGGACCTACAGATCCCATGTGGCAGGGATAGACATACATTAGATAAAATTATGATGTTCTTTTTTTAAAAAATAAAAAATAAAAGGAAAAGGGAAAAAATAATGGCCAAGAGTTTATTATTACGCGCTTTCATCTCATTGGAAGTAACTTATAGAACCGTCATTTTAGTTGTACAGTACTTTTGTAGTAAAATTAGCTTTGAAAGAAAAATATTGACAAGAAAAAAAAAAAGTTCGAACAAGTAAAGAAAAATTGTTACAAATTAAACAGGGAGCCATAATTTTAAGCTGCCATAAGTTACGAAGTCCATGATACGGTATAACATTTTTTTTATGGGTCTTTCCTCCTATCATCTTGCCTCTTTATTTCATCCTTTCATTTTGGGTGAATATCTTTTAATTTATTTGTTTGCCCCTTTTTTTATCGGTTGAAATTGGACTTTTCAAACGTTACTCAAATGTACATGATGAAATAGGATGCGCTTGAACTTGGGCATTTTTGAGTGAGAAGAAATTTATCCCCTTAATGAGAGAAGTTAAGAACATTAAACTTAGTGATTATTTTTTGTTTGAAGAAAAAATCTTAGTGTTTCTGTCCTTGATTTCTTACAAATTTTTCACTTATGCTACATGCTTGGAATCCACCGTGATTCACAAGCTTAAAATGGAAAAGATCTGACCCAACAGTGGTTTTTTTATTTTATTTTTTTTTATTTTTATTTTTATTATGTTAGAGGGCTGTAAAGTAGAAGTTGTCATGTAATCTTAAGTTGTCATGTAATCTTAGTGTTTCTGTCCTAGATTTCTTACAAATTTTTCACTCATGCTACATGCTTGGAATCCACCGTGATTCACAAGCTTAAAATGGAAAAGATCTGACCCAACAGTGGTTTATTTTTATTTTTATTATGTTAGAGGGCTGCAAAAGTAGAAATGAGGAGGTCATAGGGCATAATATGACATTTGCTTTATGTAACAATAACTTTTAAAAGCATAACAAAGAATTTTCAGGGACACCAATGATAAGCATTTCTAATATTATTGTTATGTAAAATAATGGGTATGTTATGGTCCTTATTTCTACCTTTTACAATGCGAGACCAATCTTTTATGAACAAAAAAAAAAGGACATAGAATTGTTTCATTTCCCATAGTCATTTATTTAATCTATGAATAGGAGAACACCCTCAATCAGAATCGTTGAGTGCTGCCTAATCATTTATACCAACATCATACCCCAATTAATATTCCTTGTATATAATACATATATTCTCTTAAATAATCTCCATTAATAATCCTTAAAACACAACCCAACTTCCACTCTAGCTATATTTGTTGTTTGAGTTACAAATGACAAAAGATCAACGGCCTTCTCAGTGACAATGGCAGCAAATTCAACACATTTACACGGGCGAAACTGATACGCGTAGTTATAAACTTGCGAATGAATTAGCTTTTCTTTTTGCCTTTCATTTCCTCAACAAACTGAACAATGATTACAAGGCACCGCTCAAAATGCCTGCAACTTTCAAATTGGCAAAGCCGTTGCCTGTTTTATAGTAAGCATGTAGCTGATCAATTTTCGAATTCTCAGCAGTGATCTAAGATGACTATTAAGCAGCTTGATTGCGATAAAATAAGCACAAGGGACGTTCACAACACAAAATCAGCTTTCATTGACTAACAATTCCCAGTTGTTCAACAGAAAAATACGCTTAGAATACTTCCAATCGTAAACTATCTACTGAAGATTTTACCAAAATTTCCCAATAATTTCGATATTCTGGCAGCCAAGGCAGAGACTAAAGACAACATAAATTAGATCACAACCTTGCAAATAGTTACATACAATGCTGCAAACTGGAATGCAGAATACCAATGACAAGACCAGCAACCTCGAAAGCAATCAAACAAACCTACCAATGCTGCTGACTATGGACAAGATGACATAACAAACCATAAAGCAAAATTCTTCATGCCTTGTTCTTCCAATAATTGCAGTTTCTATCTTTCCCTTTTTATTTCCATTACAGAAGTCATTCCAAAGCTCTGTAATTCTGCATCAAATTTTTGTCCATACTCTTTTGCTCAAGGCTCCACTGCTATCGGTGCTTGAACCGAGGCGGGTTGAGTATTCTCTTCAATCACTGGCTTATCATCTGTGTTGGTCTGAGCTTCACTTGGCTCAGCTTCGGGGACCACCTCCTCTTGAGCGCAGGATCCATGTTCACCGGTTGAATTGGATGTCTTCTTCTCTTCATTTGTTGCATCTGATACCATTGCCTGCTCTTGATTTGTGTTAGATAAGCTGGTTTTCTCTTCATTTGATGCCTTGGTAGAAGTTGTTTTGCGCCCCTTTGTTGCATTAGATAAGGAGATCTTCTCAGATGGTAGGGTGGGAAGAGACCTGCGTTGTGGCTTCTTCACAAGCCCAACAGGTCCTTTTGATGGATTCTTGGAAACTTTCTCATCAAGACTTAGCCTGCCGGATTGGTTGGCAGAGTTGCTGCTTCCTTCAGATTCTGTGGGAGCTAAGCTCTTTCTACGTCCAAGCTTAGGAGATTTAGCCCTTGTTGTTGGTATCTGCAAGCAAAGCAAAAGGAAACTAAAGGCTAAAGAATCGAACAGCAAAACAACCTCATATAAGCCGACTCAAAAACAAGAAACATAGATCTAAAGGCTAAAGAATCGAACAGCACAACATCATATAAGCCGACTCAAAAACAAGAAGCATAGACGCTGTTTGTTTTTGTTCTCAAAATTTTTGAAAATGTTTTTGCACATTTTTCGATGCAAAAATTTTAAAAACTCTTGAGCACAATTTTCAAAATATTCTCATTTTCTAAAACAAAAACATTTTTACCTATTTTGAAAACAATACAAAACGGCCGAGTTACAGCTATCACATTCCACAAAATTGGAATCAACGACGACATGCCATTTCGCACATAACTTTACAGTAGACTTTGGTCAAACCCTAACGTAAACTGAGAACATATATCTTCACGAGTTGGCTAGATTAGTAACCATCATATATATATATATATATATATATATATATATATATATATATATATATATATATCTATACTTTGCACGCTCCGAGCAGGCCATCATTGGAAGAGAAACAATTTAATATAAAGGAGAAACAGCCAAGGGGAAAAAGTCGTTGCAAGATTTGACTCATTTTAGGATATTTTATGACTAATGATGAATTCTTGCAAACCGAGCAAATCATTATAACTTGGTATTCAAAACTAATTGGGGAAAATTTAACATATGGAAATACTCCCTTATTTCCAAATTCCAATGCCAGAAATCAATTATAGGAAAGAAAAATTAAAAACGAAAGTTGAGGAACCAAAACTGGATGTGTGCTTAAAAGATGGTTCCTGATACGTTGAGAGATGTAAACTTATATCAGTAACAGTAAGAAAGAAAAATTCAAATGACAGTTTAGGAACCAAAAAGCTATGCAATGGTCCACTATAACGACATCAAACCCTATGTAATGCGACACACAATCACAACCATATGGAGTACAATCAGTTATATATCACAACCATATGGAGTACTATCAGTTTATATATTCTCTACATCATGATTGGCATGTTCCATGATATCCCAACTGAAAAATAGGCATGCAAACAAAAGAAATGAATTGAAGAGAATGTTAGTTTATCATTAAGTACTGATACATACGGCAACAGCTTACCTTCTTCAACTCTACCTTAGGTGGTGGAGGCTCCTGATAGAAGCTTGGCATTGGAGTTGCTTTAAAGGCCAAACTCTTTCTCAGCAACTTAATTTCAGCTTCTTGAGTTTCCTGTTGCAAATAAGTTCAATAAAGTTTAAAAGAATAGGAGTATATATAACCAAAAAAAAAAAAAAAACCGCAACAAACAGTACATCACCTTGGACTTCGCTTGCAAGTTAGTCCGCTCCACTTCCTTTGCATGAATCTTCTCCTCCAGTTTAGTGTAAAACTGCCAAATATAATATAAAAGAAAAAAATTTAACGACAGTTTTATATAAACTGCTAAAAATTAAAAAATTATAATGATAAAAAAAAGAAGACGTTGTACGTAGGAAGCACAAAACAAACCTCTTTCCTTTTTTCAGCTCGTTCATCACACTTAAAACTGAACCCATACTTTGGAAGCATAGCCATCCTATGAGGTTTGGCCGCTTCCGCTGCAGGACTTCTTCAAAGCAGTTAAGAATAAACTAACAGATTAAACAACTATGAATGTAATGATAAATGTATCTAGGAAGCACAGCTACCAGCCACTACAACCAACAGAGGAAGACAACAGATATGTATTATCAACTATGGAAAGGATACGAAGGAGATTTTGTATCTGCTTCCACTTCATCTTTATATTGGGGTTCTTTCTTCAAAGGCTTCAGCTTTGGTTTATCCCTGTGACAAGGAACTTGCAGTTAGCAAAGTTCAAACTAGAGAGAAAGAGAGAGAGAGGGTATAACTCAACCAAAATAAATACTAAAAGGAAAGAATGTTGTGCCACTCACATATTGCCTTTGGAAGCTGCTGCCTCAGACTTCGCAGATTGCTGCTGGAAACATAAAAACAGTGAGAACAATATCAGATACCAAAATGATGGGGAAAGAAAAACTAAAAGAGTGGTGTCGTCCAATTATATCAATAAACTACAAGCAACAAAACAGAAAGTTCAATGCTCAAATATGAACTTCGCAAAAATAATAATAATAATAATAACAATAACAGAACCTTTCGGTCGTTAAATGATCTACTTTGAATTGTCTTTCTTGGCTGCGAATTCGAAGCTACAGAACCATTAGGAATAGCAGATGTTGCTTCCACATCTTTTCCATCTTTGTTCTTCTTCCACGAACTTCCCAAAGCAATTCTGGGGCTTGAGGGTTTCCCATTCTTGTTCATACCTAAACCCTTTTGTGATTTGAGCTGCTTTGGATGACCAGAGCCTTTTGCTTCCCCTTCCTACAGTGGAGTCACACAGATAGGATTAGCATCCAATATTAATAAAACCAACCATACCCAAGAAGAAGAAGAAGAAGAAGAAGGGTCACTTCCTAACCTTTGCAATAGACAGACCACAGCTCTCAATGTTGTCAATTGAGTCCTCTTTCACTTCATGAGAAGATGAGTTATTGGCCATACCATCATTCACATTGGCAACAACTTTCGCATTCCCATTTGGCACTGCAGTTTCAGCACTTTTACCGGAAGACATATTAACATTGTCTGAAGTAACAAAATCTTCTACAAGGGCGGGAGTTTTCTCATAAGCACCATTTTGATGGGTCACCTCGTGCCCATCAGTTGACGCTACATTATCCGAATCCATTACAGAAAGGAAACTACAAAACAAACATGGGAAAAAGCAAGTTAAATGAAAGAGCGAAAGCAATTGACATAAACTTCAAGTTTACTCCCATCAAAGACAAAACAAAACAAAAACCTTCAAATTACACCCCAGAAAGCCACATAATCTCACACTACAAGCACCTATATGTATTTGTAGATTTGCAAAGTTTTTGCCTCGTAATATTCACACAAGGGAATTGTTAAAGAAACACTTTCAACATACTTTTATTAGCACACACCTTTCCTCTGACTAGAATTTGACCAGACAAAATCCAAGACCAAAGCTTTAATTCCATTCTTTCATGTTTCCCGGGAACCAAACGAAGTACAAGAAAGCCCAGACGCAATCGCACTTTGTCATCAAATCAATTGAGGCACGAAATTTCAAAAGTAAAGCAAGAGAGACAAGTCAGACAAAAACATAAGAGATAAAATCAAATCAAACATGTCTCATTCCCAAAATAAAAACAAGATATTGCTGTAAAAATTAAAAAACGAAAATCAAACGAAACAATTTCCACATCAACCACAAAGCATATCATCTTAATACAAAAATATAACATTTCGATAGATCCGCTAGCATGAAAGACAATGCAAGAAGCAGTGAAAGAGAATCGATGCACTTCGATTCGCGAGAAAATGCACGAGAGCAACAAAAAATAAAAATAAAAATAAAAATAAAAACTTCGGACCGTCACACAAGATAAGGCTTTTGTCGAGAAAACACAAAAAAATCGCAAGATGTGATATTTCAATCTTATGTCTTTCTCTCTTTCCTACATTCCTCCGTTTTCTCGGCATCCAAACAGAAATTAAGAAACTTCAGAAGGCAAAAACCCACTCACCTCGTGAAGCGCGCAAACAATCAGAACTTCATTAGCCCCGATTCAACCAAGTAGATTACGCCAAGGACTTAGAGAGATCTAAGAGAGAGAAGAAAGAGAAAGAGGAAGAGAGAGAAAGAGTGATAACGAGGAAGGAGTAAGCGGATCGGAGGATCCGGACCCTAAAAGGCAAGATCTTTCGGATTCAAGAGCCAAAAAGATTTTCCTTTATTTCTTTTTTTTTTTAATAATTTTTTGAGTTTTGGGTTTTTGAAATTTGAAAAAACTGATAGAAGATTAAGAGAACTTTATAATGGGATGATAGCAGAGGATGATTTGAGAAGAAATCCATTTTCACGCTCAGGTCATGTCCGAAGAGGTGTAAATGTGAAAAGAAAGAGAAAGAAAAATAGATAAAGACATACGGTTATACGGTTTTTGGGCAAATACTCACGGTTAATTAATTGACGGTGGTCACTCCAGCACTGGAATTTAACCGCTGTAATAAAACAAAAAGGAAATAATTATATTTCATGTGACTACCCTTATGATTCTTAAGATTTAGAATGAGTCCCTCTATTCTAAATATTATTTCAATAACACAACGCGCTCTTGTAAGTCATTTGGGAGCCACGGTTGAAACCATAATTTGTTGTTTTAACTAAGTTTCAATAATGCCTTTACCCGCATTTTACATTATTTTATAACTCATTTCTCAAACTATCTATTATAATTTTTATGGGAGTAAATATTTTACCTAGTTTTTTTAATGAGTAAACAGAAGAACGATAATATCTTCATGCCCCCGGCCCATTGTTAAGGTTACGGAGTTGTGACACCCGTTATTTTCCTAACGGGTGTTAAGGTAATTAAATTAATTTTTAGTGTATTAATAAAAAAAATTGCTTCATTTAAAATTTATTTTACAATATTTATTTTTATCTTTTTAATTTTTTTTAAAAAAATTCTCTTATATTTATTTAGTATATTTACTGAAAAGCCTTAGAACTTCTAATAAATCTCAAAAATGTCATATTGGCATTATGTGCGTTAAAGTCTCCAGATGAGACATAAGGATATCTTTTCCAACTACTCTTGACCCTCATTTTCTTTATTTCCTCTGTGACATGCTTCAACATGTCTCCTCCATAATTGTTTCTATCACTTCTTTTCAAAAACTTCATCTTTTCTTCCTTTTTCTTCCACGGTTCCCACACTCTTCTTCATTTCTTTGCTGAAGCAAAATACTTAGAGAACTTCTTCAAGGCAGCCATAAAAATTAGCCACCATCACCCCCATTTGAGCAAGAATTTCAGCCATACCGAAGTCAAGGAACTTGTTTTGAAGCCATTTCAAGCTTCCAACTAACCATAATCTGAGGTTAGAATCTTATGAACAAAATTAGTCTTTCATTTATAAATTTTCTTTTATACTAAAGGATTATTCAAATTTGCGTTCTTAAACCTAAGTATATGTTTGTTGCTATTTTGGAGCATATGTATGAAGTCTACTAAGTGTATATGCCCTAGACAGAAAATTTATATTGTTAAACTTTGTAATACCTCTATAGGCAGTGGCTATTTCTTGAAATTCTAGGATTAAATTAAAATGAATTTTATGAATTGGTTTGCATATTTAAAAAGTAGAGTCCTAAGCTTTCTAACGAGTTATCATAAACCGAAATCGGAGTTGTATTTTATTTTCTATGAATTATTCAATTTTCGGATTGGAAACTAGTAAACCTGTCAGTTTGTTATGGTATACCAGCTGCTAACCTGAACCAAGAACCCATCTTTGCTTACCACCTAATTCTTTAATGTCTTGCAACCTTTCCAATATTATCCTAAGTGATTGATGAATCTTATTAGGGACTAAAACATATAGATTACTTGTTCACATTTTATATTGTGTTAAGACAAAAATTGTTTACTGTGGTATTCAAAAGAGCTTTACATAAAAGCTTTGATGGCATACTAGTAAGATAGGTTTACACATGATTTATTTATGAATGTAGTTGTATGTTGTGCTTTAGTTTTAATTGTCCTTATGCACGCCTTAGGATCAAGGGAGTATGGAGCTAACGTTAATTGATTCCAGGATTAAAAGATTGTTGATAAGCTTGAAAGGTAGGGATTCTATTACTCATCTTTTGTGAGGTTTTTTTAAAATTAAAATTGATTGTTTTGCCGCAATATATATATATATCTATGTTGAACTGATATTAAATGAGTATCACATATGAAACTATGATATGGACTCGTCTTGTATTGTACGGCGAGGAACATAATGAATTGACACATGTTATAAATTGAGAAGCATGGTTAGGAAAACTGACTCTATTAATAATTATTAAATATAGAAAAATGGTGAGACGTAAAGAGGGCGACGGTTACGTCCTTGGGCATGAATACCCTAAAAGGTAAAATAGGGGGAAGGTGATGACGCTTCCTTAGGTTGAAAGTCCCAGAACACACTATACAAGAATTGACTTGGTGAGGACTCGGGGCTTGATGTCCCCTCACCAAAACACGCTTGGAATATTTAGAGGGTGATCAAGCACGCCATTTTGGGTTTCGATGAGTTGAGTGATACTCTATTGAACGTGGGTACCTAGGAATAATGATGAACTATAATATTTGTATATATGTATATGTATGAAACTCGGTAATGATTAACTATGGTATCTACTGAATATGATTATAATAAATCTCATAATCTGGATAATGATAACTATTAACTAACCATGCAGGTTTTAATGTGGTAATGATAAAAACCTAAAGGTGAGTAATGGTTTTCTCTACTGAGCATAGTGTCGCTCATTCTCTTATATTTTTATCTTTTCAGGACTCACTAAGTGTGAGGTGGCTACGAGAAAAATAGTTGAGGAAGCGATGTAGCTATATTATATTGGGACTGCCTCAATTGTTAAGAATGTTTGTTATGATAATGTAAGCATTAATTGTTACTTTCTGTGACTGTATTACAATGCGTTGATGGTTAAAATGATGATGACGACAGTTTATATTATTAAATTTAAGGTGCTATATTAAACTGTGGTTTAATTGTCGTTTATATTTTTATTTTTGATTTGAAAGTTTTCGTTTAAGCCCCGGGTAATTTTATTTTTAAGATTTTACTTTTATTTCTTATTTTTATTTTAATTCATTAAAAACTGTTAACTCCCATATAGGGGCGTTACAGAATTTTTGGTATCAGAGCCTAGGTTCGGTTAACCTAGGGAGTGTAGCACCACTTTAAAAAAAAATATTTTTGAGATGGTTTTGAAGCTGAATTTTCATTGTCATCATCAAAATGAACCTTCACATTGATTTATACAGTCTAGAAGGATGTAACATGGAAATGCCCTATAATGAAAATACTAATGGTTATATGAGTACGATAATTATATAGAAGGAAAGTATTAATAGTTATGAGAAAATGATAATTATATGGAATGAGTTTATAAGTAGAATGCTTATGAGAGATTCGTATAATATTATGATCTATAAGCATATCTAATTCGTATAAAACAATGAAAAATTCGTGTAGATACGAGGATTTAATAGCCTTTTATTTCGTGAAAAATAATAAGAAATATAAGGCTTGATTTATTGATTTTGAAGTTTGGCATAGATATACCAAATTCTTTGTAATTGATTCAGACATAAGTAATGATTATGTGTAGATTCAGTGGAGCACATAAGTGTCAATAACTTTTTTTAAAAGTTCTATTTTCTTGAGAAATATGAGATAAGTTAGGACTCCAGAGTATTGAATCTTGAGTGAGATAAACGTTAGACTTTTGGTCTGTTGAGATGGTGTAAAGGCAAGAATACATAAATCTCAAAGTTGGAATATTTTGTTACGTACATTGTATTTAAGTGTATCAGTGAATCTTTATAAATAGATGCAATATAAAAAAAGTGACCAATAGGAGTTTCCTTAAGTAAATCATAATACTTAAGGCACTTATAATAATTTTGGATAATTACGATAAAAGGTTTAAGTCTTAGATGTTTAGATGTGAATCATTTGGTTACCTAAAGTTTTGTTATATGAGGAAATTAAATATTGTATAAGTGGAATTGTGGGGATTGTAGATGTTCCTAAGTAGTAACATCAAATGTCTTTGTTCATTGATATGATCTATTTTGGAAGACGTAAATCGTATCGATTTCAAGGTTAGTCACATTCTAAACCCTTGGTAGTAATGATGATGAATCCATTGAAAGATGTTGAGTATTAGGAATAACATATAGGTGTATGCATTGTTCAATAAGGTTTTGATTAAAACAAATTATTTGAGTTGCTAGAAGATTATGTTGTTATGAAATGATTTTAAATACCACTCAGAAAGATCCCTGATTATTGTTAAATTAGACTTCTTGTTCATAGTCAATTTTATCTTTAGTGGGCTTTGAATTGGGTTTAAGATTTATACAAATTGGTTTTCAATTTTATGTTTGTTATTTAACTCGTTCTAAATGTGTTAAGACTCGAAACAACCTGATCCTTTTCAACTTAGAACATTTGGGCCTAGTTCAAATCCTAAATCAGTTTGATTCACACTGTCTCTCCCACGTGGTCTCTATACGTGTCATATACAGTGGTTTAATTATTGTTTACATATACGTTTACTGTGCATAGGAGCTTATTTCTCCGAGCTCACTTTCTCTCTCTTAATTTGTTATTTTCTCTCTAAATCGTAAATCCTCTTCTTTTTCACTAGAAATTCTTCTTTCCCTCTAAAAGAAGAGGGAATTCTAGGATTCTGCAACTTACTATCTCAATTTTTCCTTTCTATTTACCCTTCTTTCATCTCATCATGGACCCAAAGTACCAACACCTGAGAAAGTATTTCCCATCACTCTCCCAAAAGATTCTCAGAAAGAAATACAAGGCTAGAATTACTCGGTTGTGGATTCTTATGCGTTTTGGCATCCCTTGTGATGTGAGAATGTTGATAGAGGGAAAGATCCGTCCGAGTGACTTCAGTCAAGATGTCGGTTTACCAGGAACGGGTACCAGTCGTAGTGCAATGAAAAGAAGAGCTCGTGCCATCATGGTCACTTGTAACAAATGTGGAAGGCAAAATTGTAACGGTAAATGTACTTCACCTGGTTATATGTCTACGAATAGAGAGGATAAAATAAGGTTTTGTAGGGATGGACTTTCAAAGGAGAACTTGGATGGCATCCATCCTCCTCTTCACGGTCACCCTAGTGGATATGTTCAAGGAGCTATTTTTAAACTCTGGCCTAAATTTTATGCAGAAAGACAACGGCTCAGGAATATGGTATTTCTAGATCCTGTTTGCCAAGCCATAAGAAAACTGGATGGGGAATAAGTCATCGCTCTATAAAGGTTATTTAGTCTTTGCTTATTTGAAGCAGTTTTAGCTAATGTTCAACAGTTTGTGTTTTTCTTTTACTCAGAATATTTGCTTTTGTATTTGAAATAATTGTGATTATTAGATTGATACAGTAAGTGTTAATATCTCATTTAATTTATGGTTTTCTTAAATATATATATATAATAAAATATATTATCTTATCATACAAGTCACATACGGTACAGTAACATGTTTGAATTTTGAAAAACTTATCCAGATATTTCACGATTTGTGTCTCAAATTTCAAAAGTTCTACAGTATTTGTCGTTTATATTGAATTTCTAGACTTGGTGTATATTTGTCAAAAGGTCTACAGTTGTATCAAGAGGGTCTTCTGTCAAACTGTTCTCAATTGTCAAAAGTTATACAATTAGAGTCTAATCTTTTTCAAAAAATGAATCAAATTTTCTGTAAACTATCAATCACCTTATCTTACTTTCTTATCCGCACAAGATTTTGTTTAAATCTTTGGATTACCTTTTCATTACCTACTCGTCTGTCTCTTTAGCCCTTTTGTATATTTCTCATCTTTAAAATCTCATGTAGAACCCGAAGTCTAAGTGGAGCAGACATTAAGCAACCACTTATATAAACCAAATATGTCTACCTCCCACTCCACGAAGAAAATAAAGAATGTATGTGTCTTTTGTGGTTCCAGCCTTGGAAAAGATAAAGCTTATTTAGAAGCTGCAAATCACTTAGGGCAAGTCCTAGCACGCAGGAAGATTAACATAATCTATGGGGGTGGTAGTATAAAAATGATGGAAAATATGGCGCTAGCAGCTAGGTCTGGTGACGCTACAGTTGTAGGAATTTGGCCTCATATTCTAGCTGAAGGAAACCTTTATAAGGAAGCCATAGGTAAGGGAAAAGGAGTCAGGAGCATCCCTAGAAATTTTAAAGACATAATCAATAATTCTGATGCTTTTATAGCATTACCTGGTGGTCTAGGTACTCTTGAGGAAATATTCATAGTTGCTTGTGGGCAATTGTTGGGCTTTCATTCCAAACCCTTGGGACTGCTGAATGTAAATGGTTTTTATGACGGTCTTTTAAAATTTCTAGATTACGCTGTGGAAGAAAACATCATTACAGAATCGGAGAGACAAATCTTTGTTACTGCTTCAACAACTGAGGAATTGATTGATAAAATGCAAATCATACATCCAGAATCCGACACTGCAACATCCAAGCTTGAATGGGAAAGGGAAAGCCGAGAGCGGCCAATTGATTTGAATCTCTATCTGTAATCTTTTGGTTTTATCTATAGCATGTAGGCATGTGTGTCCGTATTTCGTGTGTTACGAATAACCGTTTACCATGTATTCTGTGTTTCTTGTGGTACGTCGTTGTTCAATCTTTTAGATTCATTGAGCCTAATGCTGGGATGGCTGGATACGAAGTACTTGATGCTCTCGAAACGCATCCTACTTAAGGTCCGATCTTTTGTTTATCGATATTTTTATATTCTCTAAGCATGCATGATATGGATAGCTGGTATACGGAGTCCTTGTACTCTCGAAACGTATCCGTATCATGTTTATAATGTGTAATATTCTGTTAATATTATGTGGAAGTACCAAAGTCAGTTATGGGGATATTCCATATGAAATATAAGTATATTATTTGGGTTGAATGTTTGTGTCATGAGGATAGTTGTTTAATGAAAAATATGTTGGGTTTGTCTGCAACTCTGAGATTCCGTTTAATATCTCTATGAATAAGTTTAATGTATGGTTTTGAATAGAAGTGTTTGTGATATATGTTTTATGATTATGTTTTAGTTTATTAGTTGAGGTATAAAATCAAATATATTTGACTTTTCCTTACTCAAAAAGGAAAAGGAACCTAAAGATGAAGTATATAAAATTTCTCTGGCAATCTCCTTCAATGTGATTGTAAATTACAGTCTATGGACAATGAAGGACTGGAATCATGGTATGGTCAATATGTATGTCTGATCAGATTCCTAGACCATTATACGGTGTTATAAGTTGAAACTTGTCAAAAATACTCTCATTGGGGGATTTAGAATTTAGAGTAAGATTTATTATACAAGTAAATAAGTGGAGATACGATAACTTAAATTTGAAGAACAAACAACATTAACGGTTTAGACTCAGAATTGGAATCATAATGGAATCAAAATTTTTACTAGTATTGCTAGAATTGAAATTTCGAGGACGAAATTTCTTTAAGGATAGTAGAGCTGTGATACCCGTTATTTTTCTAACGAGTGTTAAGGTAATTAAATTAATTTTTAGTGTATTAATAAAAAAAATTGCTTCATTTAAAATTTATTTTATAATATTTATTTTTATCTTTTTAATTTTTTTTTTTTAAAAATTCCCTTATATTTATTTAGTATGTTTACTGAAAAGCCTTAGAACTTCTAATAAATCTCAAAAATGTCATATTGGCATTATGTGCGTTAAAGTCTCCGGATGAGACATAAGGATATCTTTTCCAACTACTCTTGACCCTCATTTTCTTTATTTCCTCCGTGACATGCTTCAACATGTCTCCTCCATAATTGCTTCTATCACTTCTCTTCAAAGACTTCATCTTTTCTTCCTTTTTCTTCCACGGTTCCCACACTCTTCTTCTCATTTCTTTGCTGAAGCAAAATACTTAGAGAACTTCTTCAAGGCAGCCATAAAAATTAGCCACCATCACCCCCATTTGAGCAAGAATTTCAGCCATACCGAAGTCAAGGAACCTGTTTTGAAGCCATTTCAAGCTTCCAACTAACCATAATCTGTGGTTAGAATCTTATGAATAAATTTAGTCTTTCATTTATAAATTTTCTTTTATACTAAAGGATTATTCAAATTTGCGTTCTTAAACCTAAGTATATGTTTGTTGCTATTTTAGAGCATATGTATGAAGTCTAAGTGTATATGCCCTAGACAGAAAATTTATATTGTTAAACTTTGTAATACCTCTATAGGCAGTGGCTATTTCTTGAAATTATGGGATTAAATTAAAATGAATTTTATGAATTGGTTTGTATATTTAAAAAGTAGACGTCTTAAGCTTTCTAACGAGCTATCATAAACCTAAATCGGAGTTGTATTTTATTTTCTATGAATTATTCAATTTTTGGATTAGAAACTAGTAAACCTGTCAGTTTGTTATAGTATATCAGCTGCTAACCTGAACCAAGAACCCATCTTTGCTTACCACATAATTCTTTAATGTCTTGCAACCTTTCCAATATTATCCTAAGTGATTGATGAATCTTATTAGGGACTAAAACATATAGATTACTTGTTCACATTTTATATTGTGTTAAGACAAAAATTGTTTACTGTAGTATTCAAAAGAGCTTTACATAAAAGCTTTGATGGCATACTAATAAGATATGTTTACACATGATTTATTTATGAATGTAGTTGTATGTTGTGCTTTAGTTTTAATTGTCCTTATGCACGCCTTAGGATCAAGGGAGTATGGAGCTAACGTTAATTGATTCAAGGATTAAAAGATTGTTGATAAGCTTGAAAGATAGGGATTCTATTACTCATCTTTTGTGAGGTTTTTATAGAATTAAAATTGATTGTTTTGCCGCAATATATATATATCTATGTTGAATTGATATTATATGAGTATCACATATGAAACTATGACATGGACTCGTCTTGTATTGTACGGCGAGGAACATAATGAATTGACACATGTTATAAATTGAGAAGCATGGTTAGGAAAACTGACTCTATTAATAATGATTAAATATAGAGAAATGGTAAGACGTAAAGAGGGCGGCGGTTATGTCCTTGGGCATGAATACCCTAAAAGGTAAAATAGGGGGAAGGTGATGACACTTCCTTGGGTTGAAAGTCCCAGAACACACTGTACAGGAATCGACTTAGTCAGGACTCGGGGCTTGATGTCCCCTTACCGGAACACCCTTGGAATATTTAGAGGGTGATCAAGCACGCCATTTGGGTTTCGATGAGTTGAGTGATACTCTATTGAACATGGGTACCTAGAAATAATGATGACCTATAATATTTGTATATATGTATATGTATGAAACTCGGTAATGATTAACTATGGTATCCACAGAATATGATTATAATAAATCTCATAATCTGGATAATGATAACTATTAACTAACCATGTAGGTTTTAATGTGGTAATGATAAAAACCTAAAGGTGAGTAATGGTTTTATCTACTGAGCATAGTGTCGCTCATTCCCTTATATTTTTATCTTGTCAGGACTCACTAAGTGTGAGGTGGCTACGAGAAAAATAGTTGAGGAAACGATGTAGCTATATTACATTGGGACTGCTTCAATTGTTAAGGTTGTTCTTTATGATAATGTAAGCATCAATTGTTACTTTCTGTGACTGTATTACAATGCATTGAGGGTTAAAATGATGATGACGACAGTTTATATTATTAAATTTAAGGTGCTACATTAAACTGTGGTTTAATTGTCGTTTACATTTTTATTTTTGATTTGAAAGTTTTCATTTAAGCCACTGGTAATTTTATTTTTAAAATTTTACTTTTATTTCTGATTTTTATTTTAATTCATTAAAAACTGTTAACCCCCATATAGGGGCGTTACATGAGTAATATTAGGACCACCGGTAAGGTGCCAAAGGACCTTGGCCTGAACTTTCAATAGTTAACAGGTCCTGGGTCCTGGGCTTCAAAAGTCCGCTATTAAAAACGTAGTCTATGTCATTGCTTATAGAAGGTAGGTTTTACTCCAGACATGACTCAAACCCTAAATATGATAACAACGAAGACCTCAAGTAAAATGTTCTTGTTACCATTGCACCACTCCCGGTGGTAGATCTTTCATAGTTATGTCCTTCGAATCTAAAAAAAGCGGAAGAGATTAATTTTTTAGCTTTTGTTAATAATCACAAGGGCGTAATGAAATTCTTATGGTATTTAATGTATGTGGTGGTACGTGCTAAAAACAAATAATATCCTATTTATTAACAAAAAAAATATTCTTCATTACTTATTATTTGAAGGTTAATGGTCATTTAATGAGTTCAGCATAATGCCAAAAGACGTAGATATTTTTCTTTCAGTCTCAACTTAAATATGGAAAAGGAAAGCGTTGTTTTTATGATATCAGATATTATTTGAAGGAGTTTCAAAAAATTTACAGTGCAGGATATATGTGCGCTGGCAATAGGTCTTTTATGTGATTAGCAAAAAAGCCACATTAGTAATGGTCATGGAATTTTACACAAATTGTGGTGTCCAAATTATCCAAAATGGCATGCTAGCATTGAAAAAAAAGATAGTTTATATGTTTACCAAAAAAAATGTTTTTTTAACGCATTTGCGGAAGAAAATAAAGTAGCAATTTTCCCTTTTATAATAGATTTCTTCTCAAATGAGCAATAAATAAATATTCAAGCGTTACCTAAAACATTTGTGATATGGTGATACTGTAATTCTATAAATATTGCTTCTTTTTTCTTGGGCACCTGTTGTTGTTTTATTTTTTTTTTTTTTGCACGTGTTGTTTTTTTTGTTTGTTTATTAAATTTTTATACATTAAAAGGTGTAATTAAGTTATTAAATTTAATTCATGAAATAGGACTTCAAATGGCATGAAACTTTATTAGGAAAAAAAAAACTGCTCAATATAAAAAACGAATGCTGAGATTGAAGTAATATTTAATTATAAAAATAAACAATTTTACGTAGGACTGGATTACAAAATAAAATATTCTTCAACATAATCGCTTCTGGCTCCACATCTAGGTGACCTCCAAATCGACCACTCTTTTTGTTTCTTCGATAAAGTACTAAAACCTCTTTGTCTTAATTAAAGCTTTGCGGTGCCCAAATTGATTTTGTTTTTCAATTTCACTACGATTTATTTTTACAATATGATGCTAAATATAAAACCAAGTGTTTTGTAATGGAAAAACAAGTATGTTGAATTTGAAGTGTGAAAAGATAAAAAGACAAGGAAAATAAAATAGTAAGTTAAATAGAAAATTGTAAATAAATAAAAAAGTAAGATTATATATATATATATATATATATATTTTGCCTTTGCTGAATAAAGTAAGGTTATAATTGAATGAGTACTATATAATTCATGAGGAAATAAAAAGGACCAAGTGAAAACAGGGTAGAAGCATTTATAGAGGGAATGGGGATGAGATCGTGACAAACCGACCATTAAGGCTCCACTTGTTTGGATTATGATTCTGACGCTCCAATACCCGTGCATTTCGGGACGCTGCAAAAAATATTTTATATATATGTATGTATTTTCAACAATAAATTCTTATTTAATGTATACGTGTTAAAAATATTGTGCAACTGATTAACTTCAGGGATTAATTTAAAAGTTCAAATGTTAAAAGATAAAAAGTTCAGGAATCCTACATAAATTTAATTATAAAAAAAATATGTAATGCGTACTGTGAGTGGATATTTTCTTCTGTTGCGAGAACTTTTTTCTTCGCTACATTTTGTTTTATCTTAGATTTTTTGATAATTTTGAATGACTAGAATACAAGAGAATTCCACTTTTGAACCTTAGCGTTTGAGTGTGAAGTTGCCGCTATGTCAAATTTGCAATGTTTTTTTTTTCTTTATTTTACATCCAATTATCGAATTAAATTTATAGGTCATTTGAAAAAACAATTAGAACCAATACTTTTGGTTTGAAAACTGTAGCATATGAAAGTTTTATACTACAGTAATTTTTTATTTTTTAATGTAACATATGAAAGCTTTATACTGTTTACAAGTATAACTAATGATTTCAACCGTTCTTCTAAACGGCCTGTTAGTTTGTTGAATACTTATGGAGTATGGCTGAACTCTAGAAATTGACAATTAAAATATAATGTACAACTAAAGACCGTCAGTTTTGTGACATGATCGTAAAAGATGATTTATTAGAAATCTGTCGCTTAGTATTTGAGAGATTTATTTTTTATTTTTACAATGAGATTGGAATTACGTCTTTTAGATGAGTGAGGGTAGCCTAGTTGGTTGTAAGTCCTTTCACCTCAACCATAAATTAAAGGTTTAAGTGACGCTAAACTTCACTCAATAGTGATAATATTATCCTCCCTCTCCTCCTCTTGTATCCCTTATATCAAAAAAAAAAAAAAATTACGTCTCTTTGACAAATATAATTGAAATTGATATGAAACTCTGGAGATGTTACTTGACAAAAACACGGATTACTTTTGTGTCCGTTCTACCCATAGTCCAGTAGATTGTCAAAGGACAGTTGAAAGAAGGAAAAAAAAAAACTAATCAAAGTAATAGCGCCAATGTTAATGATGGTTTAAACTTTAAACGGGTCAGTTGGCAATCTAAAGCAAAAGTGGCGGTTACGCAAACAAACTCGGACCCACAAGCAAATTGATTTTGAAAAGATTGATCCCTAATCTACGCCCTTTTTTTAATTTACAAATAGCTTAGTCCTTAAAGGAGAAAGGAAAAAAAAAAACAAAAAAGAATCTAAAAATGCTTTAAAAAATTGGTGGAATTGGAACATCACAATATAATGGTTTTTTTTTTTTCCCTTGGCTTCTAATATACTATAATTATTGAATTGTAGACTCAATTAAGTCTAAAAAATATATAAACTTCCGCTTAGCCAATATAATTTGCTTTGCTTGATAGACTTTTTTACCTTTGTGACAAGACTCAAATGCTTTCAAGCCAAGTTGGAATGAGACAATTGGATAAGGTTAGTTTACCTTTGTAATACTAATCTAACATCTTTTGCATCTTTGCCTCGCAGTTAATGTTTTCTAACCCACAGTTGAAATGATGTCATAATAACTATTGGTTATTATTTTTTTCAATACCATCATCAAGTAGTTAGGGGAGAAAATTTTCATTTACTTTACTAACTTGCCATAAATGGTTAAATAGTTAACAAAAAACAATTGGAAAAAATTAATATAGTGTTTGATAAATTTAGTTTCAATTTATTAGTTTTAACTTAAATAGCGTAAAACTCTCAAATGTTATAGTGTTAAACAAGAAATATTACAATGTAAACTCTTTTTTTCTTACAATAATACAAAGCTCTTACATGCTCAAATATTTTCAGTTGCAACTCATTTTCGCGAAACACTGCATAAAAGTACTTGGGCTGCTTTCTAAATGTATAGGGTGTTTAGCAGAGGCAGTCTACACCATTATCTCAGTTATGAATAGTGCAAAGCTCTCACATGTTACAGTAAAAAGAAAAATTTGCTACAGTGTAAAGCTCTCACATGTTACAGTAAAAAACAGCTCTAACCAATGGTTCTTACCATCATGCCAAACACCCTAGAATCTCATAGTAACAACAAATAGTTCTTAATATACAGGAATTTATAGGAAGATAAATAAAATAAATTGTTCACGTAAGGATTTGTTTAATTTCTTATTTGTTTTCCAAAAAAAGTTCAGAAAGTTTTAACAATAACATTTTAAGGGTTATTTACTTTTTTATACCTTATATTTTAAGTTTATTCAAACGCTATACTTTTAGTTTTGGATCTCGTCATATTTATACATTTAGATTAGATTTAATACATAAATTTATATATTTTCCTAATCAATTTTCAAAATTGACCTAAAAAATTGCCCAATCACCTTCAAATTGACAAATAAGAGTACCTTATAAATTCGAAAAAAACTTTGTATAAAGGTTTTCGACTTTAAAAATGTATAAAATACCCATAAAAATAGGTGTTTTGTGTGTTTTTATTTTTTAAAAGTTTTAATTTTTCTCTTTTTTACTTAATGATAATTTGATCATTTTAAATGTTAAAATTAATTATTGACTAAAGTGAGATATAAATTTATGTATTAAATCTAATATAAACGTATATATTTGATAAGATTAAAAACTGAAAATATAGTTTTTGCATTAATTTAAAATATAAGGTATGAAAAAATAAATATCCCTTTTTTAACGATATTAATCCATCTATCGCCAACAATTGTGCTTCACGATTTTGTCCAAGGATTTATTTGGAAGTTGAAAGCTTACATTTTTTTGACATTATTCCAATTTGCAACAACAACTATATGTGATGTCCATAATTTTGTTCATAGTTCAGGTTAATTAGTGTACCATACAAAACCCCATATGCTTACAAGGGATTTATAAATATCAGAATTGTCTACATTATAGTCATTTTCTTGACCTAACTAATATGTTAATCACAAAGGTTCTTGGTGCTCTAAAAAAATTGTGCAACATGAAACATCAATAAATGTTGGATATGCGGTAAATGCATTTATCATTGTTCATATACCAACACATGCTGATGTGTTCCCTCTGCTTGTTGCTCTCCTTGACATTCTCTAGCACTTGCACATGACCTTTGTCACCTTCTCAACATGTGGCATGTTTTGAAGCTCTCAATACTCATGCTTACAGTTCAAATGCCACGCACATAAGTAGCCAATTCCATATATTTGACCAGAAAACAGTATTTGATAAAATCAGTTTTAACAAATACTTTTCATAGTTAATTATTATAATATAAAACTCTTATATATTATAATAAGAAAAAAATAAGTTACCATGTAAAGCTTTTATATGCTATAATTTTTAGTTTAAAAATTTCAGTTTGAACCACACTTTTCAAAAAAAAAAAAACAAAAACTCATGTTATTGTGCTTATGATCTCTTTTTCTTTTCTTTCCTTTTATTATTATTATTATTATTATTATTATTATTATTATTATTTACTTGAAATGCCTATGAGCTCACTTACTAATGATAATAATCTAGTCGCAAATCTATTATATTTTTCTCAATGGAGTCCGCCTTTTAGAAGGTTAACAATCTTTTATTTATTTATTTTTCTCATTTTGATCTGATGGTGAATTTGTGACGTTATTTGATTTCACGTGGTCCCTTAATTTTGTGTGATAACAAGTTATACAATAGTCTATTTAACGAAATTCTATAATTCGATCATTAAGCTTGTTGGGAAGTAGCAGGGTTAGTAAAAGAATTTGGGTATTTGTATTCGTTTAATAAGAAAGAAAAGATAAGAGAATGATTTCAAATCCTTAAATATCCCAATTTTAATCTCTTTCCGTACGAAGAGATTAGAAAAAAGATAAATCACTCCAAAAAAGAGAGAGAAAAGTTCATTCGTCTCTATTTTTCTCATCTGAGTTACATGTATTTTATTTTCTTTTTCACTTGCTAAACATTTTCTATAATAGAGTTGAGCAAAGTCAACTATACTACTATGTAAACATGTATAAAGCCAATTAAATTTTGCTACAAACATAGTTCATTAAGAAAAAAACAAAAAACATATAAAACGGAGTTAAGAAGATAGATTGAGTTATGAAACGTTGTTGGGTTATAATTTTAACTCAAAATTTTAATTTTAATACCCCGACCTCGTCAAAAAAATTTCCAGCTCTATTGCTGCTTTTAAGTTTGCATTAATTCCAAAGTTTGACCTTAGTACGTATCCTGCATATAGTTATTTATGAATGTATATGTATACAGGGAAGCCTTTTCACACACATATATATATAGATCGACATAGATCTAGTATATATATATATATATATATCTATATATCTACGTAGATCTAATAGATATATACTAAAAGGTCAACCATATAATTAATGGAGTACAGATAGTAGTCACGGTCGTATGATAATTGATCATTATATTACCTCTAGTCTCACCTGCAAATTTTGGTCGGCTTTGTTATATTATAGTGTTTGAAATAATGGTTAAAACTATTGATAAAACCTGTAAATATTTTAGTATGTAAAAACTTTAAACTGTAAGAATTTTTTTCTTTCATTGTAGTATATTAAAATTTTAGACTGTTCTTAACTGAATTTGTCCAACAGGCTTAATTAATTAAATATTCAACCGTGCGGTGTGTGCCATTATTCTAAGTAACTTACATGTATAATTGCCAAAAAGTGAAAGGAAACGCGACCAGAAAATAAATAAAGCAAACTAATTTGCATAATTACTGACCTGTATTGAATTATAACAATTTTGAAGTATTATATTACTAGAAATTATAAGAATCAGTGACTTGTATACGTACACACTATTCTTGGAAGGAACATCTGTTCATAAAAGAAATCACTTTTCCGTGAATTTAAGCCGTTTTCTTTTGTCCAAACAATAGTGGGAAAAATCTATGGTACTTTCGTGCTTGTTTAAGCAATATCCCAGAGGATAGATTTGTTATTATATACAAAATTTAGAAATCCTTATCATCACTTGTATTATTATTCTTTCTTGGAATGAGATTGAAAATGATGCTAAAGTGGACATAGCATGTCACACACACACACATACTTATCTATATAATACATGTTTGTGTGTAGATATATATTGAGTCTTTTTCAGAACAAGGAAGAAAATCTTTTGGTGATCGACTTTATCTAGAAGGAATATTAGACTGAGTCATAATTAATCAAGTCATAACATTCCGATTTCCCTGATGATCCTTTTGTTGGTTGTGTGGCCCAACAATTTGCTTCTTCTATTGCTTCGTCTAATTATTTCACTTAAATAGTCCTCCAAAATTCTCTGTAGTACTATATATTTACTTATAGAACTGATATTCCCTTTTATTTATTTTATTTGGGAAAGAATAAGAGGTTATTTGTTTTGAGTACTCTTTATACTCAATGAACTTGAACTCAAATTTAGATTTGAGTATAAATTTTTTTTTAAATTCGTGTTTGTTTCCTCCAAAATCCAAATCATTTGAGTATCAAAAATCAAAGTTTTTAGAGTTTTAACTCCCCTTAAACTCTCGATACTCGGATATTTCTGCTACAGTAAAAACTAAAATTCTCTCTCCTATATTTGAGGGAAAAAAAATCATAATTTCTTCATTTGATATCTAATTGAGATGATTATTTTTTCATTATGTTCCTAATAAAGCGAGGAATCAATTAAGGTCCATATTGTATTTTTTTTTATGATCATTAACATTAAGATTTTATTAGATTTGTTAATAAATAAAAAACTATTTTCACTATCTTTTTAAACACAAGTTCTAATTTTATTCCATACTCAGATTAAAACTAAATACACATCCAAATGTCACTTCGGATAACAATTCAAATCACTAACTCAAATCCTAATTCAAATCATACTAACTCAAATTAAATTACTAGTTCAATCCATTTACCAAACGGACCCTAAGAGTAAAAATTCTGCATGTAGATATTTTCATTGTATAACTAAAAAAACGTTTGACAAGTAGTCGAAACCGGAGCCAATTAATTCTAGTCAACTACAGTCTAAAGCTCTCATCGGCTATAATGAAAGAACAAAAAGTTACTACAGTATAAAGTTTTCACATGTTACAGTCTTTTTTTAAACCAAAATTTCAGTTTTGACCGGTTTGTCAAACCTATAAATTAACTTGAAATCTTGGGGAGCGTGGACAAATAAAGACAGCTGATATGATATACAAGTTTACCACTATTAAGTAAAAATTAGAAACAAAAACAAACACAAAAACAAGAAAATTACATACTTACACGCACATATAATTAGATAAAACTCAAACAGCGATTTATGAGAAATCAAAACGAGTACTCTAGATTTGAATGTTTTTCTATGTTTATAAGGCACAAATTAATCCTATTTTCCCTTTATAACTTGAGAAAAAAAATCTAGTATTGATTATGAAAATTTTTTAAGGCGTACGTATTGTATAACGTCAGTATGAGCAGAATAAATAAGAAAATACATACACCATGGACTGACTATTCAACGCTTGTGAAGCAGCAACTTTCTGGAGGGACCCTCCCTCTGCTGTCCTTCGTGCTTTGGATACAGATAGTAGAGCACACCGGCATTCTCCATCATTTACAATAAAAGTATCCATTTAATATGTTAAATGTTATCTCTCTCTCTCTCTCTCTCTCTCTTCTTTACAACTATATTAGAATCCAAAAGCTTAAATTTGACATTATTTTCTTGGCAAATTCTAATTTTAAAAAGCCCCGAGGAGCACAATGACCAAGTTGGCCAAATTTCAAAAATCAACTAAAATAGTGTTTGGTGCTTTCGTTTAAACCAACTAACTTGTATTGATATAATGTAAAAGTCTTATATGTTATAAGGTAAAGTAAAAAAAAAAAAAAAGTCATAATGCAAAGATCTTATATACTTTAGAGTTTAAACTAATTTTTTTAGTGCAAACTGGTTTGCGGAATACGGTATAAATAAACTTAACTTTGATATGCTCTTAAATTATCTATATGTATATGTACTACTATGTATAATATGTAATGCGTGCATGCATGCGAATGTGTGTATATATATGTAATGTATACATATATATATATATATATATTTGACTAAATTAAAAAAACGTTTGATATATAAATGTATGAATGTTCAGATAAGTTTGGATGATCTGCTTAAAAAATAATAATAGTAAAGAAACAAACAAATATATAGAAGAGTTTGGATGAAGGGGCCACGATTACGACATTCGAGCGGCGTTTTAGGCGTGACCCACAAGGGGACAAACTATATACCTTTTGGACATATATTGTTGTCTTTTAACTTTATTGAACACAATTCCTATGGTCTCTGCGTAGATGCCTTAATGTTTAGCGTAAATTGTTCCAAAATTAATTATGCATTCGAAAACTTACCATTGGGTTCCGCAATTTTTTTGGCCTAAGATTCGTTTTTCTGTAAATGATTCACACTCTTGCAATGAAACTACTAGTGTTTTCCAAATTTCCCCTTCCTTGGCTCCGGAAAAGTATTTTCCACTAATCCCTTTCCATTTTATCCACTGCTTTATTGCTTAATTATCATTCTTTGATCCTCGCCAATGGACCAAAGGAATAATTTCAGCAAAGTTTGAAATTCTTTGAAACTTGTAAGTCCTTAAGAAGTCGAGCCATGATTTCCTTTCCAAGTTTATTTATTTATTTATTTTTTAAGAAAAACCAATTATAAATTTCAAATCATAAAAAATTCACCCGCTTTAACCAAGATAGAGCTATCAATAACTCATTTACGTAGCCAACTCAACTACGACATCAGTTCACAAACAAATTGTCTGAAATGGAGAACTATCTCCAGCCTGCTTAAGAATTTTAGGTGCATTTAGCAATGTAGTTATAATCTAAAGTTGAAACCAATTTACTGTAGCATGCTAAAGGTTTATATTATAGCATGTGAGAGCTTTATATTGTAGCAGTTGGAACGGTGTTGTTAGACACTCTCTTTTTTCATCTCAGTTCACTTATTTGTACTCTATAGTTTAAGGCCCTTAAATTAAAATACCATCTACACTTTTAATTGTTACAGCTATATAGCATCATATAGAAAATATACGCTCGGTGTCTATCTTTTTCCAGCAACAAAGCCGGCTAAGGCTTGTCTCATGGTCCTTAAGGGCTAAGAATGGTGACATATAAATCTTTGCCAAAGGTGAAGAAGAGCATCTGGTCGAGGGGCTGGTGAGGCCGTCAATTTGACGGCACTAGGGTTCCTATAAAGGGTTTATTGGCAGCAGAAATGGTGGCTTGATTCGGAGGTTGTGGGCGCAGCTTGATAGTGTTCTCAGAATTTGTTGGTGAAGCTAGGGTTAGATATGTTTTTATTTGGCTTTTGGCCTGCCTTTTTTAAGCTCCTAAAGTTTATTGTGTTTTGTCATTTTTATCTTTTCTTTCTTTCTATGTTTTCTTCAATGATATTAAGGTCACTTGTACAATTCACTAAAAGAGAGAAAAAAAAAGTAAGCATTAAACATATATTAGTAATCTAATCGTATATTTTTGTCCTTTGGGGACATCCAATAATTTTATGTATTTGTAATATGAATCCAAAATATTGTGGTAATTTTGTGGTAAAACCACACTCAACTCTGATAAAGAGTTCAAATAAATAAAAAAAAACCCTAAATTAATACAGAATAAATACATGATACGAACAGGTGAAAGCCTCTTTTCTTTAATTTTTACACCACAAAACTACTTTTAGTGTTTTGATCCTATTTTCAGTGCTAAAAAAAAAGTCGGAGAACTTGAAGAATTAGCACGTTTCTCTTTTCCAAAAAAATCGGATATTATGTCATCTTCATCAAAATCCATACTCATAAATAAGACGGTTCATGGCATCGGATAAAGCTAAATATAAGAGTGCTATAGAAGTGACATTGCTGATCATTCTACACCATTCGATTCAGAAGAAGCTTCTCAAGTTAGTGACAAATTCTCCTTGCCAACAGGTTGATTGCTTAGTACTTGATGGGTCACCTTTCTCTTATCCAATCAATGCCGCCAATTGTCTAGGATACGACGTCGTTTTCCAAAAAAAGAAAATATAGCCCTATTGTTTAAATGTTTAGCTTGAGGCTTTTCCTAATAAATATGCATATATATTCCATATGCATGTGCTTTTAGTTCAAATTTCACTTGTTAGGCACTTGTCAAGAACCTAACAGAAAAGAAGAAAAAAAAAAGAAACTAGGGAAGTTAGTGAGTATTGGTTGTAAATGAGGATACACCTAATTGAATTAATGGCACAACGTAGAGGGTCATGCTTGGGATGGGATGATTCGCATATCTGTCAACTAATTTATCATTTCTTTAAAGTTGGCAGCCAATAAAGATCTGAATCTGATCCGTTAATTCCTTGTGGAGGGCATATTTGTAAACTACTTGATTATCAGTTTCAGTGACAACTCCTGAAAGATATGGACTTTGCTCCAAAAATGGAATTGATGTTGGACTCTTTTTATGAGAAATATTGCCATGTGACTGGCTCTTGGTTTAGTTTAGGACAATTATCAGCTTAATAACCACCATTATATATGCTAAGCTTGTTTAGGGAGGTTTATAGCCTTTTTGGCAAAATTTGGTTCTAACCAACTTTTCAGTTAGAAACAGTATAAAGCACTTACATGTTACAATAAAAGAAAAAAAAAATGCTACAATATAAAACTCTCATATACTATAGTGTTTACAGTTCTAATCACCATGCCAATTAATTACGAGCAACTATATTTAGCTTCATATGGTTACAACTTTGTTATTAACAAAATAATAAAAATTAATCTAAAAAATATACTATATATTACACCGAAGCTGATAGTTTTATGAGTAATTTAGTTATAACATTATCCAGTGTAAATTAATTTTCTTAGTTATATATTCCATCATATTGATCATTGTCAATGAATTTCAGAATAAAATTATGTGCTCTTATTTAACAGAAAATGAATCCAGATGAGTTTTGTATTATTATTATTATTTTTTTTTGAGAGCAAGTCTCCGTACCATTGTGTGACATTTATCTATTTATTGGACAGAAAGGTCAGATACTCATTAACAGTTTTTTATAATCCTTTTATTATTGTTAGTACGTTTTAAAATTCACTAAATTTCAGAGCTTAAAAGAACCAACTTTAAAAGTTGAAAAATAAGATACGTGTGCATCTTACAAAAAGAGAGACATATTTGCGTTTTTTCAGTGGAGAAAGTATCCTATAACAAATGTAAACGTCTTCTCTCTCATTTATTATCCCATTAATGGTACCTCTGAGACTTCCAGGCTAAACTGAAACTTCTCTTGTCTCTCATATTTACTCCAATTTTAACACTTTTTGGGACCTTGAAGTTGAAGGTGAACCTGACGTGATGTTAATTATAATACAGCTCTCTCTCTCCTCTCTCTCTAACAGAAGTTAAGGATGAGCCGTTCTCCAGATGTTAGCCGCTGGCCGACAAGTGGCGCACCTCCAAACATAATACATTTATTGCAGTTGAACCCACCTCATCCTGTCAGAACCACCGGGCTCTCCCCACTCAGCCTGTCGGCCCAAAATCAAGGCCCACATGAAACCCAACCCATCACAAGACATTCCAACATTCGACGAGACTAGTTTCCCAAGTGTGTGAATACGTATGTGTGCATGCATATATTTGACAGTTCTTACTGTTTTATCGTGAAACAACTAGCGTCATACATTATAAAAACATTAACCGCCAAACACTTGAAGTTAAAGTATGGCACAAAACCTCAAAACTATTGTTCTAAATTTCTCTCGTGTGCTGCTTTGTCATGTATGATGTATCCAAATATCTAATGCGGTTTCTTCTTGAATTGAGAATGAAGTTAAGCTTTGTCCTATAAAGGGAAAAAAATGGTGTTCTTTCTTTCCAAAAATAGTAACGCGAACTTCTCCACCTGGCACCTGAATCCACTAGCTTGACGAAAGCCTTCCCAAAATCTTCAAAAAACAAGTCTTGATTATTTGCATACTTCGTCATCCAACTGCACAATTAGTTAAAATGATGAAAAGTAAGCTTCTGTTCGGAACTACTTCAGTTGTAACTGACGTTTTAAACTTAAAAACTGTAGCATATGAGAGCTTTACATTATATTAACTTTTTGCTTTTTACTGTAATTGTTGAGAGTTTTATACTGTTCACAGTTATAACTAATAGATTAAAACTGAAGTTCTAAACACCCTTTAAATCTTTTTTAATTATATCCCGGATTATAACATATGTATGTGATGAAAAACTAGCTGATTTGAATAGTACACATATTCACCTTTTTAGCCAAAGTTCCAAGCAAACATATTAAAACAGGCGGGTTTTAAAATGTTTTGCAAAGAAGATACCTTAAGCATTCCTCAACCTCAGCAAAGGCACGATCTGATGGAAGCCCAACCATGCTTGACATACCACCAGCATGTGAATAACAGAAATAACCGCTTTATCATTGCCATAGGTGAAAGACATTAATGTTGCTTCAAATACATGGTACACCAAAGCAATGGTTGTGTCATTAATTTTTTTGGGACATTGGACAAATTCCACTTGCCTGATTTTCATGGCTTCTCAAGAAGGATTTTGACATATGAATTGTCAAAAACGTTTGGGTCTCCAAAACCTTTACTCCCAAGAGTATGGGCTTCAGATAGAGCTACAAGATCTTGCGCTCTACAAACAAAAGCAAAAACAAGTCAATCAAGATGTCATCAAATTTTGGCAATAAATGTAGACCTTCTCAATGGACCATTCTACGTTTAACTTGTTTGATTGGGAATCATAACATAATATTTATTATGCGTAACATTAACTTTGAAAAGGTGCAATACTGGTCAGTGATAAACAAATTCTTTTTTGTTGTTGTTGTTACATAGAACAAATGTCATGTTACAATTCCCGCCGCATGATCAAAGAATTGTAGTCTTTACCTCAATATGTTGATATATATATTTACCACAATTTGAATACCTTACTGAACAGGAAGTATAATGAAAGTAAGAACATATTAATATGCAAACAACATAAAGAAACCTTCAGTGATGGTACCAGTTTTAATTATGTTTTTATGCAAAGCACGTTAATTAGCCAGGATATTCAGAAAACAGAACGTTGACGACCGCATGTGCAAGGTTCTGGTCAAGAATGACAAGCAAAGCAATAATGTTTCAGCACGTGGGCCATGAACAAGCAAATTAAAAATTGTGAACTGATCATATAATTATATTTGGCGCTCGTTTCCTTGTAAGCGTGGCATATATGGTAATGCAATTTCGCTTCTACAAAACGGCACCTCGCATTAACTAAACTCAAATTTGATAATCAGGAAATAGGAGTCATTAATATTGTAATTAAAGCGTATTTTAGTTGAAACTGATTCCACAACTAAGTGGAGAGAAAGTAGTGATTGTACTGAGAGCTCAAAGTTTAGTTACGAGACAGAGAAAGATGGTCTCTTGGGGATTATCCGAGTTGGATTAGATAGAAAATCATCACCGAGTTCTATTGCACTTTCTATGGTTTGAATAAAGATATATTACCATTTTAATTTAGCACACAATTCTTTGAGTTCTTTCTTCTTTGATTGATTTGTTTACTGCCGAGTCCTGGGAGTTAATCTCAATATAAAGTCTGATATCCAAAAAAAGTATCTCTCTCTGAAATCAAACCCCCTCCCCCTCCCGCCACACAAACACCCCCCCCCCCCCCCCCCCCCCAACCACCCAAAAAAAAAAAAACCATGAATATAGTACATGCGATTAGCAATTATTATGACCATGCTCAAGATCACAATAACATCTGCATACAGAGCATATGTATGAGGAAAAGTGACAATTAGCTATATATAAACTCACGATAAGCCTTTTCTCTGAAAGCCTTGTTTCAAAGCGGAGGCATTCTGAGTTTCTTGAGGAAGTTTCCCTTCAGGATCAGGCTCCCTGCAGCACCAGATTTTCATCATATCACCACTGAGTTATTGTCTAATTAAACGCAATTTAGAGAAGTATTTGGTCTAGATGCTCATCAAATCTAGTGCCACAAAGAAAGTTAAACTTGTCAAAACCAAATTGATACAGTATTGACATTTACGCAATATAGGATTAAAATGGTCAAAAGCAAACCTCTTACGTTGAATCTAGCCTGCCCAATACAACGAGGATCGTTGGACCTCCGCATAGAGACACTGTCAGCTCCAGCTACAGCAATCATGTCTGCCCAAGATACTAATCAAGGAAAATAAGCATGTACAAGTGTGACACTCTTAACCATTCATACGTCCGAAAACCTTTTCTAGCTGCACTTTCAGAGGATAAAAACCTGGTTGTATTGCTGCATCCACTTCAGTATTTGCTTTCTCTACAATGTAAACAAAAATGTATCTACTCAGGATTTAACTATAGATAAGAATCAAACAAGGCAGAACAAACTTTGTGCAGAGAAAAAAGAGAGAGAGCATGCCTTTAAAGGGCATTTAAGACCAATATTTTCAGCTCTCTCAAGTTCGAATCTAATAGAGCCGTTAATTCCGCCTGCGGTGAAACTGCAAAATCTTTATAAATCTTAGTAGGGTAGCAAGAGGGTAGTTTAATTTTGGTCATACTCATCTTGAGTCTCACTAGTAGCATCCAGTCCTTTCTGACTAGGGAGGCTTATAGGCTGTTTCTTTGCTCTTTGACCAGGAAACAAAATTTATATTTGCAAAGGAAAAGATCTCAAATTGCGAACAAAGAAGAGCAATATCGTTTGCGTAGAAAATAGATACCTGAATTAGTGATCTCAAAGGTTCCAGCATCATGAAAAACCAAACGGAGTACACCAGCAGCCCTGCCCTTAGGGACGACTTTCCTAATCTCATCCTTCATTACCTGACACAAATAGCAAGTGTCAACTTAAATTCGAAATATAAAACCTCAAAAGAACGTTATGACAAACTTCCTGAAAATGAAAACGGAAATGGGTTATGTTAATTAATACAAATTAATGAACATCACCATATTAAGGCAACCAAAAACACTTTTTTTTTTTTTTGTTCAACTTACTCTGCTGCTTTTGCAACAACGTTGTCCTAGGAATGGCATAAAGGAAGAAGGAACAACAATTAAGCGGAAAATACCAGTCCCCTTCTGTTCCAAGAATGATCATGATTTACTTCTGTGAGAAATTTCAATGCAAAATTTCAGATTTAACTTAAGAATTGCCCTGAAGACTGAAGAAAATCCCAAAAAAATATTTTTCTCATTTTCTTCCATTCATCGTCATTTTGCGAGAGCGAAGGTGAGATAAAAGAGAGATTAAAGAGTTACCGGAGACATGGTTGTTGGTGGCCCCAGGATAAGAGGCTCTGGTAGTAGAAGTGGCGCCAAATTTGATGGAAGAAGAAGTTGAGGAGCCGACAGATTCGGCGGGAACTTTGAATGTGCGGCGGAGGAAAGACGGTGGTGGAGCGGCGGCGAGAGGTGGGAAGAAGGGCATGGACGAAGCCATCTGTCATTGTGATGGACGGACGAATATTCTGATTGGGTTTCTTCACTTGACTCTACACACAGTGGAAATTTTTTTTTCGGCTGCAAAGTTGGGAAATTTTTTTTCCTAGTCCTCCAATACAACAGAGAAAATAATTCACCCTTTTTATTAAAGAAGAATCGTGAATAATTTGGAAATTTAATAAATTATATTTTTAAATTAAATGTATAGTTTTAGAAAGAGCAATCAAAGCATAGTCCTAAAAATGTGCTTCTTCGAAAGAGCATGCTGTTCTTTTCTCCATGACAAATAATCATAAAACACATGATGAAAATTATTACACAAAATCTTACTTGTTGTCCTCCATAAAGGAGCAATTCTATTAAACTATATCAGGTTATAACATCGTTATTTACAAAATAATACAACCCAACTTAAATTATATATTATTTATTAATAACAAAATTTATAAATTTATAAAAAACGATTTATAATACAAGATAAAAAAGATTTTTCAATAGAAAAGTACAAAAAAATTAGAGGAGAGAGAAACATGACAGAAAAGCAAAAGACAAAGGAAGAATGGAAAAGAAAAAAAGGAAAATATTTGTTTTATTGCTGGGATATTTTTAAGTTTTTGATTGCTTTAAAATTTAGATTTATTTTTTAAAACAAATATTAATTTATTTGAATATATTATTATTTTTCACTTTTACAAAACTCACAACATATTTTTTGTTAATCCCTTGTTGGATTGTGTTAATTAAAAAAAAATATATATATTTTTTTCAAAAATTAGTTTTTGTGAGTTTTAACTCATTATCAATATAAACTCTCACAAATAACAATATATTATTAAAACTCTTACATGTTTTTAAACTTAAAATTCTAGAACTAAATTTGATTATGGAATGAAACGAAAATTGAAGAATCAACTGTGATGTGAACACGACATATGTTTTGTCGTCATTTTCTTTCCCTTCTTCCTCCTGCTGCCTTCAGTCCCGTTTCATCGTTTGAGTTCTAACCCCCTTCCTAAACAGCTATACAAGAGAGCAGAGAGATGGAAGCTATGAACTCAGCTCTTTGCTCAGCCCAAATTTCTGACGACAATCAGCCGCCAAACGACACCTTTCCAGTGACTTGCTTCAGCGAATCCGTCTACAATGTTATCATTTACTTTCAGATCATTAGCCTTCCCAAGCAGGTCCAGTATCTCTACTACATTTCACCAACTCTTTCGTTCCCTCTTTCTTAGTGTTTATCTTTCTCATTACTTGATAACAAGAAAGAAAAGTAAAAAAAAAAAAAAAAAAGGATTTTTTCTTTTCCAAATATATGCTTGGATTGGTTGCAACTCTGCGAAATTTGGGCATTTGTCCGTATCAGCGCTAACTCAACCTGTAAGTAAACTAATTCAGTTTTTTTTTTTTTTTTGCCTAATTTCTTGTTTTAACAATTCAATCGATTGAAAATGTGGAATCAAGAATCCTGTCAATTGAAAATGTGGACTCAAAAATTTTATCGATTGAAAATTGGAACTATGTTCCCTACAATTTGATTTTTTTACCCTAAACCTAAACGCTAATTGATATTTTTTTCAATAAAATTAAACCCCAACCCTAAATGATTTTTTATGCTATTTTTTAATTCTAAACCTTGAACCCTAAATTGAGTATTGTTTCAAATTATCCATGTAAGACTTTTGATGGATTGGAAATTTGGAAGCAATGCAGAGGAATAATGAACTGTGAGTAGCGTGCTTGGTAGGGCATCCGATAATACAGCATCAGGCATTGCTTGACGAATGGGTATTTTGATTTTTGTTTTTTTTTAACTTATCATCATAGTCATCATCATCACCTGAATTTGATGATGCCCTTAACAAGTTACTTTATATGTTTTAATAGCAGTGTCAAAGAGTGGTCTCCATATAATTTTTTTATGTTCATTGATGAAATGAGAAAACACAAAATTTAGATGGATAAGAGATGCATTGAAAATTAAAGAAACAAGAATTACAAACCAAAAGTCATCTATCAAAACAAAAGGCTATCAGATCACATTAAAACATCATCAGCTACTCAGAAAACCGGACCATACGTATTCTATTGCACCTCAAACTAACATATTCCTGCCAACTAAGCAAAGTATCCCCAAGAACCAAAGGTCTCCATGTAATTCTGGCTTCCAATATCCCCAAGAACTCTCCTCTGCTTGAGGTCCAATTTCTCTTTCGCATCTTCATAGAAGTTCAATTGCGGATCTTTAAAATAATTTATTTCTTTCTTTAATATGTTTCATTTAATTGGTTTTGTTTCTGTAATAACACTCTGTCAATCTTTATTGGGTTGATACCACTTTAGCGCTTCATTATTCATAGGTTCTATCAAAGATTATTTACTCAAAATAATAATAATAATAATAATCTTGTTCGTCATTTATCTTTTTTTTTTTTTTGGTTGGATTTTATGGATTTTTAGGCAGAGGCTGAGAAGATGTTGGTGCAAAAGCTAATCAGTCTCAGTTATACAAGGCCAAGATCAGAGGCCTCATCATCATCATAGCTTTTAATGAGTATACATGCTTTATTATATCGATTCGAAAATGGGTGGTCTCTTTTGAAGCACCTACCGCTTCTTGTTGAAAAGCTTAGTGATGATTTTGACTTGAAAAGTTTTCTTTGCACACATTATTGCTAGTGAATGTTTATCAGTTTATCTTAACTTGTCATCCATTATTGCTAGTGAATGTTTATCAGTTTATCTTAACTTGTCATCCTGGCTTGAGGGTTGTGTTTGGAAAGAAAACTGCTCTCATCAGTTGTGTGGAAGAAACAAAGAAGCTATAGACTTAAGTTATAACGGATTAGGATCTTATGGGGCCACTTCATATTGGAACAACTCACTTATTGATGCATTGTTTTTAATGTTATCCAGAAAAAGGCTGCCTGTTGATATGTTGATTTCTTCCTCTCGCTATGTTTGTAAAAAATGCAGGTATTTAATGGATCATGTTATTCATCGGTGTGTTGTTGGTTCTTCTTCTTTTTGATGTGTGTTGTTGTTTTTGAAATTATTTATTAAACGTGTAACAAATATATGAATGAATTCAGTGGGCAATTCGTGGAAGAAGAATGTAAATGTTTTGTCATTGGATTTTCTTTTGTGAGCTGCAATCCAAGAAAGAACATTGGTGTTTTGGTTTTTGTTTGAGGATGTTTGCTGATTTTGGAGCTTTATTGTGACATTTTCCTTTCATCTCTTGGAGGTGGACTCGCTTTATCTCTGTTAGTTAACTTGTCTTTTTCTCTTAATAAAAAATATATGGGTATATAGAAAATTATGCCCCTACCTGTCATCTAAGCATAACCATCTAGCTTTCCTAGTAGGTATTGTCTTAAGATTGGGCAAAGGATATGCAATTGTGTGGGTAGTTCTTTAGTACGAGAAATAATGCATCCTCTTTTAGAACAAAAAGCTTAGGCTTGAAGCATGTAACTTTTTAGCCTTCATCCACATGAATGATTACATGGGCAACAAGAGAATATGCACAACACCTTCAAGCAGAGAATTGATACTTGTTCCCCGAAAAAATGCAATCCTCATGAAGCAAAGGATCACAATTTCAGCTTTAAAAGCAGAGAAAACCCCCATTTCAGATATTGTTCCAACCTTGTACTGATCATTCGACGCAATGGGTGTGGATTCTGTTGCCAAGACCAGTCTTGTCTTCAATGATCCGGAGGGTAAGTTGTAGGTTTGAGTTTGCTTTTCAAATACAATATCCAAAGCATAAATGGACACTCAGAAATTAATTGACATGTGAAAGCACTAGTTATTACCGTTCTTGCTCAATTGCAGGCGTTTCAAGGTCAATCTCAGATGTATCACCAACACATTACACCGTCAAAATAAATTCATTTTCATTGCTAATGAAGAATTCAATAGAGAGATACGAATCGAGTCAATTCAAGGCTGGAGGCTACAAATGGTACATTTTCTTGCCGATACATTTCTCATCATATTTCGTGTATTATCCTTTCATGTCAGGTCTTACATGTCTCCTTCTGTGCTCTCAGGAACTTGGTTATCTATCCAAATGGAAACAAGAGCAGAAATGTGAAAGAACACCTCTCTCTCTACTTGGCAATGGCAGGAACGGATTCCCTCGAGACCGGTTGGGAAGTTTACGCCGTTTTCAGGTTATTTGTGCTTGATCAGAACAACGATCACTACATGGTTCTTCAGGGTAACTCACCCTCAAACTTAGTTTTGTGTAATACTAATTGCCAACATCTTATTTTTCCCTTCTGAGGTTAATACTTATTTTCTTTTAGCCAGCATCGAACTCATTCTCACACACTTGTTTTGCAACTGTGTTGCTGTAGATGAAGTGGGAAAGGAACGGCGCTTTCATGAAATGAAGCTAGAATGGGGCTTTGATCAATTCATATCTCTTAAAGCTATGAATGATGCTGGTAATGGGTTCCTAGTGGATGAAACTTGTGTTCTTGGAGCAGAGGTGTTTGTTTGCAAAGAAAGAACCGGTGTTCAAGGAGAATGTCTGCAAATGATTAAGAATCCTATCGTGTACAAACACACTTTTAAGGTTGGCAACTATTCCAAGTTAGGCGTAGAATGCAGCGAATCAAAAGAGTTCAATGCGGGAGATCAGATGTGGTATCCCTATAATATTTACTCCTTTTTTTCAAATTATAAAGTGTCATATGTTTATCACTTTTCTCTCTGAAATTCCATGATGATAAAGAAGGCAAAGAAGCATTTAACATTATTTTAACATTCAAGGGAAAACTAAAAAGCATTTTCATGTCTCTCTCTCTCTCTCTCTCTCTCTTTGTCTGCAGGAAGATAAGGCTGTATCCTAATGGAAAAGGAGCAGGATCGGGTACTCATCTCTCTCTTTATTTGGCTTTGGCTGATTCAACAACCCTTCCTCAAGGCTGCAAAATATACGTGGAGTTCACATTGCGCATCCTAAATCAAATTTCTAGCAACCATGATTATGTTATAGGTAGTCGCTGGTTCAGTACCCTGAACGAGGAACATGGCTGGTCAAGATTTATCACAACTGCCTACTTCAGGAACCCGAACGCGGGTTTCTTGGTTAAAGACACTTCCATTATAGAGGCTGAGGTCACCATCCATGGAGTCGTCAATGCGTTGTAAAGAAGTAATGTTTGTATTTCAATTCATAAAAAAAAGAATATTTCTTACCATCAGCTGTTTGGTCTTCGTACTAGTTTCTGCTTCTGTTTCTGTTCAGTGTTATAACTGTTGCTTGTATTGCAAACAATTTGAAACAATAAGAGTGACTTGATTTTCGCAAATTAATTAATGTACTAATGCGCCAAAGATATGCATGGAAGTGCCCAAATGAATTAAATTTTTTTTCATTCTTGTGAGGTGACCTTGAACTTTCAACAAAAATGCTCGTATGTTCCAGTCGTTATAACTTGACACAGGAAACGCACGGGCCCGTAAAGGGAAGTGAACTTTACAGCAAGCAAATGAAATTAATATCCTTAGAACATGAGAGTGCCGGGCTTTTTTCAGACGCAGGCACGTTTATGAGGAAAGCAGATAAAAAGTACTAGTCTTTACGAATGGAAAAACCATTGAGTAGCCAAAGGTTTTCTCACTGTTGTAACACGTAGAGAAATTCATCTTCATCCTTGCAAGTTTCATAAACGTTATTTATACAGCTGGTTGTAGATGGTCATGTAAAATGAAAATATTTTAGCATGTTCCAATAATGACAGCGTACAAAAGTTAAAAAGGGAATTTTCTTAAATTCCATCTTTTAATATTTGATTTTTATAAACACAAAATATGTTTATTTATGGCATAACTTAACATGTAATATAAATAGTAGTGTGACATTAACTTTTTTAAGTGTGGCATAAATAAATATAAGTTTTAAAAGCATGACATAATATGTAATTTTTTCAAAGTTCAAATCCTAATGTTGTTGACATTATTAATATTGGTGGAGCACGACAAGAACTTCACTGGTTTGAGGTGACGTTCTCTTCACAAACACAAAGAGAGCCTTTTCGGCACGTGCCTCCACTCAAATTTGTAAGTATTAAGTTTCAGTCCTAAATTTTTTAAAAAATGTCGATTGTGCTCCCACACAAATTGTAAAACAATTAAGTTTTTTAGTCCTAAAATTTTATCAAGCATTAATTGTGCCCACCACTCAATTTAAAAAATTGTTTTAATGCTAAAATTCTCATTAAATATCAATTGCACCCCTTCTTGTATAAAAAAATTATAATTGTGCTGCCACTAAATAATTAAAATATGTAGTGTATGTATTCATATTTAGTAATTAAATAGTTGTGGAGACATAGAGGAGAAGGAGGTGGGGGTATTTTAAGATTTGATTTTTAATTTCTCGTAAGATATTATTCAATTTCTCATGACATGTTTTTTACTATACATTTTAAAACAATATAATATTATTTGTTAGTTTTAACCTAAATATGTAATTTTACTCTTTCCCTCTAAAATCTATTAGACTAATAAGGGTTTTTTTTTGGGTGGTTAATTCCCTTCTGTAATTTTCTCGTTATTAATGGTTATCGTTTATATTGTTGGTGTCGTTTCCTGCGGCACTGCCGATTTTGATAATAATCTATTGCCCTTTTTCTTGTTAGAAGTCGTTCTTCCACCAAAAAATAAAAATGGTTCATCGTTTGATGTTGAGTTTGTTTTTTAATTGGTCGTTTATCCATTTTCTGTCGTCTTTCCAATGTCCAATGTAGGTCCATTCCCTACAATGGCTGCGAAGTGCGTCAGCAAAGCAGATCAGCCATGGCTTTATCTGTGATCTTGAGGTTTCAAGGTAGGTTGAAATACTGACTTGGTTGTGAGGTCACGTTCTGTTTGGTTAATGAGAAAATTTATTTGTCCGTACCCTCTATTTTCTCCTAGTGTAGTGAAAGTATTCCGCACCACATAAAATTCTTTAACACAATAATCCTTCCACTTAATGTTATAACTTATAACATTGTATTCCTTGGAATATTGGCATAAATTTCACAAATTTAGTCTTTATTATTATTATTGTTATTATAACATTGTAAGACAATGAGAATCTCGTTTCTTTAGAAATGAAGAACCCCACATTCGCTTTCTACGTTCTCCATTAAAGATTAAAAGGAAAAAAAAAAAGAAGAAGAAGCAAATTTCGATCTAATATTCATATTCATGACTCTTTTTTTATTTTTTATTTTTATTTTTTTACAGAGAACAAGCAACAAGGCGTAAACAACTGAACAAGCCACATAAATGGAGATCAAGTGATTTGCCAAGTGTTACAAAATTTTTAGTGATACAACAAATATACAAACACATGAGGGGGAAAAAAGAAAAAGACATTGATTTGTGTAAAACGACTAACAAGTCCATCAAGAGGAACAACTAATCTTGATAAACTGTTATCTTGGACCTGAAAGACGAACTGCAGAGAGATAGGCATCACTATTGTACTCCGAAGGGCCCGACGCCGAGGACGTTCCTTCATCACTGGTTGACTTTAAGAAACCTGAGTAAAAGCGAGAACCCAATGGAGAAGAAGTTGGAGGGTTTGGAACAGTACATAGACCTTCAAGCATTTGGACCACTTTGGTCATTGATGGTCTCAAACTCATGTCTTCTTGTATGCACCACAAGGCAACCTTAATGGCGGTGGAAACACGGTTGTCATTTGCTTTGGTATCCACTTTCCAATCCAGGATTTCCCTCAGTTTCCCTTCTTCCAGCATCTTGAATGCATAAGATGGGAAATGGGATTTCCCTGAGGTCTCCCTCGGGTCGTAGTTTTTTCTGCCTCCAATGATCTCAAGTAGCAGCATTCCATAGCTATAAACATCGCTCTTCTCTGAAATGGCGCAGTTTGTGATCCATTCTGGCGCGAGGTACCCCCTCGTGCCCCTCAGCGTGGTGAAGACATGGCTTTGCTCTCTTGTCATAAGCTTTGCCAAACCAAAATCTGAGACTTTTGCGTGGAAATTATCGTCGAGGAGGACATTTTCAGGCTTTATGTCACAGTGGATGATCTTAGCTTCGCAGTCTTCATGGAGATAAGCCAGCCCTTTGGCAGTTCCCAATGCTATGTTGTACCTTGTGTCCCAATCCAACAAATGATCATCCTCTTTGTTCCTCCTAAAGATCCACTTGTCTAAAGACCCTTTTGCCATGAACTCGTAAGCAAGAAGGCGGTGGCTTCCTTCCGCGCAAAAGCCCTTGAGCCTGACAAGGTGGACGTGATGGATCCTGCCAATGATGCTAACTTCTGCTCGGAACTCTTTCTTTCCCTGCCCAATTCCTTCCAGCTTCTTCACAGCAAGTCTAGTCCCATCTTGGAGAACCCCTTGGTAAACTGAGCCAAACCCTCCTTGCCCAAGTTTCTGTGAGAAGTTGTTTGTTGCGGTTTGAAGATCTATATAGCTGAAACGGACGGGCATTCCAGACAAGCTCTCAAGGAAATTGTCCTCCTCTGAGGTCTCACGAGGGGATTCTGGCAACTTTTTCTTTCTCTTGTGATAGCAATAACCAAGATAAAGTAGTAGACAAATGACAAGCACTGTGGCAATAGCAATTATAACAACGTATGGAAAGTGCTTCTGGCTGCTTTCACCCCCTCCTGTGTTTCCGCTGCTGCCACCTCCACCATCGCTTGAGAGTTTAACATATGAAACAAAGCCAGAGCCTTTTTCAGAGTTCTGGAAGTTGCCTACTTCATCAAAAAGGAAACATTCGCCTGTGCTGTTTCGGAAGAACAAGGCAAGGCATGAGCAATTGTTTTGGCAAGAAGTTTTGCAGCCACTTAAGTCGCCTTTCGAGGAGGGTGACACAAACCCAAGGGCGAAATAGTAGAGGCCATCCCCGGGATTCACGAGCTCTGTAGACGTGCTCTTAGAACCATCGCATGGAGAGACAAGCCCTGGTGAGCAATTGGGAAGGGAGCCAAGGCCCGAAGGGCATTGGCACCTGTCAGGAAAACACTCGTAATAAGCATCACAATGCTCCGGTGTACTGCAAGCATCACGTGGGATTTTTGTTGGTGAAGATCCACCAGATGACTGAAGGTCAGAGAAAGAGATGAATCCATCATCTCCCAAAACCGCAACCCAAGTTGCATTAGGATCCCCAGTGTTGTCAGCGAAAACGAATTGCCAAAGCAAGACCTTGTTCTTATCATAGAATTTCCACGAATTTCCATCTATGGCTGCCACACTGACCACCCCACCACCTTTGTTGATGGTCTTACCATTATCCTTTCCCATAGACCAGTACGGCTGCGGGGTTTCATAACCCGCATAGAGAATCATGTCGCCGGACTTAATTTCAAGAAAATAGGTCAAGTTTTTTGGGCTCGGATTGCTCACAAGTTTCATCCCTTCCACAAAGTCCTGTCCCCATAAAAGAGTGTCAGTTGGATGGCTAAAACTCTGCCAAATTATGCTACTGCCATCTTCCCCAATCGAAACCAAATTCCCCGAATCTCGCATTTCCATCGCGGAAGCTCCTCTTCCGCCGGTGTCCATGGACCAAACCACACTCCCACCCTTTTGCAAGTAAACCATGCCCTTATCATCAAACACAAAGTTATCAGAATTTGAAACTGGGGAGCCTTTATTTGCAGTCCAAACCACTTGCTGATTCTTCATGTGGACGATGACCAGAAGAAACAATGTGACATCAGAAGTTTTTTGGAAGCCAAAAGCGAACTGGGAATTGTTGGACAAAAGAAACAAGCCATCATTGTCAATCCAATCCATTTGGGAGAATTGATAACCTGGACCAATTTTGCCTATTTTTCTAACACTGGCCATGGAGGTTTCACACAGAAAGAGAATCTCCAAACATATGGAGATCACGCAGAGAAATAACTTACCGATTCCCATGGCTACTTTTTTGGGGAAAAATTGGAGAACAAAAGAAAAATTTGGAGAACTTTAATCAACCCCAAGAAAGGGTCATGGAAGGAAAGGAAAAAGATGCGGGAAAAGAGAGAACTTTTGATAGGAGTGTTTACATGAGTTAGTCAAAAAACCAAAATCTTCCTTAACTCAACTGAATCTAACAAATTCAAGAATCCTCAAAACAAAACAAAACTGAAAAGAAAAAGGAAAAAAAAAAAAAAAAAAAAAAGAAGAAGGAAAGATTACCTGTAAAAAGAAGTGAATTCTGGACCAAAAGAATAAAACTTGGAAACATATATGTGAATATACATGCATGGGTTTTGGAATACCAAGACCCATATTCAGCTTTTCTCGTATCCAAACTCTCCCTTGAAAATCTAACCATAAAGGAAGCTTTTGTTCAGACCAATAAAAAGGCCAACTTTCTCAATGGAAGAAAAAAGAGCCCAAAATCCTTAACCAACTCCATATTTGCAAACGAAAGAATTGACATTAGACAGGTGATGGCAGAAAAAAAAAAGCCTTGGTCACTTGGACATAGTCTAGAATTTTTGTTTCTTTTTTTAAAAAAAAAAAAAAACTAGAAGGAAAAACAAAAACACAAGCGTCAGGATTTAAGGACTAGTCTTAAAAAGCAGGCATGAAAGGGAGAACAAGTTGCAGAAACTCCAACCACGTGAAAAATGAAGTAAACAGAGAAGAGGCTCGTATAAGAGACAGAAAAGGTAGTCAGCAATGAATGGGCGACGGAAGAGAGAGAGAGAGAGATGAGCTTTTCACCTCATTTTGCAAGTGAGGTTGAAGCAGCAAGTGGATTTGCAGACATGGGTCTGTCTGGAATTTTCCTGGAATCAGTTTCTATGCTTCTGTCACAAAGTTCGTGAGATCTAAGGAACCAAAAGCTTTTGTCTTTTAACAAGGTTGTTCATTTCACGTATGTATTACTGTTACAATACAACTATTGTGTTCTCTCCTTTCATTTATTTATTTATTTCTCTTTGTTGGATTGAATGTTCATTGACAGATCCAATAATTTTCGTGTTTAAATTAATAACGTGCTCGCTTGCTTCTTTTTTCAATTATTTATTTTCTTTTCAATTTTGAAAAGAAAATATGTCAGGTTAGCATTGCAATTAGTTGCCATCTTTCATCAAAATCTTCCCCAACAATTACTGCTATCTATTTTCAATGATTAGTTTTTAGTTTATTTTGCTACTGGTTATAATATTATAATACCATTTAAAAAATAATAATAATAGTAGTAGTATTAAGATTGTAATACAATAACTCATTAAATAAAAAAGAAAATACCATGAACATTATCAAATGTGATAATCCAAGTTTACGTCGTTCTAATTCATCGTACATGCATTTCTACTATAATTTTTGTTACAAAACCGTAGAAAAGTTTAGCTTATTTAGCATTAATTGGTTTTAACTAATTCTTCGTTTAAGAATAATATAAAGCTCTCATATATTACAGTAAAAGCAAAAAATTTACTACAATATAAAGTTATCATATTATACAATATTTACAGTTTTAACCAATGATTATAACTATCATGTCAAACACTCTAAAATTAAGGCAAAAAATTCATAGCTCTTTTTTTTAAAAAAAAGTAGATGAAGCCTAACAATCAAATTATATCCACATCGATTAAGAAGATTGTAAAATTAATTTAATGTAAACCATACTTGTAAACTTGTACTTAAACAATAGTTATTCATTTTTAACTGTAGTATACAAGAGTTTTACATTATAGCAATTTTATTATTGTTACTATAGCATATAATAACTTTAATTTATTTATAACTGAAAATGTAGTGAAAACTATGGTTCTAATCACCCTTTTAAACACCGGGGTATAATACATACCATCACGTCTACAATGATGCAATTATACAACCTCAAATTTTTTTACATTATTTTCGTTGATGTATAATTCAATAGGAATTTGACTCTCAGATGCAAATGAAGGGCAATAATATCTATTTATTATATATTTCTATGTGACTTTCTCCCTGTCCAACGCAACAGATTACCAAGTATTTATTTTGGGTTTGTGTTGTCAGCGTTTTGTATGGGTCATGCCATAATGGGTCGGGAGGAGTGGGTGACAAATGAGTCCGCAAATTTGGCAATTTTATATAATGCCAGTTGTGACATATAAAAACATATTTTATGTGTAATACGTATATATTTTAATAATATTGTTGAAAATGATAGTTTGGATTATTTAATGCTCCAATTGGAAATTGCAGCGAAGGGTCAAGTTTTCTGATTCGTTCAACCTAATTTATATACATATGGTCCGGCAGGGTATTCTTGTTTATATGAATGGGTCCCATTATCTTTTTTTCTTTTTGCCCACAAAAATAATCTTTTTTATTATTATTTTCTTAAAGCCAAAATAAGTGATTCCATCAATCATTTTTTTAATGAGCAAATTCACGTTTACAACTGTTGAGGTAACGACAATGCTAGAAAGGATTCATTAATTAGAAAATAACTAATTTATCATATGGTGAAAAAAATAAATGGTGGGTCACGTTTTAAAATTTTAGTTCTATTTTTAATTTTTGTATAAAATTTTTGTTATGTTTTCAATTAGACACCATTTTTGTAACGAAAACTATAATTATTCCCCAGTCAAATAGTTTAAATATATAATTATGTCTTTACAGTGTTCCACAAAATATTTTTGACATCGTCACTGATAGATACAGTTTTTTTATGTGCTCCTACCAATTTTCAAAATAAAGAGCAAAGATAAAATAGTAAAACAACTTCAAAATAATTTTATTAAAAAAATCGTTAATAAGATCCGAGTAGTGAAGAAAATTTTCTCTCTCAGGCTATAAGATTTAGTCAAATATTTTAAGTATTAGGTCCGAAGTGCAATGACTTTTCCAGTGGAAATCTTGGTTTTTTTCTTCTTTTTTTTTTAACTATTTGAAAGGCTTTAGCATTTTTAATTGGCTAAGACAAGCGCCAAAACTTAGTCCTGTAACGACAAATGCACGTTACCCACGTAACACTTTCAAAAGTAGACAAATATACACAAAAAGTATTTTTTTTTTAGAGAAAAAAAAAAAGGAAACTTTTACGGTGGTATCCAAAAAGTAACTTATACCTAAATTTATAAAATAAAATAATTTTAACCAAATCTAACAACAATAAATAAAGCCTTCTTGATAAAGCATGTACCATAAAATGACTCTAAAAAAAGCTATAGATGGCGATGGCATGCATACGGAGAGCAAAAGATGTTAAATAATTCCCCTAATAAATATCAAATAATATTATAACATATGAGATTTTTACAATAAAGCATAAAAATATTGAGACTAATTAAAATTGTCAGATTTATACCATGTTCAATTTGTATATTTTTTTAATTTCAAAATAATGTTGACTGGATTTATGCTACGTTCACCCAACTCCAAACTAACATCAAGCTCAGTATCTGGGGAAGTTTCCCCCCAAACGCTCTAGGTTGCATCCAACTCCAAATACCACTATACATTGCATCCATCTCCATTGTACCACAGAAATATCATATTATGATCACTGAACAATTAAGGTGGGCCTAGCATCTTTACGCTTGCAAAACCCTGTCTAAAAGGAAGCCCCTGACTTGATGACAAGACGACAATGATTGATCTTAAAATCGGGATCATTTAGTTGACTTAGGGTTTGTTTGATGCACAAGTTTAAAATTGTGTAGTTTAAAACTTTATAGTTTGAACTGTTGGTTATAAATTGTATGGTTTAAATAATGGTTTTAAATTAACATTTGAAACATAAAGATTTAAAACAAGAATAAAGCATCACATTAATTTTAAAACTATAACTGGTATTTAAAAAACTGTGGTTTATGATTAAAAAAAAAGAATAAGAATGATTTTTATGTACAAAATGGTTCAAATCATGTGAACTTGAGAACATAAAGGGGGTTTTGACCGGTTTAAAATCGCATTTATGGTTTGAACTGATCTCAATTATTACCCCTAGTTTAAACTGCCTCTATGATTTGAATTGATTTAACGGTTTTGAATCTAGGTACCAAACGGCCTATTATGCATTGCACTAAAATATGCCTTATCATAAGGGTTATCAAATACTGCTTATTAATATAAAGAGCTCCACAAAAGATCATCCATTAAAAGTACGAGAAAGTTTGTGTTCGCGATTCACACGAGAACTTGTAAAGAAAGTTTACCCCTTAAAAAAACAAAAATAAAGAACGCTTACCAACAATAAAAACATCAGACTCGTGCAAGAATTCATCAGAAATTATAGATGATCAACAGGCAGGTAATTCATAAACTTTTACTGCAGAAGGTTCTTTTCAAATCTTACTGCATAATTTCACACTTGTTTTTAGGAATTTGACCGTACAAGTGGTTAAGCTAACCTTAACATTGATATTTGTGTATATATATTCTTTAAATCTTTTCTTTTATTGCAAAATAAGAAAGCTCCAAAATATTGCTCGTCACCTCGAAAAGACAGTTTCATTTTATTTTAATTTTTCCTTCGAATACCATTGTGCTAGGCATTTTAATTGATTATATAAACCAATATCTATATGGTTTTCTTTTCAGTAGGGATTAGGAAACCTTAATCACGGCTAATCTTGTCTTGATTGTATATAAAAACGACAAGGAAAATTAAATGGTTACGCCCTTGCGAGAAAGAAAAAAAAAAAAAAAAAGGTCATCCGAATAAGAACTTCCAAGAAATTCGTAGAATATTTGGTACCCAAATTAAAATTTAAGTACTATGATGTAAGAGAATGAAGCTGTAGTATATTTTTATTTTATAATATTACATGTAAGAGCTTACATTGTAAAAGTTAAAATAATGGTGTCTAAAACACTTTATTAAATTTATCATGGTACCACTTTAAACATCGGTGTCCAAAACACTTTACTTAATTTATCATAGTACTACTTTACACATGGGACAGAAACAAGTCGGACAAGATCCTTATATTCCGATTTTTCTCTATTTTCCAGAAATAACTAGTCCCCCACTTGTACTTTTAAATATCTTTATATTGAACCATATGGTTGCTTTGATGTTCTAAATTAATTCTTCGGCAGGAAAAAAGGGGTTAGAATTTAGTGTCTGGAATCATTGCTCTGAGTTGGATAAATTCACCATCTCTTGTATTTAGCATGTGATCGAAACTTTTAATCTAATGATCCAATATTTCTTTTTAGTTTTCTTTATTTATGTCTTCCCTTCTTCCTTTATTCTATTTTTTCTTCGATGGAAATTAAGAGGAAGATTGATACCTTTATTTCTTTCTTTCTTTAATTTCTTTTCTCTTTTTTCTTTGCTTTGCCTTTTTTCCCCCTTTTTAAGTGGAACCAATCAACAATCTCTTAAAGACAAAAAGCCATCATATATAAGAGTATATCTAATGTAATGTAATGCTAAATTGATATGCTAATGATAAATTTCGGATTAAAGTGTAATAAGATGTTTAAGTTACCGACAATTTGTGATGTTTCTTGCTGAGTTAAAAGAGATAGATCCATAAAAATAGGACCACCTTGACCAAGAAGCGCATGTATACTTTTGTAACGCCCCTATGTGGGGGTTAACAGTTTTTAATGAGATAAAATAAAAATAAATAATAAAAGTAAAACCTTAAAAATAAAATTTGCCCGGGACTTAAATGAAAACTCTCAACTCAAAAATAAAAATATAAACGACAAATAAACCACAGTTTTAATGTAGCACCTTAAATTTAATAATATAAACTGTTGTCATCATCATTTTAACCCTCAACACATTATAATACAGTCACAGAAAGTAACAATTGATGCTTACATTATCATGAAGAACATTCTCAACGATTGAAGCAGTCCCAATGTAATATAGTTACATCACTTCCTCAACTATATTTCTCGTAGCCACCTCACACTTAGTGAGTCCTGAAAAGATATAAACATAAGGGAATGAGCAACACTATGCTCAGTAGAGAAAGCCATTACTCACCTTTAGGTTTTTATCATTACCACATTCAAACCTGCATGGTTAGTAAGTCACATCATATTCCAGATTATGAGGTTTATTATGATCACATCTTATGGATACCGTAGTTAATCATTACCAAGTGTCATAATTACACATTTATACAAATATTACCAATCATCATTGTTCCTAGGTATCCATGTTAAATTGAGTATCACTCAACTCATCGAAACCCAAATGGGCGCACTTGATCACCCTATAAACATTCCAAGGGTGTTCCGGTGAGGGGACATCAAGCCCCGAGTCCTCACCAAATCAATTCCTGTACAGTGTGTTCTGGGACTTTCAACCCAAGGAAGCGTCATCACCTTCCCCCTATTTTACCTTTTAGGGTATTCATGCCCAAGGACGTAACCGTCGCCCTTTTCATGTCTCACAATTTCTCTATATTAAATCATTATTAATAGAGTTAATTTTCCTAACCATGCTTCTCAATTTATAACATGTGTCAATTCATTATGTTCCTCGCCGTACAATACAAGACGAGTCCATGTCATAGTTTCATATGTGATACACATATAATATCAGTTCAACATAGATATATATATATTGCGGCAAAACAATCAATTTTAATTCTATAAAAACCTCACAAAAGATGAGTAAGAGAATCCCTACCTTTCAAGCTTATCAACAGTCTCTTAATCCTGGAATCAATTAACGTTAGCTCCATACTCCCTTGATCTTGAACTCCAAGCAAAACAGATCCAGTTGTATCTCGCTGTATCTACGAAGCATCCTCTGTAGTGCTCCTCGAGCGACTATGAATGGCTAGGAATGCTTCCTGAAGATCATACATTCTTGAAAACGTCATTCTGGACTCCGATACTGCTGTTTGAATCGCCTCGATTCGCGTGCAGTCGGTACCGGATGATTTTCATCGGAGTGGAATTTGCTCGAACGGAGGTCACCATTGCATCCAGAGCATCGAAACGAGTCAGGAGGCGGTCTCGGATCTTCGATCGGAGGTCCGGATCACAAAATCCCATTTTGGCCTTTGACCGGCCGTTGACCGGCGTTGACCACCGTTGACCGGCGTTGACCGACTTTGACCGTCGTTGACCGGCGTCAATCGGGGTCCGTTGGCAGCTGGGCTCGGGCCTACCCCCCCTAAATCGACCCTTCTGAGTCCAATGACGGGGTCAATTTCACCCAATTCTGCCTCTAACATAGCGGTTCGTGAAGTACAACGTCGGTAGAAATGGATGAGCTCCGATCTTGATTCTCCGACGATGGAAACCTGAAATTGGCTGAGGGCTTTTGCTACCCATCCTCCTATGAGCATTTCCCCTCATCCAATTTGAAGAAACGTGGCTGGGAAGAGCCAAAACGGAGGCTCCCGCGGCGGTTGACGGCGGCGTTGGCCGTTCTCCGGCGAAACCGGCTCCTTTCGTGCAATTGATCGAGGGGTTTTACTCCCCTTGATCCTCTGAACTCATTGGGAGGGGTGGTGTCAGTCACCTCCTCCGGCAAGGCGGAGTTCCACCATGGGGGCGGCGGTGCACGGCGGCAATAGGCGGGCGGAGCAATCCGGCGGTTGTTGAGCTGCCACCAAGGGTGGGTTTTGTTCCTCTCATCACGGTGGTCGTGTAGGAACAAGAATCACGTCGATCGGACGTCGGACGGCGAAGATATCTCGTCGGAAAGAAATGGGTTTTGCCGCCACTTTGGGCGGCGCGTGTGGTCTCCTCCGGCGGCGTTTTGGGCGGCGCGGCACCTCGTTGGACTCAGCTCGTCGAGAGCTTTCCATTGGTGCGGGAGGTGTCGAAAACGGATGCCGAAATCTCAAACGATCTTTGAGGAGAGAGAGAATTTTTTTTAGAGAGAGAAAGTAGAGAGAGAGAGAGTTTCGAATTATGAGAGATTTTCTGATTTTTTTTTATATATATACTAGGTAATTAATCTAATTACCTTAATACCCTTAGGAGAATAACGGGTGTCACAGCTCTACCCCCCTTAAAGAAATTTCGTCCTCGAAATTTCAATTCTAGTAATACTAGTAAAAATTATGATTCCAATTCTGAGTCTAAACCGTTAATGTTGTTTGTCCTCCAAATTTAAGTTATCGTATCTCCACTTATTTACTTGCATAATAAATCTTACTCCTAAATCCCTCAATGAGAGTATTTCTGACAAGTTTCAACTTGTAACACCGTATAATAGTCTAAGAATCTGATCAGGCATACATATTGACCATACCATGATTCCAGTCCTTCATTGTCCATGGACTATGATTTACAATCACATTTAAGGAGATTGCCAGAGAAATTTTATATACTTCATCTTTAGGTTCCTTTCCCTTTTTAAGTAAGGAAAAGTCAAATATATTTGATTTCATACCTCAACTAATAAACTAAAACATAATCATAAAACATATATCACAAACACTTATATTCAAAACCATACATTAAACTTATTCATAGAGATATTAAACGGAATCTCAGAGTTGCAAACATACCCGACATATTTTTCATTAAACAGCTATCCTCATGACACAAACATTCAATCCAAATAATATACTCATATTTCATATGGAATATCCCCATAACTGACTCTGGTACTTCCACATAATATTAACAGAATATTACACATTACAAACATAATACGGATACGTTTCGAGAGTACAAGGCACTCCGTATACCAGCTATCCATATCATGCATGCTTAGAGGATACAAAAACATCGATAAACAAAAGATCGGACCTTAAGAAGGATGCGTTTCGAGAGCATCAAGTACTCCGTATCCAGCCATCCCGGCATTAGGCTCAATGAATCTAAAAGATTGAACAACGACGTACCACAAGAAACACAGAATACAAGGCAAACGGTTATTCGTAACACACGAAATACGGACACACATGCCTACATGCCAAAGATAAAACAAAAAGATTACAGATGGAGATTCAAATCAATTGGCCGCTCCCGGTTTTCCCTTTCCCATTCAAGCTTGGATGTTGCAGTGTCGGATTCTGGATGTATGATTTGCATTTTATCTATCAATTCCTCAGCTGTTGAAGCAGTGACAAAGATTTGTCTCTCCGATTCTGTAGTGATGTTTTCTTCCACAGCGTAATCTAGAAATTTCAAAAGACCGTCATAAAAACCCTTTACGTTCAGCAGTCCCAAAGGTTTGGAATAAAAGCCCAACAATTGCCCACAAGCAACTATAAATATTTCCTCAAGAGTACCTAGACCACCAGGTAATGCTATAAAAGCATCAGAATTATAGATTATGTCTTTAAAATTTTTAGGGATACTCCTGACTCCTTCTCCCTTACCTATGGCTTCCTTACAAAGGTTTCCTTCAACTAGAATATGAGGCCAAATTCTTACATCAGTAGCGTCGCTAGACCTAGCTGCTAGTGCCATATTTACCATCATTTTTATACTACCACCCCCATAGATTATGTTAATCTTCTTGCGTGCTAGGACTTGCCCTAAGTGATTTGCAGCTTCTAAATAAGCTTTATCTTTTCCAAGACTGGAACCACAAAAGACACAGACATTCTTTATTTTCTTCGTGGACTGGGAGGTAGACATATTTGGTTTATAGAAGTGGTTGCTTAATGTCTGCTCCACTTAGACTTCGGGTTCTACATGAGTTTTTAAAGATGAGAAATACACAAAAAGGGCTAAAGAGATAGACGAGTAGGTAATGAAAAGGTAATCCAAAGATTTAAACAAAATCTTGTGCGGATAAGAAAGTAAGATAAGGTGATTGATAGTTTACAGAAAATCTGATTCACTTTTTGAAAAAGATTAGACTCTAATTGTATAACTTTTGACAATTGAGAATAATTTGACAGAAGACCCTCATGACACAACTGTAGACTTTTTGACAAATATACACCAAGTCTAGAAATTTAATATAAACGACAAATACTGTAGAACTTTTGAAATTTGAGACACAAATCTTGAAATATCTGGATAAGTTTTTCAAAATTCAAACATGTTACTGTACCGTATGTGACGTGTCTGATAAGATAATATATTTTATCTTATATATATATATTTAAGAAAATCATAAATTAAATAAGATATTAACACTTACTGTATCAATCTAATAATCACAATTATTTCAAACACAAAAGCAAATATTCTGAGTAAAAGAAAAACACAAACTGTTGAACATCAGCTAAAACTGCTTCAAATAAGTAAAGACTAAATAACCTTTATAGAGCGATGACTTATTCCCCATCCAGTTTTCTTATGGCTTGACAAACAGGATCTAGAAATACCATATTCCTGAGGCGTTGTCTTTCTGTATAAAATTTAGGCCAGAGTTTAAAAATAGCTCCTTGAACATATCCACTAGGGTGACCGTGGAGAGGAGGATGGATGCTATCCAAGTTCTCCTTTGAAAGTCCATCCCTACAAAACCTTATTTTATCCTCTCTATTCGTAGACATATAACCCGGTGAAGTACATTTACCGTTACAATTTTGTCTTCCACATTTGTTACAAGTGACCACGATGGCACGAGCTCTTCTTTTCATTGCACTTCGACTGGTACCTGTTCCTGGTAAACCGACATCTTGACTAAAGTCACTCGGACGGATTTTCCCCTCTATTAACATTCTCACATCACAAGGGATACCAAAACGCATAAGAATCCACAACCGAGTAATTCTAGCCTTGTATTTCTTTCTGAGAATCTTTTGGGAGAGTGATGGGAAATACTTTCTCAGGTGTTGGTACTTTGGGTCCATGATGAGATGAAAGAAGAGTAAATAGAAAGGAAAAATTAAGATAGTAAATTGCAGAATCCTAGAATTCCTTCTTCTTTTAGAGGAAAAGAAGAATTTCTAATGAAAAAGAAGAGGATTTGCGATTTAGAGAGAAAATAACAAATTAAGAGAGAAAAAGTGAACTCGAAGAAATAAGCTCTTATGCACAGTAAACGTATTTGTAAACAATAATTAAACCACTGTATATGACACGTATAGAGACCACGTGGGAGAGATAGTGTGAATCAAACTGATTTAAGATTTGAACTAGGCCCAAATGTTCTTAGTTGAAAATGGTCAGGTTGTTTCGGCCTTAACACATTTAGAACGAGTTAAATAACAAACATAAAATTGAAAACCAATTCGTATGAATCTTAAACCCAATTCAAAGCCCACTATAGATAAAGTTAACTATAAACAACAAATCTAATTTAACGACAATCAAGGATCTTCCTGAATGGTATTTAAAATCATTTCATAACAACATAATCTTCCAGCAACTCAAATAATTTTGTTTTAATCAAAACCTTATTGAACAATGCATACACCCATATGTTATTCCTAATACTCAACATCTATCAATGGATTCATCATCATTACTACCAAGGGTTTAGAATGCGACTAACCTTGAAATCAATACGATTTACGTCTTTCAACATAGACCATATCAGTGAACAAAGACACTAGATGTTACTACTTAAGAACATCTACAATCCCCACAATTCTACTCATACAATATATAATTTCCTCATATAACAAAACCTTAGGTAACCAAAAGATTCACTGATACACTTAAATACAATGTACGTAACAAAATATTCCAATTTTGAGATTCATGCATTCTAGACTTTACACAGTCTCAACAGACCAAAAGTCTAACATTTATCTCTCTCAAAATTCAACACCATGATTCCCAACTTATATCATATTCCTCAAATAAATAGAACTTTTAAGAAAAGATATTGACACTTATGTGCTCCATCGAATCCACACATAATCATTACTTAGGTTTGAATCAATTACGAAAAATTTGGCATATCTATGTCAAACTTTAAAATCAATAAATCAAGCCTTATATTTCTTATTGTTGTTTTTCACGAGACAAAAGGCTCTTAAATCCTCTTATCTATACGAATTTCTCATCGTTTATACGAATTAGATATGCTTATAGATCCAAATATTATATGAATCTCTCATAAGCATTCTACTTATAAACTCATTCCATATAATTATCATTCCCTCATAACTATTAATACTTTCCTTCTATATAATTATTGTATTCATATAACTATTAATATTTTCATTCTATGGCCTTTCCATGTTACATCCTTTTAGACTGTATAAATCAATGTGAAGGTTCATTTTGATGATGACAATGAAAATTCAGCTTCAAAACTATCTCAAAAATATATATTTTTTTAAGGTGGTGCTACACTCCCTAGGTTAACCGAACCTAGGCTCTGATACCAAAAATTCTGTAACGCCCCTATGTGGGGGTTAACAGTTTTTAATGAGATAAAATAAAAATAAATAATAAAAGTAAAACCTTAAAAATAAAATTTTCCCGGGACTTAAATGAAAACTCTCAACTCAAAAATAAAAATATAAACGACAAATAAACCACAGTTTTAATGTAGCACCTTAAATTTAATAATATAAACTGTTGTCATCATCATTTTAACCCTCAACACATTATAATACAGTCACAGAAAGTAACAATTGATGCTTACATTATCATGAAGAACATTCTCAACGATTGAAGCAGTCCCAATGTAATATAGTTACATCACTTCCTCAACTATATTTCTCGTAGCCACCTCACACTTAGTGAGTCCTGAAAAGATATAAACATAAGGGAATGAGCAACACTATGCTCAGTAGAGAAAGCCATTACTCACCTTTAGGTTTTTATCATTACCACATTCAAACCTGCATGGTTAGTAAGTCACATCATATTCCAGATTATGAGGTTTATTATGATCACATCTTATGGATACCGTAGTTAATCATTACCAAGTGTCATAATTACACATTTATACAAATATTACCAATCATCATTGTTCCTAGGTATCCATGTTAAATTGAGTATCACTCAACTCATCGAAACCCAAATGGGCGCACTTGATCACCCTATAAACATTCCAAGGGTGTTCCGGTGAGGGGACATCAAGCCCCGAGTCCTCACCAAATCAATTCCTGTACAGTGTGTTCTGGGACTTTCAACCCAAGGAAGCGTCATCACCTTCCCCCTATTTTACCTTTTAGGGTATTCATGCCCAAGGACGTAACCGTCGCCCTTTTCATGTCTCACAATTTCTCTATATTAAATCATTATTAATAGAGTTAATTTTCCTAACCATGCTTCTCAATTTATAACATGTGTCAATTCATTATGTTCCTCGCCGTACAATACAAGACGAGTCCATGTCATAGTTTCATATGTGATACACATATAATATCAGTTCAACATAGATATATATATATTGCGGCAAAACAATCAATTTTAATTCTATAAAAACCTCACAAAAGATGAGTAAGAGAATCCCTACCTTTCAAGCTTATCAACAGTCTCTTAATCCTGGAATCAATTAACGTTAGCTCCATACTCCCTTGATCTTGAACTCCAAGCAAAACAGATCCAGTTGTATCTCGCTGTATCTACGAAGCATCCTCTGTAGTGCTCCTCGAGCGACTATGAATGGCTAGGAATGCTTCCTGAAGATCATACATTCTTGAAAACGTCATTCTGGACTCCGATACTGCTGTTTGAATCGCCTCGATTCGCGTGCAGTCGGTACCGGATGATTTTCATCGGAGTGGAATTTGCTCGAACGGAGGTCACCATTGCATCCAGAGCATCGAAACGAGTCAGGAGGCGGTCTCGGATCTTCGATCCGAGGTCCGGATCACAAAATCCCATTTTGGCCTTTGACCGGCCGTTGACCGGCGTTGACCACCGTTGACCGGCGTTGACCGACTTTGACCGTCGTTGACCGGCGTCAATCGGGGTCCGTTGGCAGCTGGGCTCGGGCCTACCCCCCCCTAAATCGACCCTTCTGAGTCCAATGGCGGGGTCAATTTCACCCAATTCTGCCTCTAACATAGCGGTTCGTGAAGTACAACGTCGGTAGAAATGGATGAGCTCCGATCTTGATTCTCCGACGATGGAAACCTGAAATTGGCTGAGGGCTTTTGCTACCCATCCTCCTATGAGCATTTCCCCTCATCCAATTTGAAGAAACGTGGCTGGGAAGAGCCAAAACGGAGGCTCCCGCGGCGGTTGACGGCGGCGTTGGCCGTTCTCCGGCGAAACCGGCTCCTTTCGTGCAATTGATCGAGGGGTTTTACTCCCCTTGATCCTCTGAACTCATTGGGAGGGGTGGTGTCAGTCACCTCCTCCGGCAAGGCGGAGTTCCACCATGGGGGCGGCGGTGCACGGCGGCAATAGGCGGGCGGAGCAATCCGGCGGTTGTTGAGCTGCCACCAAGGGTGGGTTTTGTTCCTCTCATCACGGTGGTCGTGTAGGAACAAGAATCACGTCGATCGGACGTCGGACGGCGAAGATATCTCGTCGGAAAGAAATGGGTTTTGCCGCCACTTTGGGCGGCGCGTGTGGTCTCCTCCGGCGGCGTTTTGGGCGGCGCGGCACCTCGTTGGACTCAGCTCGTCGAGAGCTTTCCATTGGTGCGGGAGGTGTCGAAAACGGATGCCGAAATCTCAAACGATCTTTGAGGAGAGAGAGAATTTTTTTAGAGAGAGAAAGTAGAGAGAGAGAGAGTTTCGAATTATGAGAGATTTTCTGATTTTTTTTTATATATATACTAGGTAATTAATCTAATTACCTTAATACCCTTAGGAGAATAACGGGTGTCACAGCTTTTAAGGATTAATTACAAAAATTTCCCTTCAACTATAACCTTTGTAATACTATACTCACTAATCTTCAAAACCTAACATATGTTTCCTCCTGAATTTTAAAATGTAATATTTGTTCATCCGATCTACGAAATATTAAGAAAAAATCTCCTCAAATTATGATTTTGAACATAAATGATAAAATACTACAAAAATAATCGATTATTAAACAATTTAGTAAATCTTTAGATTGTTAGCTTATCATGGTGCAATCATATAAAAGTCAAAAAAGAGATTATTTGTGTTTAAAATTTTTTTAAGGTTTTTATTTTTTAATTATAGCAAACTTTTTAAATTCAAATTAGCTTTCTACATGATAGAGTTTTCAAAATATCTTATATTATGTACCAAATCTTAATATGTACCATGATTTATTAAAATTAAGTCATAACAAAAGGAGTTTTTTATTTAATATTTCATAATTGAAATATATGTTACGTTTTAAAATTTGAGGGTATAGTGTTATAAGAGCTATAGTTGAGAGAGAATTTTTGTAATTAATCTTAATTTTAAAGGAACGAAAAAAGAATGACTCAGGGTCAAAATATCTTAATCTCAAGGTAATAAATGTTAGTGAAAATATAAACAAAATTCAAAAACTGGGAGAATAATAAATGCTGAAAAATAAAACCAAAGTAAAGATAGAAATAAAAATAGACATTAAGATTTACAGCGGTTCTGCTTAACACAACCTATGTCCACTTAGTAATTTGATGCACTATATTTTTTGAAAAAATTTATACGCTCATGACCTCACTTTTCAAATACTCAATACAATCCTTACACAATTTTGGCAGAGTAAGACACCAAATTTTGGGGTCTTTCTCTCAGCCACACCTCGTCCTATTTATAGGGCTCCTAGTATGCGAGACCATCCACCATTGCTGCATCTTTTGGAAAGAAGCCTTTGTCTCCTACGTAGAGATAACTATTCCTACATTCAACTTCTTCAAGAGAGTAATTTCATCCCTTTTCCCGGTGCTTAAGAAGACGAGTTTTCCAAAGAGTTTGGACATCTTGCGATGATGGGTTCCAATAGGATACTTCATAGAGTCTTGTTGGTGTGAGGTCGCCTTGGCCACGAGCTTGCTTTACTGCGAGCTTATACGGGCGCGAGCTCACCTAGCTGTGAGCTTTGAGAGTCACAAGGTTGCAAGCTTGCTAGGCTATAAGTTCTTGTTAACTTGATCAACCCAGATGTAAAAGTCTCTTCAACCTTTAAGAGGTATACCTACATCTTTCAGCTCCGGGATTAAGCTAAAAGCTCGTCGGAGGTTTTTCATGGAGCTTAAAGGCACTCTTGAGCCATCGGTAGCTCTAGCAATAGGTGATTTAATACTTCTTAAATAACTTAAGCTATATTCATATCGGAGCTCTCAACTTTGGAATTGTTGACCTGGAACATTGATTTAGACTATTGAAGACGTGGTATAACAATAATTATTTTTAATTTTAAGGGGTAAAATGTATTTTACTTGTGTCGTCCATTGAGATTCCATTTAATCTTAAAATGGCCAAGACTCACCAACCGCCTCTGACGAAGCAAATGGCCATTAAATTAGTAGAAGCTTGCATGGGAAAATATATATTCCAATTTCCAGTCAAGAGCTTATGGCATCATGCAAACGACACCAAAATTATATATATGCCAATAATTCACAATGCTAGAGGACATTTACTCAATTTTTTTTAAACAGAGAAAAAAAAAACTGTAAAGCATTGCAAAACTTCTTAAGGCATACATACGCATATAATTTGTTGCATTGTACAGATTGGGATTTGTGATTTCTTCATTCCTCTCTCTCTCTCTCTCTCTTTTTATCCATAATTTTTGCAAGTTAAATTAATCTAGGAATCAAATTAATTGTCTACCGAAATAAGTATAATCATCCACGTCTGAAACGTATCTTAATGCCTGAAAGCTGGATAGGATGGCCTTTACGTAAGGATTATATTGCCCCTAATTTTTATGAAATACAAGATGCTCATTGAATAATCATAAACTAATCTTCACTTCTACCATGGAATAATTGATGTTAAGCGTTCAAGCACACCAATCCGGGAGTTTTTTTTTCCTTGAGATTAGTAACGTTTATTATAAAATAATCAAAACTTGTCAAATGAGTTCATCAAAAAAAATCTCGACAAATGAGTTCATAAAGAAAAGTTGAAGTTGACAGCAAATACTGCAATTTATAATTAACTACCAATATCTCCACGTCTCATAAAAAATTATCTATATATCCATCTGCCAGCCAGACTACACATGGCTAGCTCATGAGGATTTCCCATTATGATTTTTTAATTAATAAGATTATCGATTTAGCTTCGCAGATCGATCCAAATGGCAAATGCATAGTATTTGAAGGGATCACATGAGATTTGTCCATGTCACTTCGAATTGTCGTTAATATAATACATTATTGAGATGTTGCTCCATATATATATATATATATATATCGAGATGCAATTAATGGATTTGCCTTTGATGTTCCCTTTTATATTTGTAGATCGAATCCCCCAGAGTAAATTCTGGCCTTCACCGATCATGTTACAGGTAATTATAGTGCACACGTTTTTGCACCATATAATTTTTTAAACATGCACGAATTTTAACTTCAAATTTTAGTGGAGTAATTACTTTATAAGTGGGTAAGATGTAAGTACATTTATATATTTATATATATAATATATATAAGAGAAGTGCACTCACTTTCTCGCTCTCTTTTATACTCTATATTCATTATTTAACACGTAAAATCTACCATCTTATTTTTTATTTAAATAATAATTTATCATTTTAGTAGATTTCATGCGTCAAAATTTTAAGTGTAGAGAGCATAAAAAAGAGTTTAAAAAAAGTGTTATTAGCATTCATTATAATAACTATCTGAATCAAAATCTGCCATGTAAATTTGATAACTGAATAAAATAAATCGAAAAAGCTTCTTTAGAGTTTTTTTTTTTTCATAAAGAAAACAAAATGTTACTTTAGCTCGATATGGGACTTCATTGATTTCAGTGAATTTCAAGAGGGGACAAAAGTGAGATCCAAGGATTGTGCAAGCGGGGAGGAAAAATTATGACAATGTTAACAATTGAATAGATGGTACTTTTATTTAAAAATCCGTACAGTAAAATCATGTTTATTAATAATTAAGGCATGATACATGAGAAACAATTAGCAAAAAGTATGATTGAGAAAATAGTGTTGCATGAGATCCCGCCGAATTAGCCGAATAAAGATCCCGCCATGTTCTAGTTTTTTACCAGTGAATTATCTATAAAAATAAAAAAAAAGAGACCTATTTGTTTTTCTAATTCCAATAAAAAGGTAATTAAAAAATAGAAACATGTATTTGATTAATCATGAAGGCTACAAGTGTGTTTAGCAAATTATTAGAACTATATAATTGGTTTACGTAGCATGTAAGAGTTTTATATTATAGCTTATTTTTGTTTTATACTAAGAGTTTTATATTGTAAAAGTTAAAACTATATATAAGCCGTTTAAAAATATTCCTATAGTTTTTTAGTTATAATTAAGGTTTAAAGTTTAAAAATTATTACATATGAGAGCTTCATATTACAATATTTTTTTATTTTTTAAATATAACTGTTTAATAATTTTATATTGTTTATTATAAGAATTGAGTCAAATCCGACGCGTAATTAGAAGGACGTGGCCAAAGCATAGATTTTCCGTAAGTTAGTAATGCACTAGTCACATTGGCGTCAAGATGATGTGATCATCACAGAATACTCACGGCAAAATAAACAAAACAAACTTCAGTACCTTTTTCCGCTTTTGTTTTGCGAAGATCAAGAACAGCAGAGACAGAGAACGCATGAACACCCAAATAATAAATAAATAAATAAAGCTTAAAGGTTTCCAATGGCACATAATTTAATCACCCCAAAATGGCCAAGGTCATCATCGCATGAAGGCTGTCTCACTATATTGGAAATGAAATAATTAAGACTGTTTTAAACACCTTTCTTTTCCTTCATAAGTGGGAGTAGTATTTGAAAAACATACATCAACTATTACATTAAATATGCATTAGGTAATTTGGAGAACTTTCAAGTTTCAACAAAGATAGAAACAACTCTCTACTTTTGGGTGGATGGCCAGCTTGTTAATGGGATAACAATACTGAGAAAAGAGCTTGTAATTTTTGCTTTCCTTGTCGTGTGGGGTATGTCGTGAGACGAAAAGTTCATGATAATTTTTTTTACTCAAAGATGTGCAAAATTCTATGGCAAAGTAGATGTTTAAGTATATTAAATTATCCAAGGGGTGCAGAAAAGCAAAATCATTTTTCTAAACCATGGTCCAATTTTTATTTATATTGAAGTGAAACTTTAGCCATTATTATATTTGAGTTTGACACAATATACCGTGGAAGTATATCTCCGTCCGAAGCTTGGCACACCGCCATCTATCTGTCTATCTTATTATATTTTTTGAACTTAGAAAAAAAATAAAAAGTGTGCGGTTGCAAGGCCGCCCGTAATTATGCTTATGAGTCTCTACTAATCATTTTAATTCTCTCTTTATTCCCTTAAACGTGAAACATCTGCATTTAGATTCAAATTTAGAAGGCAAATGCAGTAAGGAAAAGTATGCAGCGTTAGTGCTTTGAGCACGTTTAGTACTAATCTGAGTGCTTTAAGCACTTAATCTGGGTGCTCTTAGCACTAAATAAAATACTCAAGATGGCCCATCCACTTTGTTCCCGGCCGGATGCAGTTTTGGCCGTATCCTCCGTGATGGACACAGTATACATAAGTGAACGTATTCACATTTTGGGGTAACTAAGCTTGCAGCCATTTAGTCAGTATTTTACACTATCATATCTGAGGTTGAAAAGCTTAGAAGCTCTTCAAAATTGTGGACAAAAAGGAAGGGAGTAGCAGACCTTTTCTTGGACTGCACAGTGAACAACAAGCAATGGCGGGAGGTAGGCATTTATATTTTTCCGCGTTTTTGATCTTTATGCTTATAGTTTATTGCATATTAGATCATTATTAGGTCTATCAGTTGGCATCAGAGCCGTTTTAGCCTCTGCCTTGCATGAATATCTGTGGAAAAATATACAGTGTACGTAAAATTTTTTTGATGATTTCGGGTTTATTATTTTAGGATGTTTTGTTGGAAATTGAGATAAAAAATCAATAGGATATTAGATTTCTAAGTTTTCTACAATTTGAAACGTCAAAAATAGTGTTCAAATCATTAAGAACGAACCGGGTCTGAAACTGAGTCAAACGGAGTCAAAATTAGGTCAAAGTGACCTGTCTAGAGGTTAAAGTTATCTCCCCGAGTGACCAAAATGACGTGACTAAAATGACACGTTGTTTTTGCCCAAAGCCCCCCAAGAAACGACGTCGTTTGAAGGGTTGAAAAATTCATTCAGCAAGTCGTTTTTGCCCAAAGCCCCCCAAGAAACGACGTCGTTTAAAGGGCTGAAAAATTCATTCAGCAACAAGTAAAACGACATGTCGTTTTTGGGGGTACCCCCTGCAAAACAACATGTCATTTTATAGCCGGGAAATCATTTTTGAAGAATTGAAATGACACATCGTTTTCTTTGGGCCTAAAATTAAAAAAAATCCTAAAAGAAATTTTTGAGTATTTTTCCAAGTTTTCACAATTAAGTAATTTTGGGTAAATTTTTATAAAATTTACAGATTTTGATATTTTATGAAAATTTCATTATATATCCATAATTTTGATAATTTTATGAATTTTTCATATTTGAATAAAATTTATGAAAAGATTCATGACTTTTAAATATTCATAATTTTTGGTAATTATTAAGAATATTATTGTGTGGATATAATTTTATGCATTTGTGTGCATATAGTATTCTTATGTATAATTTGTCCTTTTCATTATGCATACAATATTAATTTGAATAATTTAGTACATTAAATTTATATCATTGTGTTCTAGATCATGTTGTTTTGCATTTATAATTTTAATTTTTGCATAAAGAATATTAGTAAACAAATTTATTTTTGTTCATATTTATTTATATTGCTTTAAGCTATTTGCAATTTATTTATGAACAAAATTTTAGAATAAATGTCTAGTGATCTATATAATTTTAATTAATTAGATTTTAGCCAAGCAGTTTTAATTATATAAAATTATATATTAAATGGTTTAGAATCAAATATAAAAAATGACATTAGTTGTAATTAATCATAATTGAGATACTAGATTTTATTTCATAGGAATTTTTATTATATTTCTATGGTTAATTAGGATAGAACATCAAATTATATTTCTTAATTTACTCACAAGAATTAAAGAAAGGAACATAATTTGATAGTTTTATCATGAAGTTAGTTGAATCTAAATTGAATTAGAACTTTAGCTTACAGGCAAGTTTTATGTCACTAGATTCATAATTTTACAACATGATTTATATTGGTAAAACATGACATAAAATTATTAGCTTCAAATTTTGTAACATGAGCACATATGTTTAATTTTTTATCAAAGTAATTCATCCTTATAATTTGTCTGATATGAAATGCAAAATTCCTAAGCTTAAGGGTGATAACAATAAGGTCTGGAAGGTGAGAAATTATGCTATCAGAAAAGATGAACCACCTACTAGCACTGAAAGTAACATTGCAGAAGATGTTGATCAATATGAAAAATGGGAGTGATCTAATCGCTTCTCAGTCATGTTCATAAAGACTAAGTTCTTTGTTGGGATTAGGGGTTCTGTCGACCAGTATAAAATGTCCGAGCATTGCTAAAAGCTATTGATGAACAATTTGAGTCTTCAAATAAGGCATTGGCAAGCACCCTTATTATGCAGTTTTCATTCATGAAGCTTATCGGTATTAGAGGCATGCGTGAGCATTCATGCGTATGAGGGACATTGCAGCTTAATTGAAGACACTTGAGGTTGAGATGTCTGATTCTTTCCTAGTTCCTTACATTTTTAACACTCTACCTCTGCAGTATGGTCCCTTCAAGATCTCCTACAACACACATAAAGACAAGTGGTCAATTAATGAGTTAATGACCATGTGTATTCAAGAGGAGAGAAGACTGGCTATGGAAGGGAGAGAGAAAGTAAATCTGACAACCCAAGGAAAAAAGAAAAAGATAAAGCTCAGCAGAAAGGGAAAGGCAAGGTTCCTACCTAGTCAAAAATTAAAAAGAAGTTCAAGTGCTTTTTTTGCAAGAAAAAGGGGCACATAAAAAAGAACTGGCCCAAATTCTGGCAGCGACTTGACAATAAAAGTACTCAACTCTCACTGTTATGAATCCAATATGATTGATGTTGATCGTAACACATGGTTGATTAACTCCATTTCTACAGTCTATGTTACCAATTCTTTACAGAGATTACAAGACCTGCGGAAGCCAGTGGGAAGTAAGTAAAGCATCTACTTTGGTAATAAGATGCACTCACATGTAGAGGCTATATGAACATACAAGTTAGTTTTAAACAATGGTTTTATTTTGTGTTTAGAAATGACTTTCTATATTCCTGGTTTTTCTAGGAATTTGATTTCAGTTTCTAGACTTGTATCAGTTGGATATTCCTTTAACTTTTCAGAATCTTCCTTCAGCTTATTTTATAAATCTAAACTTATTAGAAATGGTATTTTTTATGATAGTCTTTTTCATCTTAATTTGCAAAATGATGCCAATTATACTATTATACACGTTCATGAAAATGTTGGTATAAAATGATGTGTTGTGAATAATGAATCCTCTACGTTGTGGCATCGGAGATTGGGACATACCTCTATTGAGAGAATTAAGAGATTAATAAAAGATGGATTACTTAGTACTCTAGATTTTACTGATTTTGATACTTGTGTATACTACATTAAGGGCAAGCAAACCAATAAGTTGAAGAAGGGTACCAAGAGGAGTTTAGAAATATTGGAAATCATACATACGGATGTTTGTAGTCTAGACACAGATGTGTGCTGTCAAAGGTACTTCATCTCTTTTATAGATGACTACTCACGATACATGTATTTCTATTTGCTTAATAATAAGAATGAAGCACTAGATGCTTTTAAAATCTTTAAAGCGGAAGTAAAGAAACAATGCAGGAAATAAATTAAGATCGTGAGATCAAATAAAGGTGGGGAATACTATGATAGATACACTGAGAATGGACTAGCACCTGGTCTATTTACAAAGTTTCTTAAAGAACATAGGATTGTTGCCTAATACACAATGACTGGTTCTTTAGACTAGAATAGTATAACTGAAAGAAGAAACCGAACACTGTTAGACATGGTGCAAAGTATGCTTACTAGTTTCAAACTTCCTGAATCTTTGTGGACTGAAGCTCTTAAAACAGCAATGTACGTATTGAACTGAGTTCCAACCAAGGCCGTCCCAAGGACGCCTTTTAAGTTATTCAAGGGTTGGAAGCCGAGTTTACGACATGTACGCGTTTGGGGATATCCATTTGAGGTAAGAGTTTACAATTCACAAGAAAAAAAGTTAGCCCCAAAAACCATTAGTGGGTTTTTGTTGGATATGCTGAACAGTCTAAAGGATATAGATTTTATTGTCCATCGTATACTACTGTGTTTGTAGAATCAAGGAATGTAAAATTTTTTGAAAATGACTTGATTAGTGGGAGTGACCGATCTTGGAACACTGTTCCTGAGAAAAATTATACAGATGCTCAACCTTCCACTTTATATGGTGGAGTGATTATTGTACACGATACACCTAGAGTTCAAATGCCTGATGAACAACAATCAGTCGTTCAAGTTCCATAAATTTCTAATCAAGAAGTAGTAGAACTAGCAGAATAATAGATATGGCAACCTGTTGAATAGCCTTTTGAACTAAATGCTCCTCAAGAGAATGTTGAACCAACATTAAGGAGATCTACTAGAGAAAAAAATCAATGATTCCTACTTACTATATTTTGTATCTATACGAGTCTGACTACAACATTGGAGCTAAAAATGATCCTCAAATGTTTTCACAGGCCATGAGTTCTAATGAGTCTGACTTATGCTACAATGCCATGAAAGATGAGATAGGTTCTATGGCATCTCACGTAATCTGGGATATCGTTGATTTGCCTAATGGTGTAAAAGTTTTTGGATGTAAATAGATCTTTAAGACAAAGAAAGCCTCATTGGGCAACATTGAGAGACATAAGGCAAGACTCATTGCGAAAGGATTCACTAAAAGAGAAGGAATCGACTACACAGTGACTTTTTCTCCTGTATCTAAAAAGGATTCTCTTTGAGTTATTATGGCATTGGTTGCCCATTTTGATTTGGAATTACATCAAATGGATGTGAAAATGACATTTCTCAATGGTAATCTGGAGGAAGTGGTTTACATGAAACAACTAGAAGAATTCTCCTCTAGTGTTAGTAAGCATTTAGTCTGCAAGCATAAGAAATCCATATATGAATTGAAAAAAGCCTCTCGTCAGTGATATTTAAAGTTCCATGATGTTATCTCTTCATTTGGTTTGAAGAGAATATCATAGATCAATGTATATACCAAAAGGTCAGTAGGAGTAGAACTTGTTTCCTTGTGCTATATGTGGATGACATATTACTTGCATCTATTGATAAGGGGTTGCTACATAAGGTGAAAAAATTTCTCTAAAAAAACTTTGTTATGAAAGATATGGGTGAGGCATCTTATGTCATTGATATTAAAATCCAAAGGGACAGATCTTGAGGCATTTTAGGCTTGTCTCAAGAGACCTATATCAACAAGGTTCTAGAGAGATTTTGGATGAAGGATTGTTTACCAAGTATAGCACCCATTGTGAAGGGTGACAAGTTCAATTTGAATTAGCGCCTAAAAAATGAGCTCAAACAAGAACAAATGAAAAACATTCCATATGCTTCAGCCTTTGGAAGCCTAATGTATGCTCAGGTCTGTACAAGACCTGACATTGCATTTGCTGTTGGAATGTTAGATAGAAATTATAGTAACCTAGGTGTTAACCACTAAAGAGTTGTAAAAAAGGTGATGAGGTTACTTCAAGTGACTAAGGATTGCATGCTCATGTATAAACGGATAGACTTGTTGGAGGTGATTGGCTACTTCGATTCAAACTTTTCTGGCTGTGTTGATTCATGAAAATCATCTGGTTATGTTTTCATGTTTGCCGTTAGAGCTGTATCTTCGAGGAGTGCGAAGCAGACTTTGATTGCTACCTCTACTATAGAGACCGAGTTCATTTCTTGTTTTGAAGTTACTTCGCATGGTGTATAGTTGAAGAGTTTCATATTTGGGCATGGAATTGTGGATTCGATTTCTAGGCCATTAAGAATATATTGTGACAATACAGCTGTGGTGTTTATGGCTAAGAACAACAAGTGCGGTAGTCGAAGCAAACATATCGACGTTAAATATTTAGCCATAAGAGAACGTGTTAAAACTAAAATAGTGGTCATTTAACACGTTAGCACTGAATTGATGATCACTGATCCTTTGACTAAAAGCACACCATTGTTCAAATTTAAGGATCATGTATATGGTATAGGACTTGTTTCCACTTTGTAATTTTCTTTATAAGAATGAATTTATTATTAATGAAACTTTATCTCAGTTGTGATATTTTCTCATATATTTTTTTGCGCACAGTTATTTATTTTGAGAAATATCATTATGTTTGGACCTAGAATAAATATAAAGTTTATTCATTAAGTATTAAGAGACATAATACATTGTGCTACTTGGAAGATAATACTCGTTCTAAAAGGACCTATTGTCATGATTTATGTATTTTGTTTCCTACTGTAGTAAATAGTGGAATATATGGGCCTAGTGAGAAAATGTTAGTGCTCTGAGCACATTTAGCACTATTCTAAGTGCTTTAAGTACTTAATCTAAGTTCTCTTAGCACTAAATAAAATACTCAGGATGGCCCATCCACTTTGTTCTTGGTCGGATGCAGTTTGGGCCATATATTGCGTGATGGACACAGTATACATAGGTGAGCATGTTCACATTTTGGGGTCCCTAAGCTTGCAGCCATTCATTCACTATTTTACGCCATCATATCTGAGGTTGAAAAGCTTAGAAGCTCTTCAAAATCGTGGACAAAAAGGAAGTAAGCAGCAGACGTTTTCTTGGACTGCATAGTGAAAAACAAGCAATGGCAACAGGTAGGCGTTTACATGTTTCTGTGTTTTTGATCTTTATACTTATGGTTTATTGCATATTAGATCATTATTAGGTCTATCATGTGGATCCACTATTGCGCTGCTCATGTAAATATCATATTGGTCACACAAATAAATAACTGCACATGAATGAGTGTGTATGAATATAAATATATGTATGTAAAATAATGATCATATACTTGTAGGAGCGAAGTAAAAAAAATTAGCGAGGGAGCAAAAGTGTAACTGAACTAATAAGATAATTGGTGAAACTGATTTTATAGGAGAAGATCTAATTTTAAGAGGGCTGAATGTAATTTTAGGGGAGGATGCAATACAATTTTTCATAATATTTTATATACAAAATTATAAAAAATTGTTAAAGGATAGCTGTCCACCCTCGTCCTTACATGACTACACGACGCCACCCCTATTTACTTGCCTTATTGATATGAATAGACTAAATAATCCTTACGCACAGCTTGCGCATTATAATTCGGTTTACATGCCAACACCTGCAGTTGAAGCAAACTATTTAAACTGACTTTGGGATGATGTTAATTTATGTTCTTTAACATACAAACATACTTATCCCTCTTACCTAAAAAAATTAATTTCTTGATCCTCAACAACCTCAAATAAGTGAACAACAATAAATTTTTTTTATTCTCATAGGTTAAAACCTTATTACTTATAAAACTGTATATTCTAATCTAGTATGTAGTATACTTTTTAAATTAATATTTATTATTTTGTTATTAGCAGAATTGTATTTCTAAGAGTTAAATAGGATTACTCGTGATGAGCAAACATGTAAATATTTTTGGTGCGGAACGTTCACATTTAGAATCTTAATACAATTAAGCTGAAAAACCGGCCCACTCTCCAAAATTAGGACCATTCACTGATTCAAACGAAATTAGTCCAGTCAAAGTCCACCTCTTTATAAAATCCGTATGTCTGTGCACTTGATTTAATCCAAAACTTGTTTGCTTAAACCAATTTAGCGAGTGTGGTTTTCTTGTAAAATTTAAATTGTTACTTTTTTTTTTTATTCCAATACGATGTTAAGACTTTGTTATTGGCCAACGTGATGCAAAGATTGAATTAGAGGAACATCACTTCATTAAAAATTTAATAGAATATTTAGCACATCAAGAATAATATAAAGCCCTCACATACTAAAGTGTAACGTAAAATAAAAATACAATGTAAAGTTCTCATATGTTATAATGTTTGAATCAAAAGTTTTGGTTCAAACTAATATGTTAAACGTCCTATAACTTGATTTATACAAAAATTTGTATGAAGATAACCATACTCCAAAAGTGGAACTTCAACTAGGTTACACAAATTAGCTTAGCCGGTAGACATTTGATTTGAAACTCAAACTATAGATCTCCTTCTCCATTTATATGTTAGAATTTTGAAACTTTTTTTTCCTTCCTGATGAAGAGGTAAATTTTTGGACTTACATCCCACCAATGGCGAATAAACGACAACTTAAAAAAAAAAAAAAAAAGCTCATGAAAACAAAAAAAGCTTTTACGGGGGCGTTCTGAAAACGATATTTTATTCTCCAAGCAACAATGGAATTTATAAACGCCAATAACTAATAATAACAGCGATAAATTTACGACAACATTAAGATAAAAAAAAAGGGGCCATAAACAATAACATTCCCCAAATACAAAAGACAAGAGATTTACAACCAACAATACATTGCATGCCCAACAATAACATGGTGAAAACAACGGTGATGAATAAATGCATAAGGGAAAACAATGCATCACACACCCAACAATAAAACGACAATTACTCGAGATATCCTATCTTAGAAAATGAAAAAGGAAATGAGAAGACAACTTTCTACCATTTTCTATTTCATTAACAAAAACCATTATCACCATTTTTTGTTTTAGTTACCCATTCAAAACATTTATGACCAAACAATATTTTAAAAACGTTTTTGTTTTTTGTTTTTTGTTTTAACCTCAAAAGGCATGCACAATGAATTTTAAAAATATTTGGAAACACTACCAAACACCTTGTTACTCTTCACTCAGAAAGGAAAAGAACTAAAAAAACAACATTAATTGGTTTAACGACAGCATGTTGTAAAACCAACAATGATGATAAAAATGGTAACCACAGATGTATCCTATCTGTGAGGTCCACTTCGATCCTATAGATAGGTCCAACCCTTGTGAGATGTTTGGACTATAATAACAATACCTATTGCGAAAACTAAAATGACTTGAGAAAGAGTAGAAGGAAAAGCAAGAACAATTAAAGGGTTAAAAGTTCTTGAGAAAGAGTAGAAGGAAAAGCAAGAACAATTAAACGGTTAAGAGTTCTAAAGACGCAGACATCACAAAGAAAATTAATGATGATTTTTACCAATAGGATAAATTGGAATGATGAAAATCTTTCTTAAAAACTCTTATTTGAAAAACGATTAATTACTTAATTATATCTCTAGTTTAAATTAGTTTTTCAAAACTATAAAAATATCCCTAAATTTATAAAATCGTTTCTAATATTAACCTGTACATACAATGTAAATAGAAAAAGATTAGGCATAATAATAAAACTACCCTTAAGTAGTTAAGGAAAACTACTTTATATATTTTAAAAAACTTAAAATAACCCTGAAACAAAACATCACATAAAAAAAAAGATCTTGAATTTTGTGTTTCTACATGTTAAAAAAGATTTTCCAACTTTTTTTCTCAAGAAGAAAATATTTTTTTAAAAATATATCGTCCACTAAGTACACAAGGGATAAAATTAGAAGGGGAATTTTCACAATGTCATCTTTAAAAATTACTTTTTATAAATATCACTCATGTTTAAGTGTGATACAACTTAATGTTAGACATGTATGCCCTAAGGAATAAAAATGTAATATGTTTTTTAGAGACATTTTTATCAATAAAGAATTTATTTATTATTTGTATACCAAATCTTGTTTTCTTTACGTTTATATGTGTTGAATGTATATTAAGCAAACAATAGTCTGAGATTGTTGGTCTAAACCTTTAAGAATTGGGCATATGATGGATAGATTATGCGAAAGACACGATTCTTAATGTGACGGCCTAAATCATAAGATCCGCAATCGAGGGAATAAAGTTAGACGCTTTATTCATGTAATGATTGTTATGCTGTCTATATTTCTATTGGAAGATGGTCAGTCTTGGTCATCGGAGGTGGACTCCATGAATAGAAACATTAGCACGTTGTCATAGGTGATGATGTGTTGGATCGGGACATAAAGTGAATTGATTTGGATTAATAATTCTGTCTCGGTAAATCAATTCACTTTAAACAATCATTTGTATTGTATTTTAATCTTGAGATGAATAGTAGGCCCGTTGTCTTAACTTGTGTCTTTTGATGTACCAAAAGGTGACACCCATATTTTAATAGTGGTATGCATGTCAGTACGTTGGAGGCATGACTCCTGATAGAGTAGACCTGTTATTCATGGACATAGAATCCATAGCTCCTCTTTAGGAGTAGTGATATCCTCTTATATGCGTTATTCTGTAATTGAAAAACTGAAACACTCAACCATTTAGCTACATAGGTGTAACCAAATGATATACTATCTTTGGATGGTAAGTTTTCTGATGGTGAGAATATAGAACGTAAGATAAAAATAATTGAGAAGGTATGACATAACTTATCCTTAAGCTGATTATGGATGATCCTATGGGGATACGATACACTATGACATGTCATGAAGACTTAGCTATACGGATTTCATAATTCTATATAGTTTGAGAGTGCAGCTCTAAGCTTTTAGTGGAGTAGCGTTGGAATTGATAATTATAAAATGTATATCTAAGATATTAGGTTTTGTAATTATCGTAAGCTTGAACTATATAGGTCCATCAGGTTCCCTTTGCTAGCTCACAAAAATCCTGTAACGATATGGCGTGCTTTTTTAATAATTGGTAACTTATGTCAGATTTATTAGATTGGTGAAATTCAAAAAAATCAAACAATTCATGTCTGTTTATCAGTTGAATTAATTTTGTGACAAAATTAATTCAAGATAAACTTGTTGAATTATTAGGATCAGATAATTCTTGTCTATTTATTAGTTGATTTAATTTTAAATTTATATCAAGATAAACTTGTAGAATTATCAGGAATTCATTTATTTTGCTAGAGATTATCTAGATAAAGTTGTTTTAATTAGATAACTTCTCTATTGGGTTATTTAAATTAAAACTGAGATTTTATCCTATAGAATCTTAGGTGAAAAATAAAAGATTCGCTAAAAATTTTTATCGACAGATTGGCATCCCGATCCTCAGGTTTGGCCTGTCGATGGGGCAAGTTCGGCATGCCGGTTAGATAGATTGGCTTGCCTATGCACGATAAAAAGATCACGCATTTTCACGTGAATTTCATCAGATATTGATCCAAATTTGATTTTGATTTGAATTTTGAGGCATTATTTGATAAGGACTGACTCTTAGACCTAACCTCTATATAAAGGGAGTGCATCTCATTATTATTTCGATCAATTGAGAGATTAAGACTGATAATCTACTAGTGAGATTCTAAAACTCCCTGAGAGCTCTTGTTTACAAATCACGAACACTAACTTTAGGTTCTCTCAATTGGTTGGAAGAAGAGTCATCTGAAGGAAGAGCTGTACGTGTGAGCCCACACTCATTTCGATTTTGAATAGAGAATAGCAAAAAAGACCAATTGGTTTAGGCTTTTCTAGAACGTTACTTCTCTTTACTGATTACAGGAGCTTTTTGGCACACAAAAGTTAGTAAGATCTGGTTAATTTATGCATATAGCATGCCAAACTTGTGTTTTGAAAAATACTTTGATATAAAATTTTTAAAATTTCGCTGCATACTATTTTTCCAACACTTAAACATATAATAAAAATGGTAGTATGATGCAACTTTTTAAAGTTTGGCATGAATGAACACAATTTTTAATAATGCGGCATAGAATGTAATTTTCTCAAATTGAAACAAGTTTTTAAATTCAAAAGGTACCTTTGTATTTTTTTTAAAAAAATTGGATAAATTTAAAAATTATTTAAACTAGAATATATAATTATGCAATTAACTCATTTTAAAAATAAAAACTTTGAAATATTGTATACTCTTGCAAATAAATTGATTCATGGATTGCTTCTAAAAAATATATATGTATTAATAACTTAGTATGTTTAAGGAAAAAAAAGTTCATTAAAGATGCCAATAGCTTTACTAGCATCTTAGCATATTCATATTTAGAAACTATTTCCTTAACTTCAAAATTTAAGGACTAAAGAGTAAACAGTTGAGGAACCGACTATATACATACATACATACATACATATATATATATATATGAAATGTTAAATGCAAAGATATGCGAGTACATGTGTTTGTTTTTATATGATGTATGCACTTTCTATAAAATATTGGATGTGTATGTTTATTTATGCGAAAATATGTTTGCATGGTGAAGATGCATGTGTGTGTGATACATATCTACTTTTGTATATATTCATGTCCATATGATGTAAGTGCATGCATGGATGGTAATATGACAATGATAATAAGCATCGTAAAATATATAAAACCAAAGTGTTTAGTAGAAAGTTCTTTTCCACCAGATTTCTTGCTCGAAGAATATCAAAATTCCATTCCTTTTTTTCCCTTCAATTTCAAACTTCTTTTGTATGGGGAGATGATTAACGGATCTAAGACTCTATGCAATGCAAAACAAAATTAGAAGGGATTTTTGCACCTCAAGTCTTCAAATTTTGTAATCTTTGATACTTAGGTCTCACTTTAAAAATTTATATACTTAAGTCACCAAACTCTTGCTCCGTTAATACCGTTAATCCCTATCTATTAAAGTGTCGTTAAATACCATAAAATTTCAATATTTTAAGGGTTTTTTGTCTACAGGAACACTTTTTAACAAAAAAAGTCCCAAAAACTGTTTTTTATAAGTATAATTTGTAGATATTTATTCATACATTATAGTAACATGCATTTATATGTAATTAATTATAAGAGAGAAGGGCAATTTCTTTTCTACTCAAGTTAATTACAATAGTTCCGAAAGTTCAGTGTCCAAACTTCTTGGTCAAACGAAAATCTGCAAAAGCGAGCTGATTTTGCTTAAAAACTCAAGCAAGTACAAATGGTAGTTTATGTGCAAAGAAAACCAAAATTTTCGGAAACAGAAAAGACTCCTTCTAAGATCTGTACAAGAAACGAGGAAAAAAAAAGTATGAGAGTTAATAAACAATAAACGTATTGTGGAAAATGCACTAGACAAAATTCGTTTCATAGCAATATACACTGAGAAAATTGCTCAAGTGGAAAATTGAGCAACTGAATGTACAGGCAACGATTAAAACCAACAATTCAAGCTAAATTCAGTCATAAAATGATAAAAATATAATAGAATGGATTGTCGATTTTCTCTATAATATATAAAATTTCTTGTATTTTTCTATATATATGATTAATCACTCTGTTGTTATAAATTATTATAATCAATTATATATAAAAGCATGTTAATGTGATATATGAACAAATATGTACAAATTTACAAATATGTATGAACAACATTGAAACTGACATGTCGTTTTCCCCCGGAAAAACTCAACAGAACTTCCAAAATAGGACTTTGAACTATTTTTCTCAAATTTTGGGTTTTCTAACAACTTTTTAAGTATAAAAATGATGCATAAACGCCTAAAATCACCATAAACTGATTTCCATAAATTTTCATATCGAGATCATAATTAAAAATTGAAGTTTGTTTGAAAATCTAACCTCCAAAGTTAGCTAAAAACATTGTTTAATCTTGAAAATCCTCGAGTTTCATTGATCAATGAGTTACTAGGATGATGTTTTTGTGATTTTGGATGGAAAAATAGTGAAGTTTTGAAGTTGGTTTCTTTAGTTTTTCCTTGGTTATGGCTGCCATGGGAGGGAGAATGAAGAAGCAGAGAAAAAGAAGGAAAAGAAGAAAGAAGGAGAAAGTGAAGAGGAAAGACGAAGAGGAGAAATAAAAGGAAGAAGAAAAAATTAAAAGCAATCATTCATCCCGTTGAATATGGGATGTTGTCTAATAGTGTGTTTGGTGCAGGGTGGTTTACACCACTAACTTAGTTATGAACAATGTAAAGCTCTCACATGGTACAGTAAAAAGAAAAAAAAAAAAGAAAAAAAATTGCTACAGTGTAAGGCTTTCACATGCTATAATAAAAACAGTTCTAACACATGGTTCCTACCATCATGCCAAACACTCTATAAGTATGATAGAAAAACAACAAAAGAGGAGGTGGGAATGAGCTTCCATAAGAGGCTTTGATATATAGAATGCAAAGCTCTCACATGCTAAAGTATAAAACAAAAGTATGCTATAACATAAAGCTTTTACATATTACAGTATTTTGATCCTAACTTATTAGTTCTAATTCCATTCTCAAACACACTCTAACTAATCAAATGCCAATTTAAGTTGCAATCATCATTCTGACTAATGAGCTGTTTAACAAGTTCGTTATAACTAAAGTTTTAAGTATAAGAACTATAGCATGTAAGAGTTTTTACACTGTAGTAACTTTTTTTTTTTTACTGTAGCTGTTAAAAGTTTTATACTATTGTTAATTAGAAATAATTAGATCCAATTATTCCAAAAACTTGCTAAGTTAACCGGTTTGAATTGGTGAACTAAATGGGGCTAACTTCTCTAACTACCCTTTACCTTTTTCTAGTACAAGATGTATTTTCAATAAACAATTCTATTTAATCTCATGGATTTATAACGTATTCTATTGTTCTTTGACAAATAAGACAGCATCCTTTGGCGTTTTCCTAAAATTTTACGGAGGCCTCTCTGAGATAAATAGTCTTTTCTGTGCAACCCCGCTACTAACAAAATAATGGGATCAAGTCGAAAAAGTATATTATAAATTAAATTAGGGCCTATAGTTTTGTAAATAGCGGGGTTATAACCCGATGAAGATAAAAATGATTTTTTCAATTCAATACCAACCATTGGAGATCGGAGAAACAAGATGGTGATGATTAGAAACCAGGAAGTGAACTAAATATCAAATAAGATGACACCTATGAAAAACAAATTACATGTCGTTTCTCAATTTTTAAAACGGTATAAAAACTTTAGGGACATAAAGAAATGTATTTTAATAATAATAATAATAAAACATACATTTTCCGTTCAAGAAAAAAAAAAAACATACATTTTGCTAATTCAAGACAGGTCGTTTCCAAATTTTAAACATTTTTTTATTGAGTTATATTTTTTTCCTAAATTTTTATTAAAGTACACTACTATATCAAATCACATGCGATTTCATGTGATTTATTTATGTTAAAATTTAAAGTAAATTGCTTTGATGGTTACCGAAATTTTTATAAAGTCACATTTCGATGTCTGCTCTATTTTTGTATCATTACACTTCTCTAAAGCTATTATGAAGGCCATAAAGGAACTAAATATCCTATTCATCCTTCTTTTTTTTTCTCTTAAAAAGAACGATCGGATGATGCATCTCATGTTCGCATTCCTTTCGACACATTTGGCAGTCTCAAGGATCACTGCAGAGTGGAAAGAGTCCATCAAGTTTTCACATGCAAAAAAGGTCCGTAGTGTTCACAACGCTGAGCCCAGGCATCCAATCTAAGCCTCTAGTATACCAATGGTAATTAAGGCGCAAGTGAGTTTGGGCAAAATAAAAAAGAAACCTGTGTTAGGTGCATGCTCACGTCCCTTTATGCACAACCCTGGGCCCTAATCGTCATTTAAAATCTCAGGATTTTACATCACGCGAGCTACACGTGGACAATTATGGAACCCCCAACCCCCAAAGAAAAAAAAAAATTGTGATGGCGCCAGAACAACCAGTCGGACTTGGCATGATAGGGCCCACGACAGCGAAAGAGAAGCTTGCTCCCATCGTCTCCTTCCTCTGCTTTTCCACCTACGCCGTTTTTTGGAACAAGTCATCGATTCAAGGGCAGATTCCCATGCCCATCAAATCCACGACTCAACCCAAAACCCAATGACACCAAGAGAATATCTTAAATCCCAAACACAATCCAGACTTTTGTACGTTAAAACTGAGACTCTAATTGTTTTTCCAAAGCACACAAGAGACTATGATAATTGCCAACACAAACGAGGGATACAAGGAGAATCCATGCTTTGAAACTTGAAAAACAAGACACCCATTATTATTATTACCAATGAAATCTCCCTACATTCCTCATAATCCTCCACGTATCAAAAACCAACAAAGAAAAGAAAACTATATTATAAATCCCAAAGGTATTAACAGTAATAGTTTGCATAACAAGATGATGAATGTGGTTCAATAACCATGAAGCATGATATCTTCTTTCTTGACAAGTGCAGCCTTGACAAGGTATTTAGAGACGTTCTTGCGCTGATCACCTTGGAGCTGAAGTATCTTGCCCATCTGTTGGTCTTGGACCACATTACCGTTGCAGCAAAACTCCCTCTTGAGACTCTTGAGGACCTTGTCATAGCCCAATTCCTCCTTCAGCCCCTGGACCGTCGTGACGCACTTCTTCCCATTCCTTTGCTGGATCCGGATGTGGACGTACTCCTTGCCTCGGCTGCCGAAAGAGACGTCTTCGGCTACTTCGGGGTCGACAAAAGGGTCGAAAGAGGTTGGGACCTCGCTGTCTGGATCAACCATGCAGTACTAACTTTTGTTTGATTGGAAAGCTTGAGAAGGGAAAATTGGATGGAATTGAAAGCCTGTGTTTGCAATTGAACTGAAAGAAAAGCAATAGCAGCAAAAGGGTTAGTAACAAAATAAAGATCGCATAAAACCACGGTCTGAAAAACATAATTTCTTGAAGGTATGAATAACAAAAACTCTTAACACGATGTTATTTTATTTTCCTGTAAATGTTCTAGCAAGAGAACAAAACAGGTTCAAACCAATGAGCTGTGAAGTTCAATCTTGTTTATACCAAAACAATGGGGTTTCTTCAGAAGAAAGAAGAAAAATTTACCAAAACATTAAAAAGCACGACCATATTTCACTCTTGCTACAAAATCCCTACCTAGAAAACAAACCAGATTATTAAATAAAAAAATATTTTCGTACCAAAAATAGCCCAGTTTTCCTTTTCTTTTTTTTCTTCTTTTGGATATAGAACAATTATTCGTTCTGTTTTTCAGCACAAGAACGGACCGATTACAGAGCAAGCAATATTCAAGAAGATAAATTGCAATACCAAAATTGAAAAAGGAAGTCAAGCACAGTACCTTTAGAGCAGAGCGTCTGAGAGAGACAACAATCACGTTATTCTATCTTTGTTTGGATGAGAAATTCAAATGCGTCGGTGCTCCATTATATAGACCCATGGTCAAGCCTCTCTAGGACTCGGATTATTTGAGCTTAAATCGTTCGTTCCATAAATACACTTAATTAAAATAAAATAATAAAAAAAAAAACTTATCATCGATTGGTATTGTTTTTAAAATAAAAATAATAATTTTATTTTAAAAAATAATTTTTTAAAAAAATTATATTAAAAATATTTTTAAAATTTTTATTTTAAAAAACCTATAAAATATTTTAAAAAATTTTAAGATCAAAAACAAACAGCGTGTCCTCTTAGATATATATGTTATATATATTCTCGGAAAATAAATATCGCGGCGCTAAATATCTGAAATTTCACATTTGTTCCTTTTATATTTTCTTCAATAGAAATTGACGTAACTTGGGGCACAATTAATTAATTAAAACTTCGACTAGGACTCGATCATTGGGGATTTTTTAGTCTGACTCTTACTGGGATTTTGCCCTAACTCTCTACGGAATTCTATTTATAGGCCTGTGTGAGCTTTTGTGGAGGCAAGAAATTCACAGTTCTCACCAGGAATCGTTCAACAAGACTAAATTACCGAAAGGGACGGAGAAAGTTGACATATTTGAGGAGCTTCAGAGAGATGGCGAAAGAAGAAGTGAAGGATTCTCCGGAGAAAGCCTTTTGAGATATTGACGAATCGGCGTTGTTTGGCTCTAGGAATTTTCCGGAGATTCGCAACCCGGGTACGACTCGGAATGGCGACTCGGCATCGCCGTCCCTGAGTCACGAGACTCCGTCCGAACTGGTGACAGAAGGTGGGCCCTCTGAGTGCAAGAGGAGACGGGTGGGTGACTGGACACTCTTGAGGACTGGACAGCCGTTGATTAACTCGAATTCTGGAGTCAACGATCCGACCAAGTTTTGGGGTCCGCAACTTCCTGTGGGTCCCGTTCCGGTCTGTAGATCCTCCTTTGTCTTTATTAACACCTTTTGCTATTTCTTCCTTCTTGCTGAATATGTGTTGCTTTATTTTATTGGTTCTTTTCCATTCACATGTATTTTTTAATTTAATTATGGAAATCAGATATTTTTTTGTGAGTTAGGATTGGGGAATTTTGATTTGGGTGATGTGAATTTGAGAGAGTAATATTCACAGGATAGGATCTTGTTATGTGGGCCCTCTTTAGTCTTCACCTAAGGGAGTAAATTCTGATATCATGTGATTTTTTAGAGCAATTCAGTAAATAATTCATAACGGGCAAGTTTCGAAGACTTTGTAACATAAAAAAAGGGACATAAAGAAGCTATGATGATTATATCTAGAGAAAGAAAAACCCACAACTATTTAAAATAATAGCATGCTTAGGAAGAAGTGTCATTCGTATTTGATATTGTCTCTCATACAATAATCCATTATTGACTTAGAATCGTCTGATAATGAAACTGTGATTTCTTTTTTTTTTTTTTTTTCCCAGTTAGAGTTTAAGGTAGTTGAAAACCAGATTGATTTATCTTAACTATTTGTTTATCAGTCAGGTTGATGAGTAGATATGCTTACTTTGTGTATTGTGTTTGTTTTCTTTTCTTTGGTTCCACGCAGAAAGCAAAGCCCGGTGAGTTTTCGCGGGAATTGGGATATGATTGTCAAGATTACTGGGGCGTGCACGAGTTAGTGAGCAAAGATGGGCAATCGAAGCTGAAAACCAACTTCCGCTTTGCGTCGTTCGATCAACGGAGCAACATTGCCCGTGGATGGACCGCCTGCACGGCAATCTCTGTAGTCAATGCACATTGGCTTCACAACAACCGAGACCTTATTCCGACAAGGTCCAAATTCGACAGGCTCATTATTGAAGGCTCAATCCAGTGGCAGACACTTTGCGCGCAAGAGCAATACATTAGGCTCTTCCCTGACGGACATTTTGACCTTGAAACCATCCTGGAGGCTGATATCAGGCGCCTGGCTGTCCGGCCTGAGAAATCTTTCGTTGGTTTCTTCAGCCCCGACAAGTTCGAGACCTTGAAGGAAGCCATGTCGTTCGACCAGATATGGGATGAGATGAGCAATATCATTGATACTGCAGGCTTTGAACCGAAGATATACATTGTGAGCTGGAACGACCATTTCTTTGTGTTGAAGATGGACGAAGATGCTTACTACATCATTGATTCTTTGGGGCTAAGACTCTATCACGGGTGCAAGAAGGCCTACATTCTCAAGTTTGACGATTCTAGTGTCATATATGGGAAGCATGTAGAGGCTGAGGGCTCGATGGAATTGTCGAAACCGATTTTCAATGGCAAAGAATGCTGCAGAGAGTTCATCAAAAGGTTTCTGGCTGCCCCAACGGTTGAGGAACTTGAAGAGGGTGACAAAGTGGGAATGTTGCCTCCTTTGATTCTTTACCAAAGGCTTCAGATTGAGTTCCACTACACATACTTGCCTCCACTGCCGTCGCCGTCTTCTTCTGCGGATTCATCCACTCTCTCTCTCTGTTCTAGCGAAGAGTTTTCACAGGATTTAAACTCTCTCAACTGACCTTGCATACCAGGGAATTTTATACTCTTATCTGTTACTTTTTGTCTATAGTTTTCGACATTACACGGTAAATATATAGGGGTATAGTATAAAAAGTGCTTTGAATGATTGTCTGATTCCTGCTATTAACCTACGAAATTATTTACGGTATAGTCATGCCTACAAAGTACGAACTGTGAAGTGACCAACTAGTTGTTTGCTTTTTGTTCAACTTTCATTCAATTAACTATAATCAGCTATAGGCTAGTCATGTCGCAATTATTTGAACTTTTTTTTTCTTTTTTTTTTTTCCCTCTACTTGGAGAGGCACTACAGAAAGGATCAGCATTTGTTCTTGTGACCCCACAAATGAATGATGGGAAAATAGCGCGTTTCACCACTCATATAGTTTTTAGCTAAAACAAAGATCCCCATCCGTTCATTCGTTACTCATTATTTCTTGGTAATTAGACAAAAAAAAAAAAAAAACCGGGGTCCACGCCACTTCCTCAAGGTATAATATTGACCAAAGTTAATAATGTAGTGATAAGGCAACTCCCTGTCCCCCACTCAATCAAACAAAAAGCCTCATCCAGTTTCTTCATTAATCATGTTTCTCCCCACTTCTATAATCCAACATCACAATATGCGGGTCCATTTCCTTATCTGTAATGACATCAAAACATCCATTCTTTAAACAGTAAGTAAATCTTAAGGATTTGGATGAAGACACTCTCTTACCCTTTCACATGTATCATGCCTCAGGTTATCCAACACATGTTCATCTAAGCCTTTTATAGGTCAAAACCTCAGAGTTTTGGATAAATTGCTCTTGACACAACAGAATCAGTCTCTCTGGCTGACCCATCTAAATATCAAACAGATCAAAGCATGAATGAAACAAACTTTTACCTAAAACAAGGGTTCAACCAGCTTATTGTGTAATTGGGTTCAATACTAAAAGCAGAAACCATAAAAGGAAAATTCTCTAAATATACATTAAATAAATAAATAAATACCAATATAGACACAATGCTCAACCGTTAAAATTTTTTAAGTTCTGTTTCAGTATCATACTTCTATTAATCTATATATGACTCTGCTATGAATTGTAACTGTGTTTTACCGGTATTTTTTTTTTTAAATACTCTATCACGGAATTTTCCAAATATAAATAGACATAATGTACAAAAACTATAAGAGTACAGCAGTTTCAGAGTAGGTATTAGACAGCTAAGGATGCCCAACAAACTCCAACAACTACCAACTAGTAGCACTCGGAAGCTACTTCAAAGCACCTTTTATTAATTCTATGGTTTCCATAACAATTTGACCACAACATAACAAAATACTTCACTTGAAACCTAAAACGATATAAAACGGTAAAGATTTATATATATCAGAAGTATCATGCTAGGAATATTCTCTTTTTAGTACATTGCTGATCAAAGGCCTCTGCAGTTAGCTCTTCCATTCAGCTAATCTAATTCACCTTGATTCAATATTTACATCTCACGTCACTACATAGAAACTGGCAACCCACGGGTGCATAACACATCCCCAGACTACATCAAAATTGCCCCCGAAAAAAAAAAAAAGAAAGCAAGAAAGAAAGAAAAACCTTGAGCACTACCGATAAACCAAGCCATTATCAAGGGGTTGAAGAAAAGTTACTGAAGCTCTAATTCAACCTACAAGCCTGTGAGGGGGCTAAATGGAAGTTTGGCCTGTAAACAAAACTGCTGATCCTCCATCACTGTTTGATCTAAAACCGCCTTCCCCTTTCTCATTGTTGCCTCTATATTCTTGTATGACCCTAACGCCTCATATGCATTGCCTCTAGGGAACAAGGGGAACCCTTTATCTACTACCGGAAACCGATCACAAAACTTGCCTCCTCCTTTTTGAAAATCAACGTCTTTGACATCATGGGGTTGCTTGTTTTCAACACTTGGGACTGCAACAGAAAGAGGGCCTAACCGCAAAGACAGATCGCAGCCAATTTTGCATGTTTTCTCAGCTACTTCTCTCACACAAGGTTCTATGTTCTTAGAAGCATCTTCATGACAAGGGAGATTCGAGATGGCGCCGTCTTTTGCAGGCTCTGAAACGTCAGAGACCCGCTTGGGAGGCAAATTAACACAACCCGGCTGGAGTTGTTCGAGCTGAGGGAAACTAGCATAGCACAGAGGGTATGTGGTAAATGAGCTGGTTGATGCGTAATTACTCATGGCTAGGAGTTTTTCATAGTTTGGCAGAGGAACATTTTCGAGTTTCATAGCAGTCGAAATGTTGTTTTGGGCCAAGTTGTTCAAAGGTCTCGCAAAAGTCGAACCAGTAGAGGAATTTTGTACCATGGATGGGGACCCCTCGGGAGTGTTAGGGCCGAGATAACATCTTGGATGACAATTTCTTTGGCTTCTTGAGGCTCTTCTTGGTGTACACCCCAAATTGAGAGCAGCTAATGTGATGTTTAAGTGAATCAAAGACAAGAATTGCACACAGATTACTTAAACAGGAAACTATTACTACTGCTTTTTAGACTAAAGCTAATAAGTAAACTAGAACTCAAGTTTGACCCCTATGAAAAAGTTGATGTCAAAGAAAATGGAAGAAGCCAATATATACCTTCAATACAAGGCTGAAGAAACTCGCCGGTTTCGGTGCCTTCCTCGCGCCGAATGATCGTGTTAATGGCGTCATTAGTCCGATCCCAGAGTGTTTTAAGGTCCATGTACTCGGCCTATGCATGAAGCACAAGCGCAAAATATGAACTTTGAAGAAAAAGCAAACAGTTAAATCTAAAACAAGATTCATAACACTGGCACTGTTCAGCTTCCCCCACCCCAAACCAAAAGGTAGAAATCTTGAACCCTGAATCAGTTGGCTTTGATAAAGATTTACCACAGAGAGAGAGAGAGAAAGAGGAATTAGTACCTCGGAATTGGCTTTGGAGTACATGATTTCTTCTGCCTTGAGCACAACAATAGGGAGCTTCTCTTGCCACTCCTTGTTCTGCTTAGTAGAAGAGCTATGAATCTCGTTTGCAACCCTTTAGGAGACAGCCCCAGATTAGAGACAAACAAACACGCATATTATTAGACACATAATTTACATAACTGAAAACCCCAAAAAAGAAATGGCAAAAAACAAAAAACAAAAAAAGAGCTATCATTTGGGTTGAGAAAGAACCTGAAAATTTCTTTAATAAGAGAACCTCTGATGGGTTGGTGCCTATCACTATGCCAAGCTCTTCTAACGCACTCATAAGGTCTTGGGCCTGGTCTAGGCATATCTCCTAGCTTTGAACTCTTCAAAACACTCAAAACTGAGAGAAAAAAGAAATGATTTTTAGATAAAACCGTGAGAAGAGAACTACTTTGTGGAGATGTATTGCCTTCTCCAGCCTCTGCTTCTGCTGCTTTATTTGGTGTTGTTAATTAAAACACTCTCCGTGTCTTACTCACTCACCAGAATGCAGTTCCACAGTTGGTAAGTAGAGAGGGAAGAGAAAATAAAAACAAATAAATGAAATAAAAAAAAGAGGTGGGGGCTTTGAATGTATTGCAGTGTGTATGCTTTTCTTTTCTTTTCTTTTCTTTTCTTTTCTTCTCTTTTTTTTATTTTTTATTTTTGCCCTTTTCTTTTACTGTCAGAAACTCAATTATTTCAAAGGGGTTTAATTGATCAGTTTGTTGTGTCCCCCACTCATCCACATGCCTGCTTCCCCAAGCCCCAAGAGTCTCTCTCTCTCTCTTCTCTCATTTTTCTCTCTTCTTCTTCTTTTGTTTTTATTTTTTAATTTTTTTTATATTGTTCTGTCTCTCTCTCTCTATCCTGACCCTTCGTGTAGTGGTGAGAGGGGAAAGAGACTTAATGAAATGGTCACTGTCGGTGGTTTCTAAGCAAACATCAACCCCTCACTGTTAGCAAACAGAAAATCTTTCGCCCATACGTCACTTCACCCACATCCTTTTGGTTGCGCATCACAGTGTTGTTCACATGATAAAATAAAATTCGCTTGCCTCTCTCCATTCGTGACATGGGATTTTCATCTGAGCCTCACTTTTTCATCATATCTATGTACTCGATATAAATGGTGCTTACAATGTTAGACCCAATTGACCCACGTAAAGTGTTTAAAATAAACGTCAATTATCGTGTAATTATTTCGACAATTAATCATCTTCAACCAGCTATAACCGTATAATGGTTACGGTTTTAAAGTGAAAAAAATCAAGTTTCTTTGGTCCTTAGGCATACAAGTAATTAAAAAAATTCATCACACCATCTAAAATAGTTTATGAGTGCTCAAAAACAAAAAGGCAACGTTAGAAAATTTCAGCATCCAACCGAACCCACAAAAAGGACAATGGCATGAGGTATTATGCGATTCCTTTGCTTCCGCTTTTATGAATTCAATTTGTTGTTATTTGTGTTAGATACAACTTATATTTAGTATTCGAGCCCAAAAACGCCTCTACTTTGCAAATGATAATGTGTTAGAATATTCAGTTTTGAAAAGTTCACATGAAAATTTTTTGAGTGATTTTGGGTTTGTTAATTTGAAGTTTTTAATTAAAACTAAGGTTAGAAATCATTAGGTAATTGAATTTCTAACAATTTTGTGACTTAAGACGTTGAATTTGATGCCCGGAAGGTGAAAATTCCAGAGGGTTCAAAACCGAGTTGTCAAAACAAGGAAAACAGATCAACATGACCCAATACAGGTGAAGAAAACTACTTAAACAACATGCGTTTGGCACTCTGGCCAGCCAAACGACATGTTGTTTGCTGGTGGAAGGCTCGCCCTTCTTAGATCAAAATGACAAGTCGTTTCAAGGGGTAGATAATTTAAAAAAAAAAAAACAAAATTTTTTTAAGGCACATTTTTTCCAAATTTATTTATTTTGGGATTTAAGTAAAAACATGGTTTTATGGTTATGTTGTGACGTGCTAAAATTGTATTGTGTTTTGTATGTATAATTCATTATCTATTATGCATACAATATTGCGTTAAATAATTTTAGCATATTGAACGTAATTTGTTTATTATGTGCTAAATTTGTTGTGCATAATTGATGTGCTAATTTAATGTTATATGCATAATTTTGTGTTTTATTATACATATTATTAAGTTATGACATTTAGCACAAATTTAGATTTTGTTCATAATTTTTATATTGCCTATAAAATATGCAATTTTACGTGAATAATCTTATGAAAAAAATTAAATGTCTTAGTGATTTATATGATTTTGAATAATTAGAGCTTAGCTACAGCGCCTCTAATTATGCAAAATTATATATTAATTGGTTAAGGATCATATTTAGTTTAAGGACATTTATTGTAATTAGCTATACTTAATGTAATAAACTTTATCCCACAGAAATTTTTATTATATTAGTATGACTAATTGGGATAAAATATTAAATTATATTTTGTAACGCCCCTATATGGGGGTTAACAGTTTTTAATGAGATAAAATAAAAAAAATAAATAATAAAAATAAAACCTTAAAAATAAAATTTGCCCGGGACTTAAATGAAAACTCTCAACTCAAAAATAAAAATATAAACGACAATTAAACCACAGTTTTAATGTAGCACCTTAAATTTAATAATATAAACTGTTGTCATCATCATTTTATCCCTCAACACATTGTAATACAGTCACAGAAAGTAACAATTGATGCTTACATTATCATGAAAAACATTCTCAACAATTGAAGCAGTCCCAATGTAATATAGCTACATCACGTCCTCAACTATATTTCTCGTAGCCACCTCACACTTAGTGAGTCCTGAAAAGATATAAACATAAGGGTATGAGCAACACTATGCTCAGTAGAGAAAGCCATTACTCACCTCTATCATTACCACATTAAAATCTGCATGGTTAGTAAGTTACATCATATTCCAGATTATGAGGTTTATTATGATCACATCTTATGGATACCGTAGTTAATCATTACCAAGTGTCATAATTACACATTTATACAAATATTAACAATCATCATTGTTCCTAGGTATCCATATTAAATTGAGTATCACTCAACTCATCGAAACCCAAATGGGCGCACTTGATCACCCTATAAACATTCCAAGGGTGTTCCGGTGAGGGGACATCAAGCCCCGAGTCCTCACCAAATCAATTCCTGTACAGTGTGTTCTGGGACTTTCAACCCAAGGAAGCGTCATCACCTTCCCCCTATTTTACCTTTTAGGGTATTCATGCCCAAGGACGTAACCGTCGCCCTTTTCATGTCTCACAATTTCTCTATATTAAATCATTATTAATAGAGTTAATTTTCCTAACCATGCTTCTCAATTTATAACATGTGTCAATTCATTATGTTCCTCGCCGTACAATACAAGACGAGTCCATGTCACAGTTTCATATGTGATACACATATAATATCAGTTCAACATAGATATATATATATATTGCGGCAAAACAATCAATTTTAATTCTATAAAAACCTCACAAAAGATGAGTAATAGAATCCCTACCTTTCAAGCTTATCAACAGTCTCTTAATCCTGGAATCAATTAACGTTAGCTCCATACTCCCTTGATCCTAAGGCGTGCATAAGGACAATTAAAACTAAAGCACAACATACAACTACATTCATAAAATTCATTTTAATTTAATCTTAGAATTTCAAGAAATAACCACTGCCCATAGGGGTATTACAAAGTTTAACAATATAAATTTTCTGTCTAGGGCATATACACTTAGACTTCATACATATGCTCCAAAATAGCAACAAACATATACTTAGGTTTAAGAACGCAAATTTGAATAATCCTTTAGTATAAAAGAAAATTTATAAATGAAAGACTAAATTTGTTCATAAGATTCTAACCTCGGATTATGGTTAGTTGGAAGCTTGAAATGGCTTCAAAACAGGTTCCTTTACTTCGGTATGACTGAAATTCTTGCTCAAATGGAGGTGATGGTGGCTGATTTTTATGGCTGCCTTGAAGAAGTTCTCTAAGTATTTTGCTTCAGCAAAGAAATGAGAAGAAGAGTGTGGGAACCGTGGAAGAAAAAGGAAGAAAAGATGAAGTCTTTGAAGAGAAGTGATAGAAACAATTATAGAGGAGACATGTTGAAGCATGTCACGGAGGAAATAAAGAAAATGAGGGTCAAGAGTAGTTGGAAAAGATATCCTTATGTCTCATCTAAAGACTTTAACACACATAATACCAATATGACATTTTTGAGATTTATTAGAAGTTCTAAGGCTTTTTAGTAATCATACTAAATAAATATAGGAGAATTTTAGAAAACTTAAAAATAGATAAAAATAAATATTATAAAATAAATTTAAATGAAGCAATTTTTTTTTTATACATTAAAAATTAATTTAATTACCTCAATACCCGTTAGGAGAATAACGGGTGTCACAGCTCTACCCCCCTTAAAGAAATTTCGTCCTCGAAATTTCAATTCTAGCAATACTAGTAAAAATTTTAATTCCATTATGATTCCAATTCCGAGTCTAAACCGTTAATGTTGTTTATCTTCCAAAGTTAAGTTATCGTATCTCCACTTATTTACTTGCATAATAAATCTTACTCCTAAATCCCTCAATGAGAGTATTTCTGACAAGTTTCAACTTATAACACCGTATAATAGTCTAAGAATCTGATCAGGCATACATATTGACCATACCATGATTCCAGTCCTTCATTGTCCATGGACTGTGATTTACAATCACATTTAAGGAGATTGCCAGAGAAATTTTATATACTTCATCTTTAGGTTCCTTTTCCTTTTGAGTAAGGAAAAGTCAAATATATTTGATTTCATACCTCAACTAATAAACTAGAATATAATCATAAAACATATATCACAAACGCTTTTATTCAAAACTATACATTAAACTTACTCATAGAGATATTAAACGGAATCTCAGAGTTGCAGACAAACCCGACATATTTTTCATTAAACAGCTATTCTCATGACACAAACATTCAATCCAAATAATATACTCATATTTCATATGGAATATCCTCATAACTGACTCTGGTACTTCCACATAATATTAACAGAATATTACACATTACAAACATAATACGGATACGTTTCGAGAGTACAAGGCACTCCGTATACCAGCTATCCATATCATGCATGCTTAGAGGATACAAAAACATCGATAAACAAAAGATCGGACCTTAAGAAGGATGCGTTTCGAGAGCATCAAGTACTCCGTATCCAGCCATCCCGGCATTAGGCTCAATGAATCTAAAAGATTGAACAACAACGTACCACAAGAAACACAGAATACAAGGCAAACGGTTATTCGTAACACACGAAATACGGACACACATGCCTACATGCCAAAGATAAAACAAAAAGATTACAGATGGAGATTCAAATCAATTGGCCGCTCCCGGCTTTCTCTTTCCCATTCAAGCTTGGATGTTGCAGTGTCGGATTCTGGATGTATGATTTGCATTTTTTCTATCAATTCCTCAGCTGTTGAAGCAGTGACAAAGATTTGTCTCTCCGATTCTGTAGTGATGTTTTCTTCCACAGCGTAATCTAGAAATTTCAAAAGACCGTCATAAAAACCCTTTACGTTCAGCAGTCCCAAAGGTTTGGAATAAAAGCCCAACAATTGCCCACAAGCAACTATAAATATTTCCTCAAGAGTACCTAGACCACCAGGTAATGCTATAAAAGCATCAGAATTATAGATTATGTCTTTAAAATTTTTAGGGATACTCCTGACTCCTTCTCCCTTACCTATGGCTTCCTTACAAAGGTTTCCTTCAACTGGAATATGAGGCCAAATTCTTACATCAGTAGCGTCACTAGACCTAGCTGCTAGTGCCATATTTACCATCATTTTTATACTACCACCCCCATAGATTATGTTAATCTTCTTGCGTGCTAGGACTTGCCCTAAGTGATTTGCAGCTTCTAAATAAGCTTTATCTTTTCCAAGGCTGGAACCACAAAAGACACAGACATTCTTTATTTTCTTCGTGGACTGGGAGGTAGACATATTTGGTTTATAGAAGTGGTTGCTTAATGTCTGCTCCACTTAGACTTCGGGTTCTACATGAGATTTTAAAGATGAGAAATATACAAAAAGGGCTAAAGAGATAGACGAGTAGGTAATGAAAAGGTAATCCAAAGATTTAAACAAAATCTTGTGCGGATAAGAAAGTAAGATAAGGTGATTGATAGTTTATAGAAAATCTGATTCACTTTTTGAAAAAGATTAGACACTAATTGTATAACTTTTGACAATTGAGAACAATTCGACAAAAGACCCTCTTGACACAACTGTAGACTTTTTGACAAATATACACCAAGTCTAGAAATTTAATATAAACGACAAATACTGTAGAACTTTTGAAATTTGAGACACAAATCTTGAAATATCTGGATAAGCTTTTCAAAATTCAAACATATTACTGTACCGTATGTAACGTGTTTGATAAGATAATATATTTTATTATATATATATTTAAGAAAATCATAAATTAAATAAGATATTAACACTTACTATATCAATCTAATAATCACAATTATTTCAAACACAAAAGCAAATATTCTGAGTAAAAGAAAAACACAAACTGTTGAACATAAGCTAAAACTGCTTCAAATAAGTAAAGACTAAATAACCTTTATAGAGCGATGACTTATTCCCCATCCAGTTTTCTTATGGCTTGACAAACAGGATCTAAAAATACCATATTCCTGAGGCGTTGTCTTTCTGTATAAAATTTAGGCCAGAGTTTAAAAATAGCTCATTGAACATATCCACTAGGGTGACCGTGGATAGGAGGATGGATGCTATCCAAGTTCTCCTTTGAAAGTCCATCCCTACAAAACCTTATTTTATCCTCTCTATTCGTAGACATATAACCAGGTGAAGTACATTTACCGTTACAATTTTGTCTTCCACATTTGTTACAAGTGACCACGATGGCACGAGCTCTTCTTTTCATTGCACTACGACTGGTACCTGTTCCTGGTAAACCGACATCTTGACTAAAGTCACTCGGACGGATTTTCCCCTCTATTAACATTCTCACATCACAAGGGATACCAAAACGCATAAGAATCCACAACCGAGTAATTCTAGCCTTGTATTTCTTTCTGAGAATCTTTTGGGAGAGTGATGGGAAATACTTTCTCAGGTGTTGGTACTTTGGGTCCATGATGAGATGAAAGAAGAGTAAATAGAAAGGAAAAATTAAGATAGTAAATTGCAGAATCCTAGAATTCCTTCTTCTTTTAGAGGAAAAGAAGAATTTCTAATGAAAAAGAAGAGGATTTGCGATTTAGAGAGAAAATAACAAATTAAGAGAGAAAAAGTGAACTCGGAGAAATAAGCTCCTATGCACAGTAAACGTATATGTAAACAATGATTAAACCACTGTATATGACACGTATAGAGATCACGTGAGAGAGACAGTGTGAATCAAACTGATTTAAGATTTGAACTAGGCCCAAATGTTCTTAGTTGAAAATGGTCAGGTTGTTTCGGCCTTAACACATTTAGAACGAGTTAAATAACAAACATAAAATTGAAAACCAATTTGTATAAATCTTAAACTCAATTTAAAGCCCACTATAGATAAAGTTAACTATGAACAACAAATCTAATTTAACGACAACAAGGATCTTCCTGAATGATATTTAAAATCATTTCATAACAACATAATCTTCCAGCAACTCAAATAATTTTGTTTTAATCAAAACCTTATTGAACAATGCATACACCCATATGTTATTCCTAATACTCAACATCTATCAATGGATTCATCATCATTACTACCAAGGGTTTAGAATGCGACTAACCTTGAAATCAATACGATTTACGTCTTTCAACGTAGACCATATCAATGAACAAAGACACTTGATGTTACTACTTAAGAACATCTATAATCCCCACAATTCTACTCATACAATATATAATTTCCTCATATAACAAAACCTTAGGTAACCAAAAGATTCACTGATACACTTAAATACAATGTACGTAACGAAATATTCCAATTTTGAGATTCATGCATTCTAGACTTTACACAGTCTCAACAGACCAAAAGTCTAACATTTATCTCTCTCAAGATTCAATACCATGATTCCCAACTTATATCATATTCCTCAAATATATAGAACTTTTAAGAAAAGACATTGACACTTATGTGCTCCATCGAATCCACACATAATCATTACTTAGGTTTGAATCAATTACGAAAAATTTGGCATATCTATGTCAAACTTTAAAATCAATAAATCAAGCCTTATATTTCTTATTGTTTTTCACGAGACAAAAGGCTTTTAAATCCTCGTATCTATACGAATTTCTCATCGTTTATACGAATTAGATATGCTTATAGATCCAAATATTATACGAATCTCTCATAAGCATTCTACTTATAAACTCATTCCATATAATTATCATTCCCTTATAACTATTAATACTTTCCTTCTATATAATTATTGTACTCATATAACTATTGATATTTTCATTCTATGGCCTTTCCATGTTACATCCTTTTAGACTGTATAAATCAATGTGAAGGTTCATTTTGATGATGACAATGAAAATTCAGCTTCAAAACCATCTCAAAAATATATTTTTTTAAAGTGGTGCTACACTCCCTAGGTTAACCGAACCTAGGCTCTGATACCAAAAATTCTGTAACGCCCCTATATGGGGGTTAACAGTTTTTAATGAGATAAAATAAAAAAAATAAATAATAAAAATAAAACCTTAAAAATAAAATTTGCCCGGGACTTAAATGAAAACTCTCAACTCAAAAATAAAAATATAAACGACAATTAAACCACAGTTTTAATGTAGCACCTTAAATTTAATAATATAAACTGTTGTCATCATCATTTTATCCCTCAACACATTGTAATACAGTCACAGAAAGTAACAATTGATGCTTACATTATCATGAAAAACATTCTCAACAATTGAAGCAGTCCCAATGTAATATAGCTACATCACGTCCTCAACTATATTTCTCGTAGCCACCTCACACTTAGTGAGTCCTGAAAAGATATAAACATAAGGGTATGAGCAACACTATGCTCAGTAGAGAAAGCCATTACTCACCTCTATCATTACCACATTAAAATCTGCATGGTTAGTAAGTTGCATCATATTCCAGATTATGAGGTTTATTATGATCACATCTTATGGATACCGTAGTTAATCATTACCAAGTGTCATAATTACACATTTATACAAATATTAACAATCATCATTGTTCCTAGGTATCCATATTAAATTGAGTATCACTCAACTCATCGAAACCCAAATGGGCGCACTTGATCACCCTATAAACATTCCAAGGGTGTTCCGGTGAGGGGACATCAAGCCCCGAGTCCTCACCAAATCAATTCCTGTACAGTGTGTTCTGGGACTTTCAACCCAAGGAAGCGTCATCACCTTCCCCCTATTTTACCTTTTAGGGTATTCATGCCCAAGGACGTAACCGTCGCCCTTTTCATGTCTCACAATTTCTCTATATTAAATCATTATTAATAGAGTTAATTTTCCTAACCATGCTTCTCAATTTATAACATGTGTCAATTCATTATGTTCCTCGCCGTACAATACAAGACGAGTCCATGTCACAGTTTCATATGTGATACACATATAATATCAGTTCAACATAGATATATATATATATTGCGGCAAAACAATCAATTTTAATTCTATAAAAACCTCACAAAAGATGAGTAATAGAATCCCTACCTTTCAAGCTTATCAACAGTCTCTTAATCCTGGAATCAATTAACGTTAGCTCCATACTCCCTTGATCCTAAGGCGTGCATAAGGACAATTAAAACTAAAGCACAACATACAACTACATTCATAAAATTCATTTTAATTTAATCTTAGAATTTCAAGAAATAACCACTGCCCATAGGGGTATTACAAAGTTTAACAATATAAATTTTCTGTCTAGGGCATATACACTTAGACTTCATACATATGCTCCAAAATAGCAACAAACATATACTTAGGTTTAAGAACGCAAATTTGAATAATCCTTTAGTATAAAAGAAAATTTATAAATGAAAGACTAAATTTGTTCATAAGATTCTAACCTCGGATTATGGTTAGTTGGAAGCTTGAAATGGCTTCAAAACAGGTTCCTTTACTTCGGTATGACTGAAATTCTTGCTCAAATGGAGGTGATGGTGGCTGATTTTTATGGCTGCCTTGAAGAAGTTCTCTAAGTATTTTGCTTCAGCAAAGAAATGAGAAGAAGAGTGTGGGAACCGTGGAAGAAAAAGGAAGAAAAGATGAAGTCTTTGAAGAGAAGTGATAGAAACAATTATAGAGGAGACATGTTGAAGCATGTCACGGAGGAAATAAAGAAAATGAGGGTCAAGAGTAGTTGGAAAAGATATCCTTATGTCTCATCTAAAGACTTTAACACACATAATACCAATATGACATTTTTGAGATTTATTAGAAGTTCTAAGGCTTTTTAGTAATCATACTAAATAAATATAGGAGAATTTTAGAAAACTTAAAAATAGATAAAAATAAATATTATAAAATAAATTTAAATGAAGCAATTTTTTTTTTTATACATTAAAAATTAATTTAATTACCTCAATACCCGTTAGGAGAATAACGGGTGTCACATATTTTCTAATTTACCCACAAGTATTAGAAAAGGGAACATAATATGATTGTTTTATCATACAGTAAAATGAATCTAATTGAATTAGAACTTTAGCCGACAGGCAAGTTTTATGTCACTAGATTCATGATTTTTGCATGATTTACATTGAAAAAGCATGATTTATATCTGTTAGTCTTAATATTTTGGATCATAAGCATGTTTGTTTTAATTATGCAGTCATACAACCTGTGAATTTCTCAAATGTTCGATGTGATATCCTTGAATTGAAAGGGGATAACTATAAGGTCTGGAAGGAGAGAATTCTCCTTCATTTGGGTTGGATGGACATTGATTATGCTATAAGGAAAGACAAGCCCGTAATCACTGAAACCAGCACCCAGGATGAAATTGTTCTTTATGAACATTGGGAACGATCTAATCGCATTAGTGTCATGGTCATAAAGATCAAAATCTCTGCTGGCATACGCGGTTCCGTCGAACATTATGACAAAGTCCGGGCATTACTGAAGGCCATTGATGAGCAGTTTGAAACTTCAGATGAGGCAATTGCCAGCACCCTAATCATGAGGTTCTCGTCCTTAAGGCTCACCCGTGTGAGAGGTGTGCTTGAGCACATCATGGAGATGAAGGACATAGCAGCTCAACTTAAGAACCTTGAAGTGGATATGTCTGAGTCTTTTCTGGTGCACTACATTCTAAACACCCTTCCAAAGTCATATGGACCCTTTAAAATTTCTTACAATACACATAAAGACAAATGATCAATCAATGAACTGCTGACCATGTGTACTCAAGAAGAAGGGCGGCTTATAATGGAAATGGGTGAAACTGCACTGACAACGACCAAAGGAAAGAATCAAAATCAGGACCAGAATCAAGCCAAAGATAAGGGGAAAGGTAAAATACCTTCCAAAGCTGTCATTAAGAAGGAATCCAAGTGTTTCTTTTGGAAAAGGAAGGGACATATGAAGAATGATTGTGGCAAAATTCAAAGTTGGCTTGAGAAGAAAGGTAATCCAGTCTCATTTGTTTGTTATGAATCTAATGTGGTTGATGTTGTTTATAAAACATGGTGGATTGATTCCGAATCTACAATCCATATTGCGAATACCTTGCAGGGTATGCGAAACCTAAGGAAACCAATGGGAAGTGAGCTAAGCATATCTTCAGGAAACAAGATTCGTTCACATTTGGAAGCCGTCGGAACATGCACTTTAGTTTTAGGCAGTGGTTTTACTTTAAAATTAGATAAGACATTTTATGTTTCAAACTTTTCTAGGAACTTAATTTCTGTATGAAGGCTTGCACCTTTGGGATATTCTTTTACTTTTTCATAAAATTCCTTCCGTTTATTTTATAAATCTCATCTTGTTAGGAATGGTATCTTGTTTGATGGTCTTTTCTCAATTAATTTGCAAAATTTACCAACTTATACTGCTATGCATATTCAATCTGGCACTAAGCGTTGTGTTATAAATGAGGATTTCTTTATATTGTGGCATCGAAGATTAGGACACATCTCTATTGAAAGAATCAAAAGGTTAGTAAATGAGAGAGTACTCATTACTTTGGATTTTATTGACTTCGAGATTTGTGTGGGTTGCATTAAGGGAAAACTAACCAACAAGTCTAAGAAAGGTGCGAAGAGGAGTTTGGAAATATTAGAGATTTTACATTCAGATATTTGTAGTCCAGACATGGACTCATATGGTCCGAAATACTTCATCTCTTTCATAGATGATTACTCACGATACATGTATCTCTTCTTGCTTCATACAAATGACGAAACATTGGACGCCTTTAAAGTTTTCAAGACTGAAGTAGAGAAACAATGCAGAAAATAAATAAAGATCGTGAGAACAGATAGAGGTGGAGAATATTACGGTAAATACACTGAGGATGGATAAGCTCAAGGTCCATTTGTGAAGTTTCTTCAAGAGCATGGGATAGTTGCCTAATACACCATGCCCGATTCCCCGGATTAGAATGGTGTGGCAGAGAGAAGAAACCGAACGTTAATAGATATGGTTAGGAGTATGCAGAATAGCTCCAATCTTCCTAAGTCTTTGTGGACTAAAGCTCTTAAAACGGTTGTGTATATATTAAATCGAGTTTCGACCAAGGCTATCCCAAAGACGCCATTTGAGTTATGGAAAGGTTGGAAACCGAGTTGACAACATATACGCGTTTGGGGATGTCCGTATGAAGTAAGAGTGTACAACCCATAAGAGAAGAAGCTAGATCCAAGGACCATTAGCGGGTATTTCATTGAATATGCTGAAAGGTTCAAAGGATATAGATTCTACTGTCTAACTCACAGCACTAGATTTGTGAAATCAAAGAACACCAAGTTTCTTGAGAATGACTTGATTAGTGGGAGCAATCAATTTCAGAACATAGTTTCTGAAAGAGATCATATTAAAGCTCAACCATCTATATCAAGTGATAGATTGATTGTTATTCATAACACTCCTATAGTTCGACCGAGTGTTGTGTAACCGATCGTTGAAATTTCACAAACTGATGATAATAATCTAGAAGGTCAAGTTGCTCAAGAACCATTAGAAACAGTTGAGCAGCAAGTTGAATAACAGATTCCTTAGGAAAATATTGGATTAACATTAAGAAGATCTACTAGAGAGAGGAAATCAAAAATTTCTAGTAATTATGTTGTGTATCTACAAGAATCGAACTACCATATTGGAGCCGAAAATAATCCTAAAACATTTTCACAAGCCATGCATTTCCAAGAATTGAAGCTGTGGTATGATGCTATGAAGGATAAGATGGATTCTATGGCATCCAATGGAGTCTAGGATCCTGTCGAGTTGCCTAATGGTGCAAAGGCCATAGGTTGTAAATGGGTCTATAAAACAAAAAAAGACTCATTGGACGACATCAAAAGACATAAGGCAAGACTCATCGCCAAAGGGTTCACTCAGAAGAAAGGAATCGACTACAAGGAGACCTTTTCTCTAATATCTAAGAAAGATTCCCCCCGCATCATCTTGGCACTCGTTGCTCATTTTGACGTAGAGTTGCAACAAATGGATGCAAAAACAACATTTCTCAATGGTGAACTAGAAGAAGAGGTTTATCTGAAACAACCAGAAGGATTCTCCTCTAGTAATGGTGAGCAATTGGTGTGTAAGCTTAAAAAATCTATATATGGATTGAAACAAGCCTCCCGTTAGTAGTATTTAAAGTTCCATGATGTGATCTCTTCATTTGGATTCGTAGAGAACATCATAGATCAATGTATATACCAAAAGGTCAGTGGGAGTAAAATTTGTTTCCTTGTCCTTTATATAAATGACATTTTGCTTGCAACCAATGACAAGTGTATGCTACACGAGGTGAAACAATTTCTCTTTAAAAACTTTGACATGAAGGATTTGGGTGATGCATCCTTCGTTATAGGCATTAAGATATATAGAGACAGATATAAAGGCATTTTGGGTCTGTCTCAAGAAACCTATATCAACAAAGTTTTGGAGAGATTTCGGATGAAAAATTGTTCACCAAGTATAGCTCCTATTGTGAAAGGTGACAAGTTCAATTTGAATCAGTGCCTTAAAAATGAACTTGAAAGAGAATAGATGCGCAACATTCCATACATTTCAGCTGTTGGAAGCCTTATGTATGCTCAGGTTTGCACAAGACCTGACGTTGCATTTGCTATAGGAATGTTAGGCAGATATTAGAGTAATCTAGGATCAGATCACTAGAAGGCTGCAAAGAAAGTGATGAGATACCTACAAGGAACCAAGGACTATATGCTTATGTACAGACAGACTGATAATTTGAAAGTCATTGGTTACTCTGACTATAACTTTGCTGGCTGCATTGATTCACATAAATCAATTTTCGGATACATTTTTATGTTAGCTGGTGGAGCTGTTTCATGGAGGAGTGCCAAGCAAACTTTGACTACTACTTCCACTATGGAGGCCGAATTCGTGTCTTGTTTTGAGGCTACCTCACATGGTGTATGGATCAGGAGTTTTATTTCTGGGGTTAGGATTGTGTATTCTATCTCTAGGCCATTGAGAATATTTTGTGACAATTTAACTACTATTTTATGGTTAAAAATAACAAGAGCGATAGTCAAAGCAAACACATCGACATTAAGTATCTAGCCATAATGGAGCGTATTAAGAATAAAGCAGTGGTCATTGAGCACATAAGCACTGAATTGATGATTGTCGATCCCTTGACTAAAGGCATGCCATCAGTAAAATTTAGGGATCATGTAGACAGGATGGAACTTGGTTCCCTTATGTAATTTCATTGTACCTTATAATGAAACTTTGTATTTATGATATTTTGTCGTTTCAACTTCAGTTAAGTGCACAACTTTATTTCTAAGAAATATCACTAAAGTTTGGACCTAGAATAAACATAAGATTTGTTCATTAAGTTGCATGGGTAAATCTTAAGAGACAAGATATTTGTAATACATGAAAGATAATACTCGTCATTTAGAGGACCTATCACCATGATTCATGCATTTTGTTTCTTAATGTAATGGTTGATGAGATGTATGGGCCAAGTGAGAGAATGTTAAACCCTAATTCACCCACGTGGAGCATTCAAAATGAACGCCAACTGCAGTGCGGTTATTCTGGCAGTTAACCGTCCTCAACCGGTTATAACCATGTGATGGTCACAGTTTTAAAGTGAAAAAAAAAATCTCGTTTCTGTGGTCCCTGGGCATACAAACAATTAAAAAAATTCATCACACCATCCAGAAAAGTTTGTGAGTGCTCAGAAACGAAAGGGCAACGTTAGAAAATTCCTACGTTCGACCGAATCCACAAAAACGACAATGGCAGGAAGTATTATGCGATTCCTTTGCTTCTGTTTTTATGAATTCAATTGGTTGTTATATGTGTTAGATACAACCTACATAGAATAAAAGGTCAAACTATATAATTAAAATCGCATTGCGACACATAAAAAATTAAATTTTTATATACTATAATATAAAATAAAAATTTATTATAATATAAATTTTTTACATACTATAGTAATTTTATGAAACGAAAGAAAAGAAAACACGCACAAAACACTCAGAGTAAGGATATCCTTTCATCACGGGTTTAACGTGATTGATGAACATATAATATGAAGATCAATTAATCTGGTTTTCAATTACCTTAAACTCTAACTGGAAAAAAAAAGAAAAAAAATCGCAGCTTCATTATCAGACAATAATGGATTATTGTATGAGAGACAATATCATATACGTATAACTCTTCTTCCTAAGCATGCTATTGGCTTTGTTCGATAATCTAATTAAAACTAATAAACTTTAACTACTTTAATGTAAAGCTCTTACATATTATATTGTAAAATAAAAATTTGTTACAATGTTTTTGTTTCAATTTATAGTTACAATTAAGTTCACAAACACTATATACATCTCTAGAAACACTATAAATTAATAAACATGAAGTATGTGTGTGTGTATTTATGTATATAACTGTATAAAAAGGTTATATTCCTCTTGTGAAAGAGACGCGGAATACAAAACAGCTACCTCCCTGCCTGTTTATTAATAGGGCATCCCGGAATGTCGTTTAAAAGCCCATACCAAAATTCAATGAAGTTGTACCAAATTCATACGACTTTAGTCTGATATAACATATATTATATATAATATACATATATATGTTGCACTGATCATGTTCAGAGACTTCTTAAAAAGATATATAAACATTCGTCATGCAGATAAATGCTTTCTTAGTTGGAAGATTGGAGGGGTTTAAAGCAGATTCTTTGTTCTCTCATCTTGAATAATGGATAGACAAATAGAGCTAAATATAATTATGATAACCAGCCGATTAAAGAAGTTTTGTCCTGTTGTCTGACAGTGTTCAATCCTTAAACCAAATCTTTTGTTTTTTTGCCAGTTCAATCCAACAAACTCTATACAAAAGAAAACCCCACCAACGAATTTTTCTTAACTATAAAAAAGGGTAGAGGAAAATTAATGGTGGACATATATATGAGAGATTTTTTCACGTGAAAACAAAAACACTCGTGCGAAGCTATATAGATACTTCATTCACAAATGTTGTTGAAACTAGTCTTCTGCGTGCTTCGAAAAATTTGTCCTTTGACCTTTAATTTCCTATCAAGCATTTATAATGAATAAATTTGCTGCTGAAACAAGGGATAAAATCACTTATTTAACATCATGCACACGATTAACATAGAATTAAGCATCACGGTATGGAAAATAGCTACTATGTTTGTACAAAGTGACTCTTCTTTCTTTTTCTTCTAAATTTATTGTGAGACACCAAACACCCAGTTTTTTTTTTTACATAAGGGGAGGGGGGAAATAATACAACTTTCAAGTGAGACTCAACGTGACTTAAACCCTAAATCTATGGTTGGGAAGAATGACTTACAACCAACTAGACTACCCTTTTTTAAAAAAATGGTAGAATCAACAGAATTTGTAGACATACAAGAAAGTAAGCCTTTTAATTATTGTTTAAATAAATACCTCATTTTTTAAAAATTACAAAAATATTCCTTTGAAAAAAAAGGTCAAATAATAATTACTCTTTGACTTGACGATCAACCATGGATTAACATTTATAATAAAATTATTAAACTAATATCAATTAATGATTTGTGTTCAATCAGTGACTCACTAGCCATTGGTTTTTTTTTTTTTAAGATAAAAGTTCTGACAAATTTAAAACAAGTAGCCAAAATTGGAAATTTCACTTAATTTACAATGGAATTACAATGGAATATAACTAGCATTCCCTAAAATTTAAATTTACTACAGCATAACAACAATTTGCAAGGAGTTGCTACAATACACGGGACATTAGACCGCCGTCTAAAAATTAGACGATGGTCACTAGAATCGTCGTCTAATTGACTATCGTCTAATTGACAGACGTAATATGTCTCGACATTATAAATGTTGTCTAATGTCGATCCAGACTAGTTTAGGTGCTAAATGATTGAGAATAGACGATGGTTTTTCAAACAAAACCATTGTCTAATACCTACCTAGCGACAACGTGGTGGATTCATTTTCTTAATCGCCCACAGGTGTCCTTCCCATATTTCATTTATTTTCATTAGCCTCACAATTCACTGATAACATAAATTATAAAACATATACAAATTTCAATCAAAAAAAACATATACAAAATAATATAACACGACATATATATAAGAAAACATACTTATACAAAATAATGATTATCTTTAGACGACGGTGTTACGCAATATTTAATGCTAATAACCGCATGACTTTAGACGACAGTTTCGTACTAAACCATCATCTAATGAGATTAGCGTAAACCCCTATTTGTTGTAGAGATTCTTTTAGAGGGCACAAATTTTGTAGTGGATATTATTTATATATATGATCAAATTCGTACTCTTTCAAATTTAAGTACCACCCCACACTTATCAATAGTGTTTAATCTGATGGTCATTTGCATGAGTGGTGATGCATTTGAACCACACGATCTTAACAATGTTAATATAATGCAATCCAACGTTTTAAGAAGCAGTCCATACGAGTTATAAATAGTGAATACCACCACTTAAGTCTCCAATAGTATAAGCACGCTAATATATGCACATGTATTAATCATCAAGTGTTAGATGGCAGAATTTGGTATTCAGTGTGGTCCATTTGGGGATTAGAGTGTCACCTTCTCTTCATGTCCTTAGTCTACTAGTGGATTATGTATAGTAGGGAAACTATTTTTTTTTTATAGTGAGGACATTATGAAAAAAAAAATTATAGATGGTATTTAAATAGTATTTTATTGAAAGGAAACATAGGTATACTTCAATTATTGAATTGAGACACGACTGTAAAATTTTCTCGTAAAATAGAGACACAATAATATATTTCAATTATTAAATAGAATCAAAATCTTTTTCTTTTTTTTTCTAAAAAATAAAAATACAACTAACATTTTTAATTCCTCCTACAAAATTAAAATTTTAAATTTTGAGTAAAAACATATACTTCTACACAATATAATATAGTTCAGCCCCTGTAATGTGCGTTCTTTACTTTTTTGTATAAAAGAAAAGTGAGTTACAAATGCTATTGTAAAATAAAGACATAAAACATAGCTTTTTTGCATTAGTATCCCTTTATTATCGCCCTTTATAATTTGTCCTTTGAATTTTTAATTTTGATAATTTTTTCCTTGAACTTACAAATTAATACAAGTCCTCCAATGATGAGTTTATTATTTTGTTTTTATAAAAATTGACATGTGCTTTTCACATAGATTGTTAGTCGACAACATCAATTACAATTTTTTATAATTTTAACCCAAATTAATAGTACTTAAGATCTTTAATTAAGTTTTACTAAAATAGAAAGGCTTAAATTAACTTTATTTGAAATATAAATCTGGACACATTATGCTCTTAATCAATGACTCATATGCAAATCACATCTCAAATTCTCTCAAAAAGTGACACAATTATCATTTAGAATGATTTGCGACAAATTTATAAGTTTGGAAGATAAATTATCAAAATTAAAACTTTAAAGGGCAACCTAAGGCAATAAGTTCAACATGGAAGTAAACTTAAACAACTGAAGTTACATCTTCTCTTCTTTTTTTTTATTTAAGAGTTTTTTTTATGTGTTTCACGTTAGCTTTTACGGGCCCGTTTGTTTAGCATATTGAGCTAACTTTTTAAACTTAGAGTTTAAAGAATCCATTGGATATATTTTATTTTCAACAAAATTCAAATAAAATGAATTCTTTGGATCCAAATTTTTAGAGTTCTATTCCCCTTGAACTCTTGGGACTCAAATCAGTTAACTACAATAAAATCCCATATTATATCTACTATATTTATGAAAAAAATCACAACTTTTTTATTTGATATTCAACTGAGACTATTCTTTTTTTATTGCATTAATAATAAAGAGATGAATAGATCAAGATTCATATTGTATATTTTTTAATATTATGAATATTAAGTTTTTGTTAGATTTGTTAATAAATCAAAACTTTTTTCATTATCTATCTAAATATAAATTTTAATTTTATTCTTTTTTTAAATTAACACTTTAAATATAGATCTAAAAATAAATTTAGATAGCAATTTAAATCATACAACTTAATTTAAAATAATTTAAATTAAAACAATTCGAAATTATTTACCGAAAAACCCAAAAAAATGTGTGACGCCCACAAATTAGCGACAGAGAGCCCTCTCCCAACTCGCTTCAGGGAGGCCCACAACACCTGCATGCGAGCCACGTGTAATCTGTCCATATATCATATCCAAGTACCCAAAACCCAACAACCCTTTCTCTTTTTTTTCTTTGAGATACTATTTATATGTGTACCAATGCGCACCCTCCATCTCGTTCCAAAAGCTCCCACCAATATAAACAAAATAAATTAGCCCAAAAGCTAACAACTTGCACTGAAACTCGGTGCGTCTTCATGTCTATCTCACCTTGCCGTTATCTGTTACGAGAATAACAACGTGAACTCCCAAAGCTCAAACCAACGGCTGAAAATGCGCTTTGCAAAAACGAGGAGTGTCACGGCGTTCTTTGCACATAAAAAAGTGCATAAGTTACAACCATTTTTAAGAACACACAGAACCTTAAACCTCAAATCGTTCGTTTCTCCTTTCGGTAATAAATTTATGGTGCAACTCATAGCAGCCGTTGACTCAGCATACTTTCCAAAACCCAGCTTCTTCTTTCCCACCAAATCCCACTCTCCGATTTCCACTTAATCACGGTCTCTGTCTTTCCCTCCTCTCTCAATCACCGTTTCTTCAAAAAAAAAAAAGAAGGCATAAAAAGACAATGCTATCCCCAACCCCTTTTTCTCTCATATGTGCCCTCCTTCTCTGCTCGCCGTTGGCCGTCGTCTTCACCGTCAACATCCCAACCGCCACAACCACCAACTCCGCCATTCCCAAAGATGTATCCAAATCCCGACAATCTCTCTTCCCTCCTCCTTTCTCCGCCGCCAAAACCCACCAAAAGATAGACATCAAACCCCTCCCTCCTCGTCCTCTGCCACGGCCAGAGGACGATGATTCGTTCTTCCTACTCGCATCCCGAGTCTACTTGAGGACTTTCCCCCATACGGCCCTGAAGAAACTCATCTTCATGTTCCTCACCACCTCTCCTCTCCCCTTGGCCCCTCTCTAGAAACTCTTCTTCAACCAAACCCCTAAAACCCTCTTCAACATTTACATCCACGCTGACCCGACCCGGAACTACGACCTGCCCATCTCTGGCGTGTTCTCCGGCCGAGTAATCCGCTTCGAACTGACACACTAGCTCTCCCAATCCCTAACCTCGATAGCATGTCGGCTTCTCACCCACGTGCTCCTCGACAACCTGTCGAACGCGATGTTTCGCACTTCTATCCTTTTTCTGCATCCCGCTCCACTTCTTCAACTTCACCTATGAAACCATAGCGAAATCGAGGATGAGCTTTGTTGGTGCTTACCATGGTCCGGCGTCGGATCAACACCTTTATACAGCTGCGTACGGCCTGACCTTTCTTTGGACTCGTCTCTGTCTGGGTGTGTACACCTGCAAGAGGAGGGACGCTTTGGAGAAGATAGAAGAGTTAGTCAACAGACAAGGGCTCTCCGATACTCAAGGTAAGTATTGCTCGACAGAGGTCGACAGCTAGTTGAGTGTGTAGAAAAAGTCTCTCTCTAGAATGCCATAAATGCATCCTATTTATAGGCCATCACTTGGATCGGGTGTAAGATGGGTTCTACCCACAACCCGGGTGTCACATCAAGATCTGTCAGGCAGTAGGTAACAAGTGTCGTGCCCATCGCCCAATGGATTGGACTCTATCGGTCGGCAAAGTATCTGCCTTGTGTTGGCCTATAATAGCGAGTAGTAGCCTGCCTGCGAGTAATATTGGTCTGACCCGAGCTACTGTATATTTCGAGGTAGCAACCTTCTTAGGGCGCAGTCTTGGATGCCTGAGAGGCACCTCGGGAAGAAGTATAAAGCATCGAGGGCCGATAGCAAGCTTTCTGGTGGTTCTGCCGAGCTTATTAGCCGACCACCAAAGTTAGTGTCCTCGATGGTGGCGCCGAGCTCACCCTCAACAAGCTTCATCAAGATTCTGGAAAAAGAAGTCAGGGGCAATGACAGGTGGGCGGTGCGTGGGCCAGACGCGATGCTGTAAGAGGTAAGGCTGGAGGACTTCTAGATCGGGTCCCATTTTTGGTTGTTGACACGTCAGTAGAGATATCAAAACATGCCAGGCCTAGTAGGCCGGTTCGAAGATAGCACGTTAAAAGCAGGCACAAGCACGACACGACATAATTATTAAATAGGTCTAACCCGTCTCATTTATTAAATGAGTTAGGTATGGTATAACTTTTAGGTACAAAGTGTGATGCCCTGTCTTTTCAGATCATTATTTAACTTTTTTAAACATCATTAAATAAACAATAATCTTATTTACTTAGTAAGAAAAATACTTAATAAATTTTTTTTCCTTTCCTTTTAATATACTTAAAGGCTGTTATGACTTATGTTGCAACTTAAATTGAGACATTGCTTGATATTTGACTTTAAAATTATTTCAAATCATTTCTTAAAACTTAATAAGAAACATACTAAATCATAGCTTAAAACTTAACTTTATAATTATATAAAACATTTCGTAAAATATATGTTAAAACTTTGAAAACATTTATTAAAACTTTGAAAACAGTATACAAATAGTGGAAAATATTTTCATTTTGACAGCGAAAACATACTACAGTGCTATCCATATCCAAGTCTTTATATCTGTTCTCCGCAATGCTAAGCTCTTCAAACAAGTCCTACTGGAAACCCATAGAACTACCTACAGCATGAAAGAACTTTTAATGAGCTTTCGCTCAATAAGTTCAAACATAAACTCATAAATCATTTTAATATACTCCATAAGCTTTTCTCATAAAAACATTTCTCTTAAAACGTTTTTCATAAAATATTTCTTGAACATTTTTCTTAAAACGTCATTCATAAACCTTTTCTTGAAAACATAAAAATGTTTTTAAAAAAAATTTAACGTAAAATATTTCTCAGAATATTTTTCATAACATATAAACGTTTCATAACAAAAATACATACAAAATTAAAATGCATGATTCCATTTATGCTCAATTATGAGCTTTTAATTATAAGCATCTTATGAACATTCATTTCTTACTTTAATTTTTTTTATCTTTGTTCCTTAGCTTTTCTTTCATTATAAACTTAGTGTTCGTACCAATATCATTAATCATGAGATCATAAACATGATGCTTCCCTTGTGGAAGACTTGAGACCATTGAATACCGAGGTCATAACTTTAACTTTACTTGTGTACCTCACATCAAGAAGGTCACAACTTTAACTTTACTTTCAGTACCTCACAACAAGGAGGCTGGTACGACACTTCCTTTTTATCTTTATTTTACCTTCTTTTTAACTTTAGTGAGCATATCAAATGCTATCACATTATATGCAAACACATTTGCAAATCATAACTTGTTCTCTTTAAAACTTATTGCATAACAAATGCAACATAAAACTTATAACTTAAACTATAAAACATTATGCATTAACAAAATGCAAATGTACTTTAAACATAATTATTGCAAATACATTACAAAATTTTACTTAATCTTTAAAACTTTATGCATAACAAGTGAAAACATAATTTAAAAACAACTTGTATAACATTTTCAAACGCATTTGCAAAATAAAATGCATTTGAAAATCTTTTACTTCATGCTATAGGTAAGGTTTGAACTTACCTATCTATAGTTCTAACGTTCCCTATTTTGTTCCTTTTCCTTTGGTTAGTTGGCTTTTGTGTCATAATCAAATGACACTCGACTTATTAGCTAACTTTCTTTTTATCAATCTGTTCAATTGAAAATGAAACTTAAACATTAACCTTTCTTTCCTTTTTACATAACATGTATACTATCAATTTACTTTCTTTTACTTTGCTTTGTAACTCATCGAGGTTACATTTCTCTTTACTTAACTCTATAACTTATCGAGTTATCATTCTTTTAACTTAACTCTGTAACCTATTGGGTTACTTTTTTCTTTACTTAACTTTGTAACCCACCAGGTTATCTTTCTTTTACTTGAACATCCCTTATTAAATTTTCCGTCTCATGTAACTGTTTCATTATTTAACGTAGTACGAAACATTTTCCATCTAAGAGCGTTTTGCTAATTCGGAGTGTTCAACTTCATTTTAGCCGTTTCCTTAAAAATGATGATTTAAACCTTAACGGGCTTTTTGTCAATTTCGTAACTTTATAAAACTCATTGCTTAAATTTACTGTTTCATTTCTTACATGTTATGAAAAAATTTCACTAAGAGGCATTTTCCAACATCAGGTGTTTCGGGTCCTTTTTGGCATTTTTTCATAAAATGACAATTTTGTCCATTATCGGGTCTTTAAAAACTTTTAGAACCGTTTTAAAAGCATCATACATTTCTTTATGTCTCATAATATTACGTAAAACCAAAACAATGGTTTTCTTTTCAATTGAATTTGTTTTGTCAAAACTTTATAGTTTTGACCCGTGATGCGAAAATCTTAACATATTTGCCCTTAACGTTTGTTTTTTTCATTCATTCATTGACTAAACTTTAAATCCTTTAAAACTTAGCATCCATAATTACTCACTTCCTCCAGCAGTGCGGGAACCCAACATTTTCTGTTGAAAACCCAGTTTACATATGATTTTACAGTTTTAGCCAAAAACAAAAAAATCTTTACATTTTTGCCCCCGGAACCAAAAACAATCGTTTTGTACCAAAATGTTTAGTTTTTCACACGGAATAAAACTTACAAAAGCACTTTGGTCGAATTCAAACCTTTTCATAACGTTTTCATTTTATGAAATTTTGTGCTTAAAATTTCGTAAAGTTCATAACTTCTTAACCGAGCAGAATTTTAACAAATTGTCGATGTGGTATTAACAGTTTTAATGAGTTTTACAACTTTTATATTTTAACTTTCCTTAAATTCCAAAGTTAAGGTGAAATTTTTGGCTAATTTTCAAATGTGTCGAACTTTTACAAAACTTTACAATTTAGTCCTTTTAGAATTTTACAAAACTTTGTTCACAAAAGTTGTTTTCCTCACTGTTTTGGCAGATTCCATTCCTTACTTAGAACATAATTTGGCCTCTAAGGCCCTCAAACCCCATTCCTTTGAAAACTAGTTAAACTTTACAAAGTTTAACAATTTTTTTAACCACAAAACCCTTACTTTCTTTCTTTCTACCATCATCACCACTCATATCATACATCAAACACTTGATATGCATAATAAAACATAAACTTTCAAGTATAAAGTTTAGAGCTTTACTTAAACTTCACCAAGCTTTTTGATCATCCTTTGCTTAACTCAAAACCTTGTTATGCCTTCTTCATAAAAACTATGGCAAAACCCCATCAAAACCCATCTAAAACTTGAAGAAAATCACCAAAATCTCTAGAAGAAAGTTTGGGATTTTTACCTCCAAAAGTGCCAAAACTTGAACCAAAACCTTTAAACTTACTTTAAACATGATTTGGAGGCTTGAATTCCATCAAAGTTTTGAGAGAGAATTGCCTTAGGGAGGTGTGGTTTTGCTAGGGACGAAATGGAAGAAAATGAGGAATTTTTTCTTCACCTTTTGCTTTTTATTCTTTGATTAATTTTTGACAACTTGGTGACTCATCAAGATTAGTCACCATGTTGCATTAATTGAGGGTTAAAGTTTGCTTAATCTTAGAAACATTTGATTAGCTGCATCAAGGGGTATTTTGGTAATTTTTCACCAAGTTTGATGACTCACTAACATTAGTCATCACTTGACTTCGTCTTTGTTAAAAAGTTCGGGTAATTTTGGCATGGTGGGATTGGACCACATCAAAGGGGTGTCGTGGCAAATTCTTATCTATTTGGGTGTCCCATGATAGGTCCTATATTTTTACACAGTCAAAATTTATATTGATAGTATTTTTGTTATATTGTTAGTATTCTTTTGTATACAATTCATGAGATCCTACAACCTCCCATACTTATTTCATCCACCACATAATGTAATCCTTGTACTGCTTAACTTTATATAGTCTAAATTTATACTGACAGTATTTATCTTATACTACTGGTATATTCTTTATACTATTACGAACTTACACAACATTCCTTACTCACTCATTGCCTCCAAACAATATTATTTCTATACTGCTTTAACTTTAAACAGTCTAATTCCTACACTGCATTACTTTTGCATGTAACTTACATATTATATAACTTTATCAATGTACTTCCTTACACTGCATTATTTTAGTATTGTATAATTTTTCATATTATTACATAGTATGTTTATTGAGTTGTATTTTTGTCTTAATATTTATTATAATACATTTTGCAATAGTTAAGCTTTCCAGCTTATTTCTATATCGCTCATTCTTTATTTAAGACTATGGTATGATTTTTACCCTTAAAAATCCTATTTTTTACTTTTATAGACTTTATCATAAAAATTAGATTAAACAATAATCCTTATGACGCATATTTCTGTTAAACATAATCCTTAAGTTATTGCATTTTTAATATACTAAAAATGCTCGGGTATCACACAAAGCATGTTAAGAGCACAACACAATAAGTGTCCGACATAACATGAACACGTTAAAAGTATGATTGAGGTCTAATTATAAGCACGATTAAAATATCCAATTTAAAACTAATTGTACTAATATATTTTATATTTTATAAATATTTTTATAAAAGTTCTAAATTTCTAATAAATTTGATGAAAAAGCAAAAAAAAAAAGATCAAATAGATTTTTGTTGTTGGTAAATTGTCAATTATCAATGTATACTTACCCTCTTCGATTTATATGCAAAACTAAATAATGGAAACCATATCGTACAAGATTCTAAAATGTTGTTGTCTTTAGAAAAATGATTTTTTTATCAATAATGTACTTTTTTTTATTACGATTTAGTGTTTTCATTTTTTTTTGGTAAATTTAACATTAGGCTGGAGAAAGACACATTAAGAGATAAAAATACAACAAAAGCCACGGACATTGATATGGACATGAACATGGACCAAGCACTTTATGGGCCCGGTTCATTAAGAAATGGGTCATGGGTTGAGCTTAATGCTACAAAAATTAATTTTGTCAGGCCTAACACGATATGATAAATAGATGGACAGGCTCAGGTAAGACACGAGATATGTTTAGGCCTAAATTAAATGAATTAGGTGGAATCAAGTTAGCCTATTTGACATCTCTAGACGTAAGCACACAAGGCTCATTGTCAGCTTCTACAGGCTCTAGTCCAAGTTCCGTCCACCGTGCGTGAGCCTAGACACATGCTACCCAGAATAGAACTACTTTCCTACCCTCCTCTTCACACGTGACATTCGCGGGTGCGTGCCCACCATGCTCACACACGTGGACTGGGTGGAGAGGTCGAACGGCCACCTGCAGACGTACACTGTAGACGAGGTGGGGCTCAAGTTGATCGCAAGGTTTTGGAGTGACAGGCTGAGGTACGACAATGATGTGATTGAAAGCAACAGTTCTGATTCGACGATCGGAGAGAAGGAGAGTGAGAGGCGAAGACACGATCCTTTCTTGCTCCCGTGGAATTTCATGTCGGACATAATCGAGCTGTTGACGAGCGTAGCCTGTGATGTCATTCTTAGGAATTAGTTAGTGGTGTTTAGACATTAAAAATGGAATGTGTTGTAAAGTAAATAATCTGTAAGTTTACGGCATAGTAATTTTAATATAAAGAGAAAACCCGGGACAAACTCTGTGGTTTCTTCTATTTTTTCTTTTCTTTTCTTTCTTTTTTTTATTGGTTTGTTTTAGGGGTAAAAAAAATCTGTTTTTAAAGGACAGGCTCAAAAGGGGAAATGGTTTATTTTCAATTGTGTTACTAAAGAATTAACACATGCACATCACATATGTAGCTCAACATTGTTGTCCAACATGACACTATCAACACCATCTAATGCACATTACTTCTGAGGACGGGAACAAAAAAGAATATGATGTCGGAGAGCATCGTGCTCGAAACTCCACCAAAACTGCAAGCATCCCTGCCCTAGTTTACACAGGTGCTTTGCACTATTAAAAAAGACAATGTCAAGAGTCTAAACCCCAATAATGCGCCAAAAAACAGTTGGGGCTCTGATTCAACCTATCACTTAGAATCAAACTATTCGACGATGTTGTACAGTCTACAATAGGAGAGTCTAGGTTTAGAATTTAAGTTGTTGTTTGTACTATAATTAGGCTTGGTATGCACTATGTAATATGCCTTTTTATTTTAATGTTTGGGATTAAGTTTATGGATAGTCCCTCAACTATTTTCTCTTTAGAATTAGTCTCTGTAATCAATTGTATCACATAAATAGTCCCTAAACTCAAAAAGTTTCTCATAAATAATCACTCTGTTAAATTTTGGATGGAAAAAATTAACTTTATCTCATAAATGATCCATGAACTATCTCTTCTCTCTATAAATAGTCGTTGTGTTGAAACTTGTACTATGTTTAGTCCCTTAACTAAAAAAACATATGCTAAAATTAGTTATATTATCCAATAAATATATAAAATACATCAAATATGTAGTCCCTAAACTAAAAAGGAAAGAGTGATTCTACTTACGCCTATTAAATATATGAATAACCCTAAGTAAAAATATATATATTTTTTATTTCTTATTACAATGTATAAAACAATGTTAGAAAATAATAGTAACATATGTTTTGGTATATTAGGGAAATTTTATTTCTTAATTTGTTGTTAAAAATTTTCAAAACGAGTGGCTAAAGTATATACAAGTGTTGTCGTAGTTGAATTTTGAATGTCTTACGTAGTCAAGTTTTGTTTTGTTTAAGTTCTTTAGAAAAATCAATTTGTTGGTAATTTTGACTTTTCATACGAATTTGATATTTTACTAAGAAAATAAAAAAAATAAAATTAAATTAATAGAATAGGTATAAGACAAAAGACATTTATAAATGTATAAATCTATTATATGAGATATAAAAATAATTTGAGGATATTTATTAATATGGTAGGTAAAATATGTTTATTTCAAAAGATAATTAAAGTTTTATATTTGAATAAGTAGATAAAAATATTAAATATGAGTCGTGAAGAAATTAATATGACAATTTTTTTAAGTTTATGGACTACAATTTTGATACAATTGCACATATTTAATGTTTTTTTAAATATTTATTTAACAATATAACTAATTTTAGCGTATTTTTTTTAGTTTAGGGACTAAATATAGTATAAGTTTTAGTATATGGATTATTCATAGAGAGAAAAGATAGTTCATGAATCATTTGTAAGACAAAGTTAATTTTTTATATTTAAAATTTAATAAAAGACTATTTATGAGATATTTTTTAATTTTAAAAATTATTTATAAAATAAAATTGATTACACAAGAAGGAGTTCATAGATTATCAATGAATGTAATCCTTATCTTTATTTTAGAGAATGATTTTTATAGTGAGGTGTAGAAACAGGTAATAGATATCTTGCACAGTAAAAATAAGATATACAGGGTAGTTTGCCACGAGTGCAAGGGGTCAAAAACAATGTAGTCAAAAAGTGTCTTTTTAAGTTTGGGAAAGTTTTGGCCCTCCCACAACTAAAAAACAACCCCGGTATCTTTGACTTTTTTTTTTTTTTGGTTGTAACATCAAATACTTCGTTTTCCTCCTCTACTCATTCTCTCTCTTTATAATTTCGATGCCACAAAAAATAGAGGAAAAAAGAAAGATAAAAAAAAAGAAAAAAAAGGAAATGACAACTCTTGAGCTTTCGCATTTTCAGTAACTACAAAATTGAAATGTATTCCAGCCACCCTCAAAAAGCAACTACGAATCTCCGATTACTTTTATTATAACTTTTTCAAAGCTTTTATTATAATTGCATACCAATGGATAATAAAAACAGTCGGTCTCTACGAATAGTAGGTGTTGATTAGCAAATAAATAAATTGATGCATAAGTTATAACCATTGAAAAAAGGACAAAAAAAATTAGAGGGTATTTAAAAAGGTGGTGAGAATCATTAGTTAAAATTACCTATTATAACATGTGAGAGTTTTATATTGTAACAATTTTTTTATTATTACTGTAACATATGAGAGCTTTATACAATTCATAATTGAGTTTCACTACTCAATCAAATACCCGGTTAAAGAAAAAAAAAAGAGAAGAAAAAGGTTTAGACATATTTAGTATGCCGGGTGGGGGATAACTTTTTGAACGTTCTTTCGCACCTGTCCTATTGATTAGTGGATACAATCAAATTGTGAATCCGGTTAAGCAAAATGTATACATTTGGGCTCAATAGACCATCCCTTTTAAAATCGCCCTTTTTAACATTATTGCTCCTAAATTTTTCAGCTTTTTGACATATCGTCACCAATTTTTATTTTGACTGTTTATCTACTAAACTTTTTAAATTATCATCGTGTGTCTTATTTTATTTAGATTTTCATTGAATTAATGACTTAAAGCTTACGTCTGCCTAATGCGAGGATGGAAAACCTCACGAATGAAAAAAAAAAAAAAAAATCCTCCATATCTAATTTTTAACATAATGCAAAAGCCGAAAGTGCTAATGGAGCCTTCCTCCCTAGTCGTATTCCCACATTGGAAGAGGCTTCGCTCCACTAACTTGAATTGTCAATTCAAGTTCAAGTCCATAATTTGAGAGAAAGCCAATAAAAAATGGGACGCATTGTGATACATAACTATATGTAGAAGTATCGATGTTTGACATTGTTTTAGATCAAAACATTTGTTTTATTAAAATTTGTGTCTTAGTCCCTTTTTTGTGATTTTAAACCTTCCCCCCTTTTTTTCAATAAATATTTTCTTTTTAATTTTTGTCCTCCTTTTTAGCTTTTTTCCCTTTCTTTTTAGCACTTATCTTAACATTTATCTTAAATGCAGGTCATTGAAGGACTTTCTTTTATCTAATTTTTTCCTATTAAAATCATACCATCAAACATGTCCCCCCTTAAATTTTTCTCTCACAATTCTCTAAAACATTTTTTAATATCAAATGTAGTTTTCATAATTAACTTTTTTATTTACCTAATTACTCAACCGAAATATTTTCTTTCAAATAATCAATCGATAAAAAAAATAATATTGCTATAGTATTTTGTCTTATAAAATTTAATTGATACTATGTTTTAATTCAAACATTCAGTTTAGACTATATACTCAAACAAATCTTAAACTTGTTTGAATAAAAATTCAACAAATTAGATATACACCTACATATGTACATGTTTTTGAACTAATAGTTTAGTAAATTCGAAAGATAAATTATCAAAATTAAAAATTTAGGACGAATTTGAGAGAGAAATAATGCTAAAAGCCCTTAAAGTTTATCATTCAAATATTTTATATTTATGCATTTATTTCCATATTGCATTGCAAACATGGTTTTCATAAGTTGCTTTTTTACATTTTTTTCCCCCTAGTTGGAATATAATGATGTAACTGAGTTCAACCACCAGACGGCAGAATCATAACACCTCACCTGTTAGCAGTAAGAGGGTCTGAAGTCTGTTTGAGTGGATTTAGTTCGAGAGGGGTCATCTTTTTGCAGTACAACTACAGAGAAAAAGCAACAATTAAAAAAAAAAAGAGGGGCAGCAGATTTTTTTCTTTCTTTCTTTTTTCTTTTTTCTTTTTTCTTTTTTTGGCCCTTTTTTAAGAGTAGATTAGATATACAGTAATAGCTTTGGACTTTCCCTTCTGTGGGACCAATAGCAAGTACGCCAGTCGGCAGAAAAAGGCTAGGATTTGGACATCACTGTGCAGAGGGACCACAATCCGCAAAACGATAAACTGGATTCATTGAGAATTACCAGTCACCTCTGCTGCGCCCTTTCTGTGATTGGATAATTACAATATTTTTTTCTTTTTCTTTTTCTTTTATCATCAATTCAAAATTCTGAGAAATTTAAGGGCCTATAAGCAACCCCTGGCTGACCATTAGGCAGTGGCCAAAACAATATTAGAAAGCAATCTTACTGGCACATTCGTAAAACTTGATATTATTTCTTCTTTTTTTTTTTTTTAAACCTTGATTGATTAGTACCATTACTCGGCTAGCTTTACAGAGGATGATTAGTTTAATTCTAGTCAGGTAATAAATAAATGGGCTAACTAGATGATTATATCTTTTAATTTTTATTATTTTTTAATTTATTTATTCGCTTTTTTAAATTTCAAAAGCCTCTTTAAACTTGTAAAGTTTGTTTCTAAGTTTATGTCTCGTATTTTTTTTACTGAAACAATATAAAGGTGAGATAAAAATACTATCAATTAAATTTAATTTGTCTATAAAATATATTTTTTTAATAAAAATTTAAAAAGCCATAAAACTTAATATCTGTTTTTTTGAAATTTGATATTTTGTTTTAGAATTTTTTTATGTTTTTAATATTTAAAATATTTTTAATAACTATTTAAGGGTAGTCATATTATTTTGTATAATTTTTTTTATTCATAAGAATGAAAGTGAAATAGATTTTTATAATTCAAATGATACCTTTGTAGTTTTTAAAATCATAGAAACAAACTGAAAATAGTTAAAATTATGAGGTACAATTATATATTAACCCTAGAAAAAAAAACATTTCTATTTAACTCTATGGGGTTAAAACCCTGATACTTATGAGACAGTAGGTTCTAGCTTAAAAAATATACTATATATTATATTGTGGCCTACAATTTTAAAAATAGTGTGGTTTTAATCTTATTGAGATAAAAAAAAAGAGTTTTTGGAAAAATAATTTCAATTGCTAGAAAAAAAAAATCTAGTTTTTTAGTTAAAAAGTTTAAAAGAGAATAAAGAAGTTTCAAAGTTTTTTTCTTTTATTAACGGCTGAAATTGAACTGAGATTGAGTATCTAATTTCTTTCCATAAGCGGTTGAAATTATATCATTGCATACTTCTTCTATAACTTTACACGTTTTCCCCTCACAACTCAAAAGATTGAAGAGAGGTGGTATACCACTCCTTTCCCATCCTTATTATATTCTACCATTTATTTTTTTTTTTTATTCATACAATTTTTTTAACCAAAAAGACTAAAATACCATTAGATAATATTTGTTTATCTCGTCTAACTTAAAATACTTTTGATCAATTATACATTTATATTTTTTAATAATAGTATGTTTTAAACTTTCTCCTATAAATGTTAAAGTTAAAAAACTCTGTTACAAAAGTTTTTTTTCTCTAATTGACCCGCAAGTTGTTGGGTATGTTTCAAACATATAGAAGTGTTAAGGTTTAAACACAGAGTCACAAAACTAGTTTTTCTCTAATTGACCCGCAAGTTATTGGGTTTAGGCCCAAGTTTTTGCATGGTAGGCGTCAGATCCAAAAGGTCCATTTCTATTGGACCAAGCCTCATGACAACAAAGAAGCTGTAGTATTCTCCATGTGAAGCCCACTATAGAAAGACGATCCTCAGCAAATCAACATGACAGCCCCGAAATGAATACAATTGTGTTTGGAAGAAGACTTCAAAGTATAAACTATTTTTAGTTTAAAATACTAAAACGTGGGAGAAGTTTATATTATAATTATTTTTTGCTTTATACTATAGCTGTTGAAAATTTTAGATAATAAACTCTTAACGAAGGGTAAGTGGTGTTTTTATTTTAAGCCGTTATAACATTTGAATGGGATTTTTATGAATTATGATCACGAGATTCTCAACAAGTTTTATCAATAAAAACTTTATACACTATATGTAAGAGATTGAATGAAAAAAGGGATCGTGGCCTGCCTTGCACCATCGCATAATATTTTACTGTTCAAACCTTTGATTAAATTATTTTTGTCCCTACCGATTTTTTTATATTAATTCACTATTTTTTAAAATGAATTCACTATATCATTTGTATCAAAGAAATGTATTCCATCATATATCCAAGATTATAATGGGATGAGTAAATTTGCTATGTCTTTTTTATTTTGAACCCTCCGATGTATTAAAACATATAAAAGAGGACTTTTTTATTTTGCATACTCTCCAAGTTTACTATATCGACTTTTGAGTTAATTCACTTTGTCTCCCTTTTTTTTTAAAAAAAAAAAAAAATCCTCTATGTCTTTTGTTTTTAAAAATTATCCCATTATGTATCCCAATTTATTATAACCTAACACACACACACACACACACACACACACACATATATATATATATATATATTTTACTGAAGGGAGAGTATTTCTATATCGTAATGACCATATTATAAGGATAATGATGAGCGTTGTATGGTTTAGGCAATTATTACCTAAAAGTTTTCACCAAATAGCAAGTGTTAACAAAGAGATTCTTTAATCCGTGGTCGAAAAATTAAATGCATAACCACATTAAACAAGTACAATGTGAGTTGAGTGGCTTATACTAAAGCCTTAATAAATTTAGACCAAACAAATAACTTAGAAAACTTGTACAAAGAGTTTACTTTTTATATGTATTAAAAAATACTCATCATATTACAATTAACACAATTAGAAAGAAATTTACTAGTTTTTATATACAAGTGCATAGTTTTCTTTTTTTCTTGATAAGATATATATCTGGATTTTATTTTAGAAGGGAAAACTCGTAGAAATAGTCGTAAAAGTCCCCTAAAACAAAGAAATAGTTACAAAAATTTATTGAATTTTAAATCATGGAAGAAATATATAGAAAGACCCATTTCTAAAGAAAGAAAGAAAGAAATATATAGAAAGCACAAGAATAAAAATACGTGGGGCCTTACGATTAATTATAGGCTTAATTTTAAAACGCAAGCAATTAAGTATTAATTAAACTCAAAACAAATCACAATACCAGGCAACCACGATGTCACGTGGTTTGGATGGTTTTTTTAAGTTAGGAGGAATTTCCTCACTCTTACTAAAATAACAGCAACTAAAACTTTTAATTGCTACAGTGTAAAGATCTTACATGATACAGGATTAAGGAAAAAAAAAAGTAAGCTACAAAATTATATGATATAGTATTTTTCACCAAAATTTGTTCTAACCATTGATTAAACCACATTTCCTAAAAATCCTAGTGAATGGAATAAGAAAGGCAAACTTTTTTCATTGCAAAAGCCTGAAGGGAAAATGATCACATCAACTAGAATTATCCAAAAATAATAGGCGTGTTTGTTTCAGTAGTTTAGTCCAATTTCAGTTAATTCAAGCGGCCATTACAGTTTATATTAGTGTTTGGTATAGCATTTAGTTCGAACTAAATAACAGTTCAAATTGGTTTAAACTGCCTAACTTAGAATTCAAATCCCTCTCTATTTTAATATTTCAAATCAATATTGAATAATGATTTCACTCATGTATTTTTGCATTTATAGTTTTATAACTATTTTATGTTATTTTTCAATTAAATAACATCCTGTTACACATTTTATTTCTATGTTTTAATCAAATAAATTTTTGATGCTTTAAACTATAGTTACCAATACCCGTCCAAACATAAATTAAGTTTAGATTTTTTATTCAGTTTAACACTCTTATTGCACATCCATATCTAATTCAACACTTATCAAATTCACCACCATGGCTATTATTCATCAAATAATTCCTGAACTGCACCGACCAAAAAAAAAAGTTCCTTCAAGAACTATAGGACACAAATGACTTGAAGTTATGATAGAGGAAAGGTAAAGACTATTGCTAAAAGAGAAGAAAAAAGGTTGGTGGGCGTCCCAAATACTGGACAAAAATTTATAGAAATCTTATTGAGGAATTTGGGTTCACAAAGAGTAGGACCGATGAACTGCCCTTTGCGTTCAATGGATCCCCAAGAGTTGCGTTGTAACTTTACTTTCAATAATAACAACTCTTCTATTCATTAGGTGAACAATGGCATAATGTTACAGTTGGATTTGGACTTCTGATATTACTTGTTCAACTATGTTTGCCTCCAATAATCACACCAAAAAAAAAAAGAAAAAAGAAAGAAAGCCTCCAATAAAAGATATGAATGAATATAATAGTGATTTTTGACCAAACTCAGAGCAATGGTCAATTATTTGTAGTGTTTTTTTTTTTAATTTCTTTTTTTCATGACGCAGACTTGTAGGGAAAGAAGGTTCCGCCAGCTGGGGTGCGGTGGACTTCAGATGTCATTTTAGAGTCAGAAAACGAAGTTGTGGAATATTGAGGAGTTATTATCAAACAAAAACCATAGGGAAAGGCAGACAAAAGTAGAGGTTAAAAAGTAAAAAAAAATAAAAAGACGGAATAGAATAGCAGATTATTTTTTTTCCTTTCCAGTTTGTGGCCAGTGATAAATAAAAAAAAAAAAAGGATTGGTGGGTCACGGTCATGGTTGGCGTAAAGCCATTAAGAAGTTGAGAGGAAGCCGTGGGTTCAACGCCGTGAAAGGTCGTTTTCTGGACCCACACGCCCCAAAGACAATAGTGTTCTTTTCTTAATAATAATTATTCGGTGAACTAATATTTCTACTCTCTCTCTATATATATATATATATATATATATATATATAACTTTTGGTGTTCGTGGAATATTACTTGCACCCTATATCAGATGTACATGAGTTTTTTTTTTTCTTTTTTTTTAATTTGTTTTTTAAATTTAAGGTTGATGAATTCAAATTTCACACTTCGTGATGAAAAAAGATTAGGCTAAAATAGCTAGTGTAAGAAAAATATAACTGAACTAATAAAATGAGACAAATAAAAAAAAAATAAAATTTTAGAGAGGTGCAATAAAACACATGTTTTATAAAATTACCTATACGACGTAACAAAATATATAGAAAAAAAATTCAGGATGAGGGGCCTTCTTGCAACCATTTTTTTTTTATTTTTTTTGTTGTTTTTTTTTTCCAAGTAAATTCTTAACTCGAGGCCGAAAAAATAATGCTCCTTTTTCGTAGGTAAGAAAAAATACATTAGCCCTTATTAAGTTAAGAGAATCCGTGACGAGAGTAAAGGAAACAAATTAACCAGAGCCACTGAAATTGCATGGCACGGAATAATCCGACAAAAAGATATCACCCCGTGATATTAAAGCTCTACTGTCGGCAAAAAGGGCTAGTTCATAACAGCCACAGTTGTTGGCGTCCTTTGTGCGTGTAAGGAGGGAATTGGATAATGAAAATGTATTTGACGCGTATATAAATGTTTCTTTTAAAGTTTTATTTGTTTTTATTTATTTAAGTTTATTAGAAAGTTTTTGTGGTAAATTATTTTTAAAATACAACAAATACTTAAATACTATATTTAGCAACAATATGATATTTTAGAACAAGATATGAATTATGTAATAATTTTAGAGATTAAACAAAAAAAGAATGTCATTTCATGAATAAATACAACAAGTTTAATTCACACAACTTTTATACGTCATCATTTGTAAATATATATATTCATAAAACAATACAACTATTACAACAGATATGCCTGTTGTTAATAGTTTTTTAAGTTTGTATGAAAATACACAATCAATAAATACATCAGTTTGGAGCATTTCAAAGAACATATATTTTGACCACGTATCAATTTGGCTCAATGCCGCAGTGCTCCTGGTTCTGCCATAATTTATGGCCCAAAACTTGTATGGAGCTGCGGCGCCAATCCCTCCCTGATTGGGTGTTGTAGTGCCAGCGCTATTGCCTCCGAAGGGCACCGAGGTGCTCAAATATGACTGCTAAGGTGCTAGGAGCTGTTCCAAACACTATAAAATTGTGTTTTCTTTTCCAATTCAGTTTGATCTTTGATCTCAAGCATATTAGAGAAACATATTACAATCTCTCTAATAATAGTACTCGGAACTAATGCTCTACATCTATGCTGTATGAGCCGTTTGAAAGAACAGTTCTAATTGTCCATTAGAACTGTAAATTGTATAAAGCTCTCATATATTACAGTAAAAAGCTACAGTTTTCAAATCAAACTGTTGGTTCTAACGTTCTTCCAACCGGCCCAACAGTGTTGATTTGAAATTTTCTATGGATCTCTCAGACCTGAACAATGAATCTTTCAAAGAACAGTGGATCTTAATCTTATCCCGTTACAGTGGTCCATAATCCTATATTAACATGGCCAGAAACACACCTCATCAACATTAAATTTAGCGAGCGAATATGACGGAGTGTCCCGGGTAAACGGTGTTTCTTTTAAGTTGGCTGACAATTTTTTTTCAGGTCATTCGGTTGGAAGTAACTTCAGTTCAAACTTTTTCAATCCGAACACTTCCATCAAGACGAAAAACAATGATAATAATAAAACCTATATTAAAAAAAAAGAATAAAATGTTTAGCACGAAGTCGTTTTCATAGTAGCGACCAAGCTTCCATAGAGTATTTACAACCTATTGTCATCACTACTGGTTTCTACTTCTATTTAAAAAACAAAAAAAGTCTTTTCTGTTGTTTTATTCACCCGCTGGGTTTCGACTATTTTTTTTTTTAGAACTGGTCAAATCAATTTTGTCCAAAATTGGTTTCAACCAAGTGGGGTCTTGGAAGAGTTGTGAAATCCTACCGTGATGATCTAAACGACAAAGGATTAATTTCTGTATTCTATTCTTATAAATAAGACTAGTTTTGATTATCTCTTTCACGTCATTGTCAGGTTAGTAATTATCACAAACAAATATTACAAGCATTACATATAATTATAAAATACAATATCATACATAATTGTTATATAATTACCAGAAGAACCGACCCAATAGTAAAGAATTTTCCAAAAATAAAAAGTCACAGTTCTATCGTTGATAGATTTTTTATTAGATAAAAATAATTAACCCAATGGTAAAATGGTGGGCCACGTGTATGACGTTATCACTGCAGAAATGAACAAGTAAAAGGTTTTAATGGAAAAAATTTTGGGCCACCCATTCCTCGTCTTTTTCTGTTTACTCTAGCATGAGAAATCCAAGTCACTCCAAAGGTTAGAATCAAAAAGCATAAGTCTCTGAAAGGGACGTCTGCTGCTATTAATTTGCCCCAATGACCCTCGTTGACATTCTTACCCACCCAAGGCTCCAAAGTCCGCTAAAACAGCAAAACAGGTGTTGATAAGCAAAGCATGCATATCAATTACACCAAGCAGAAATCAGTTGCGGTCAAATTTAAATGGTTAATTCGATGTCTTCCAAACAAGAATCGTAAGAAAATAAAGGGGAAAAGAATTGGGAAAACATTCTAATATTACATGACAGAGAGACAGCAGACTTCAATTACGTATATCTCCAAACATCAAAAGTCCTCCCCCCAGTCTCTTCGTCTCAGTTCCTTCCCACCATTTCCATCCACAAATATGCTTAGTGGGAACACGTCCGTACCATTTAAACAAGAGAAAAAACACTAAAAAAAAAAAAAACCATACAGAATTGGGCAAAAAAGAGAGGAAAATAAAATAACAGACATCTATAAAAATTTAATACAAAAATCATTAAGGAGCGTAGTAATACCCGGCCGGTGGCCCCATTCCGTTGACAGGAAGCATTCCATAAGGCATCATGGGATAAGGGCCAGCAGCCACGCCATTGTATCCGGTGCCGCTAATCTTGGCCAAGCTGGTTTGGCCCTGCATTCCATCCTTTGCGTATTGTTGCCACACCATCTGTTCTTGAACCAGCATATTCTGCTTCTTCTCCATATCCGCCATTTGCACGTAAGAAGGCGGTGGAATGATCAACGAGGCAGCGAAAGGATCCTGATTTACGGCCTGCACCGTCCCATCTGGCGCCGGGAGAGCCAACACCGGAGTTGCACTCTTTCCCGGCCCTGGAAGTGCCACGCTGCTGGCGCTTCCTCCGCTCAATTGGGCGGTGCTAGCATACTGCCTCACCATTCCCTGATCGTACATGCCATTCAACAACAAGGGGTCAAGCCCGCCACCCATATTCGCCTTCTGTTTTGCCAAATTGCTCGCTGTCTCCACCAATGCGAGTTCCCAATCCGCCTTGCCAGGCTCAGCGGCCGGGGTCTGCCAGGCGGAGGTCACTTGCGGGTCCGATCCGTTCGATGGGAATGCCTCCCACGACCCATTAGCATTGTTGGAACCACCGGGACCAGCAAACAATGCCAGTGCCAGCCTGTTGCCCTGATCATCTGCTGTCACTGAATCCTCCCTCAAATCGACCAAATCTTGGGTCCCCTGTGGTTGTGGTTGGGGCTTGGGCTCCGGCTCAGGAGGGGGTGGCGGAGTATAATTCTCCGGTGGAGGCAGCGCCTTTATCTCGTTCATATCAGGTACCGGCTCCTCCTCTTGCACTGGCGCTGGAAGCTCCTCCCTCTTTTCAGGGCTCTTCGGTCTCTTGGATCTATCCCTGACAAATTCCTCTAACGTCTCCAAGAGCTTCCCTGTAATCCTCTGCACCTCCGGGTACTCCGACGACCTCGCGACTCCTGTGTCCTTACACCAATTATAAAACCCAACCAGCTCATCTATCTGCTTCGCCGCACTAGCATAAGCGTCAAACGTCTTAACACAATCTGGGTACTCCATGTCAAAGAATTTGTCCAACAAAACAGCCAAAACCTCACAAATATCAGCGTAAAGCTTAAAGCTCTCCCTAACAACAGGATACAACGCTATCAAAATCATCCTATTGTTCTTGGCCAGCCCCGTTGGCCGACACGCCAAGAATCGGTCAAAAAGCCTCTGCATATGACCCATCTTGGCGAAAATCTTCTCCGGCTTCATCTCCCTCAGCGGCGTGACAGCCCTCTTGTTCTCCTCTCTCCCTTCCCCAAGCCCCACCGGCTCGCTCATGTCCCCGTACGACCTCGATCGCCTCATCCCTCCTCCATACGATCCGTACTCTCCGGCCCTCGAGTCTCCGAAATCGTACTCGTACGGCCTCGGCGGTGGAGACCTAAAATTCGCACTCCCATCCCTGTCCCTCCCACCAAACCTATCGTCTCCTCCTCCGCCGCCGCTGCTCTTCCTCTCGAACAGCGTCAATTCAAGGCGCTGATCCAAATACATAGCGTAAGTCCTGACGAAAGCGGAGTGATCCCAAGAACTGGAGTGAGCCTCGTCCCTGAAATCCGACAAATTGAGGAGCCTGGTGCCCCTCCTGGTGGCGTAGAGGATCTCCTCCTGGAACAAGGGGTCGCCGTCGTTAAGGAGGCGGTGGATCAGCATCAGCGCCTTCAGGGCCACGATCCAGTCCCGCGTCTTCCCCAGCCGCTTCGACACCGCCGCCACGCAGGCGTGGACGTAACCGCGGGAGTAGGACGTTAAGTTCAGGATCTCCCGGATGTACTTCTCGCTCGCCGGGTCGTCGTCGTGGCTCGTCGCCTTCACGATCGCCACCTCCAGCTCCGGAGCCATGTTGCTCGCCACCTTGGCGATCCCGATGCTCGTCTGGTCCTTCACCGCCCCGATTGCCTTCCGAATCGTCGTCGGCGCCATCTCTCCCCTCCGATTTGCTCAAACCTCGATCCAAAGTTCGGAAACTGAGAAGAAGCTGCTCGATTCACTACTCCATTAAAACAGCTCAACTAACCTTTTATAGATTTAGATAAAGATAAGGTTTTTTTTTTTCATTTCTAGAAATAGAAAGAGAAAAAAATACAATTTCCGTACATACCGAAAAGTATTGTCGGCGGTTTCTAGATCCGCGGCGGATATGCACCGATGGGGCAAAAACGACGCCGGATCCAGACGCTTGCCCTTGCGGCGAGGAACGATGGTTGACCTAACCAATGAGATACGGAAACTTGGCTGAGTTTGCCCGAACAGGAAGGGATAGTACGGTGTCGTATTAAAGCCGTAAAAAGCTCCAAGTTCTTCTCGGTTTTTCTTTTTGGGGCTTTGTTTTAATTTATTTCTTGTTTTGCTCTCTCTCTGACCCCGTTGTTATAGATTGTCTCTCTGTAAGTTCAAAGAGTAGGGGATGATTGGGAGTCGAAAGGCAAAATTGAGGGGACAAACAGTGAGGATTTTAAATATGTTTAGTGTTGGACACGTGGAGATATTATGGCCGTTGATCAGAGTCTACATGTGGAAACTTGAAAGCTGGCTGGCAACCGAGGGACAGTGGGGTGGGTCTGGGCGTGTGTGGCTTATTTTAGTAAGCAATACCACGCGTACCACTTACGGTGATTTGGACCTTTTTTTTTTTTTTTTTTTTTTTCATTTAACGCAACTCCTAATCTTTTGGTCAACTGGATAAATAATTTGATTACGTGTATTAAATTAAAATATAATTTTAATTTGTAAATATTTTATATATGTTTTAAAATAATTATAATATAATTATATAGTATAAAATATAATATTATTAAGATAATTATTATATTATTATAAATATTTTAAAATATTTTAAATATTATATTAAATTTTAATTTCATTACAACAATGTGGTTGTTTATCCGACGAGCCTCTTACAAAGGGTATGCTCAACTAGGTGGGATTCAAAGACTTTTCTATTTTTATTGCTCTCAAAAAACTTTTTTTTGACAAATTTTGTAGACACGTGGTGTTGATCTGACTATAGATGTGTGATCGGAAGCCATCCGAGGGACACCAACCACCGACCATCCAAATTATGAGTGCGTGAATCATTTCAGAAGAGAAAAATATGCGATATTGCTTGCCGTTTGGACATAAATCTTATGGGTGTTTTGATACATTCATTTAAAACAAGACTTATACTATGATATGATACGGTGAGAATTATATACTGTTTTTGGTTTGAATCAATAAGCGAAAAACTTTATTAATTAAAAAGGTATTTGGTAAAAGTAGTTTAAACCACTTTTTTAGTTACAAACAGTGTAAAGCACTCACATGTTATAGTAACAAAAAAAAAATCGCTACAGCGTAAAACTCTCACATGATAAAGTAAAATTAGTTCTAACCATCTTACCTAACACCTTAAATGTTTACAAAAAAAGTTTGGATTTATTAATAATTTTATTTATAAAATGATGTAATATTTTTGTTAATGGTGAATAATCATTATTGCATTTTTCCGAGTTCTATCAGACTAATCATAAAAAATTATGTTTTGGACATGTGATAAGAAAAATTCTACAGGATCCTTTGGAAGAAAAAAAAAGAAGGAAAATTTAATAGTAAGATACCAAAAAAAAAAAAAACTTGCTCTAACACTTAGTTTTTAACGTTAATTATTTGTTAAATTTTGTTAGATTATTTTTTAAAGTTAATTGGAGCCTCCAAATTTTAGCCTATCTATAGGACATTTATTTTACAGACCACCACATAATTCTTCATAGTATAGTAGACAACAACGGCAACTTTTATGATTCATAAACTACTCTTAAATCCACTTAAAAATATGTGTCTAAAACTATAATAATAATAATAATAATAATAAACGTAGGGCTTTTCTTTTTCCTTTTTAAAAAGTTATATTCTCTGTAAAATTTATTTATCGTTGATGCAAGGGATAAGAGTCAAACTTATTTTCATATAATCTGTCTCAAAAATGGGTAAACCAAACAAGGAAACAACCTCGAAATTTGAAATTTTTGTTATTACATTTGCAAGAACTTGTTTTCTTGGATGATGGAATCACGTAAGACTATGAGAGCAATCAAAATTTGTTCGACTCGATCCATTGTTAAATCCAACAGCATGTCTTTGTGTTATGTCTTGTGTCTACACGTTTCACATTTTAAAAAAAAAAAAGTACACATAGCCGTTTTTCTAGTTAAAAAAATACACTTTTTTAGAAAAAAAAAAATACACATTCTAGTACATTTTTGTTATTTGACTTTATCTAGAAATCAGAGGCTTGAGACTTTTGTGATAGCCGTAGAGTATTTATATATATATATATATATCCTATTTTTAGCGTATCCATTTAAAAGGTCAGAGTATATTAGAATTAATTCTAACATAAAAATTTATTTGGTGCTTGAAAGGATGATGAGAACTCATAGTGGGAACCATTTTTATTGTAGCATATAAAAGCTTTACACTGTAAATTTTTTTTTTATTGTAGCATGTGAAAATTTTACACCGTTTATAACTGAGTTTGTGGTGAAAACTATCGACAAACAGGAGGTAACAATTTAATAATAGTCAAATGCTTCCTGATTTCCCACACAAGCAATAAAGCATTTTGTTTATCATAGAATGTTTTGACCAAGCTTTATCGTTATTTAATTTGGAATTCAGGGGTAAATCCTGAATCTAATCTCGAAATAGCCGTCCATGGCTCACATAGTCCAACCCATTCCATGCCCACTCGGTGATTGGTCTGCTTGTCGATGGAATCACAATTGCTATGACTTGGTCAACTCGTAGGGTTAGTCACAATCCAGGATCTACGTTAATTACAATTAAATATTTACTAAATTTAAAGTTTAGCCAGCTAAAAATTTAAATAAAGTTTTGACGCCCTAACCAGGACTTATGTTAAGTTATAGTTGTGTTTATTACATGAGATGGGGTAGTGACTACAATTATTTACATTAATGTTACGATTAGTAATAAATTTTAACCAGATAAATTGGTGATAGATGATAGACAATTGAATATTTATAAGATTAAAATCTTTGGATTGGAATTATAATATTTCTTCCTCACATGGCCTTTGCCCCAACCTGACAACTGAAATCTATCCCCCACCCCCACCTCGCCGTTGGAGCTCATCGTTGCGCTCGTCACCCATTCTCCTACCAAACCAGGAAGGGCTACCGCCTTAGTATTAAAGCACCCCTTCGCTCTGGTTGCTTTCTCCCTTGCCAAATCATTAAGTCATGATTACATTCGATTTAGTACGATATGATGGTGCACCAAAAACTTTTTTTCTTTCTCTTGGTGTCTAATCGGACAGCTTGCCAAACACATAACAAGTTTAGCATAATCTTCTCTACTTCTTTTCAATTGAATTTAGACTCTATAATCTTATCCAATTTCACTTCCAAGTAAAACGTATTGTAATTTCTTCTCCATGGGGTCGAAGAAGAAATAACAAACAAAAGAAAAAGTAGGATAACCACTTAAACATTGAATCCATGATATGAAATGGAAAAATTATTAACAGTGTTTGAATGAGAATGTAGGATTTTGTTCTTTAAAAAAAAAAAGAGAGAGAAAGAATGTATAATCTTTTTATTTTTTGAAACATTAACGAGTCAAATTCACTAACGAAAAAAATTTAAGGTGTATTAAGTAAAAATTAAAAATTTAGAGTGCATTACGCCCAAAAAAAATTAGTTCAGGTACAATGATATAATTTACTATAAAAAAATAAGTATGAAACAAAATTTTACTTTTGTTTGCCTGAACAAAAATCTCACTATCTAATTATTTTGCCTCTAATAAAGAGCACCTGATCGCGTGGCCTAATGGATAAGGCGCTCGCCTCCGGAGCGGGAGATTGTGGGTTCGAGTCCCACCGTGATCGTTTTTGGTTTTCTTCCTGTGTTCAGTCATCTTTAAGAGTTAAAATATTCCGCCTTTCGTTTCTGAGAAAGAGAGAGGATAACGCTCCTTATAACATTCTTACTATTTAATGATCATAATCTAAGGATATAATTATAGCTTCCACCTTGATCTCAAGGACACAAGTTCTCTGTTCTTTTTACTAAGCTTGCAAATCATAACACTCTTAAACACACCACGAGAAAGAAAGCCAGTCCTAATTAAACTCAAACACGTTCTAAAATTCCTTGCTTTTGTTGTGTCTTTTTTTATTTTTACTAGTACAGAGTTCAGAGAATCAAAAAAAGTCCTTATCATTTCTCCGGCAAGTCGGTTCGTACTGGCATATGATCAGCAGAAGAAGAAGACGCACGCTTTGTCCACCGTAGATACAACATTGACAATATTACGCCGAAACCAGCCGCACATCCAAGTGTTATTCCCACCAATCTTCCCATCCGCTTCTTGTTTCTTTGGATGATGATCCCACTGCAGAAGCTACAATACAACAAAACAAAAATGGGAATACGCCGTTTGGGAATGCAGAGATTGACCGAAACTGGTTCAAAATTTGAATTTCGAGAGAAAGTATACTATAGTAAAATTGGTTTAAATTATAATCGTATAGTTATTATGTTCTCAGACTATCTATTAATTGATTAATAAATTATTTACGAAAATAACTAGATAGGTAAAAAACAAAAGATCTTAATAGACATAAATGGCGGACACTAGAGGTCCGTATGTGCCTTGAGGTGGGATGCAACAAGTGCCTTTCCCTACCCAAAAGAAATAGATTTTCATTACTGTGTTTGTCATGTTTGCGTCAAATGTTTTCACCAAGGCTCTCTTTGATTCACTTGCTTCTTTCTTAATGTTGAAGTCTTCAAGGACTTTCTCACCCTATAAGCCATTTGGAACTTTTTGCTATGAGTGATTTTGGAAAGTTACAAAGAAGGACAACTGATTTTAAAATTGGCTTCTTTCAATTTTGAAAAAAAGTACTTCATAATGAATACTCTTTTTTCAAATACACAACATCTTGTATAAGTCCCACTAATGCTCTAAAAGCTTTAGTATCATTCTTGTTTTATTTATTAAACTTTAAAAATTTTTAAATTTTATTTTTTAAATTTTGAATTAGTCTCGTTTAGTCTCTTGTTGACAATTTTTGTTTAAAATTTGTTTAAAACAAACAAAAAGATGCCACGTGGTCATACTTAACTGTACTCTTTTTTTCGCTAGTTTTTTGACAGAATTTCTTATGGAGGAGGTTAAGTTAGACCAATTGAAAACTTACAAGACAAAGTGAGAATGATTCTCAAAGTTGGGGGGTCAAGTGAGAATGATCCTAATATTTTGAAGAGTATCTGAATGTAAACATCGAATAAGGGCCTCCCAAAGCCCTTTCCAAGTTCCAATGTCGTCCATTGCTATTTGGTATTTGGTTATCATCACACTGGGTCTCTCCTTGGAGGCAAAGCAGAAATTCAGAAGATTTCTTATCTCCGCGACCGTTGAAATGATAAGAAAGTGTGAGATATATCCTAACGAGAAAACCATGATAATGTTAACAAGTTTTTTACCTGTCTTGTGAATTGTCTGAATTGGTGGATGTCCCAAGGACATTCCTGAAGAGAAAAATTGTGGTTATTTCAAGCAAAAATGTTGATGCAATTTAAAATCATGTGTTGGGAAGCAGTAAAAAAAAATGAAGACTTACATTGAAAATCCTGATTTTGCAGAATTTGAAGGAACATTTCCAGATATTTTATTGAAAGAGACATCTCTGTTGTTCAGGACAACATTCAAATTAGTGTCATGATGAAAGATGTACACAACTAGGAACTCTCAAAGAGTACATTAGAATTAATTTTTCCTCCTTATTTATCGCTCTTCCAATGGTAGAGCCACCTATTGCTTTAAAAATTTAATTTTCGCTCCTAATAGTTTTTGAAATTCAGTTGAAAAATTGCAACTGTATCCCTTCATTAATTAAAATATATAACTACGTCTCAATTTCATAAAAAATTTTCTCCAATTTTTTTCCTTATGCCCTTGCCACTGCAATAGTCACAATCAATGAACTTCATCTTGAGCAGCAGAAAATATTTATATTTTATATACATATCATGCACTGAGATTAATAATAAAATAGAAAAAGCAGGGAGAAACTTGAAGTTCAACGTGTCACTTAGGATGCGATTAGCTTTGAAGTAATGATATTATCAGGCAGCTCTCCACTAAATTGTTGTTTCCGAGATATCTTAGACAAATAAAAAATGGAGTTAATCTCTTAAGCAAATCATAATTATCATGATGAAGCCAACTGTATAAGCAATTGTAACGCAAACAAAGAGATGGATGGCAAAGAAACGTAAACAGCCCAAAAAACAAAACAAAATGAAATAAGATAAATAAAATAAGAGCATGATCTACTCACGGATAGTGCAACGTAGTTAGGTTTTGGTGTGAGTTTGGGATTGAACCAGTCAACTTATTGAAGCTCATGTCCCTAAAGCAGTGAAGAAAACAAATTAGTTAGTGAAACCCATGTGTTATTGAAGTGTTTGGAACATCAGTAAAACTATGAACAGTGTAAAGCTCTCAACAATTAAAATAAAAAATAAAAATAAAAATTGCTACACTATAAAGCTCTCACATGTTACAGTTCTTAAACTTAAAACGTATGTTTTAACTGATTCTCCAAACGAAAGAAGTAAAGAAACATGAATCATTATGGATCAAGGTAACTTACGGGTGTTGCAACTTAGAAAATCTGCCAACTCGCTCCGGAATTTTGCCGGACAGTCAACAGTTTCTCAAAGTTCCGTAGAACAAGTTGTAAAAGTAAAAATTCAATCAAGTTCCAAGAAATATTGGAATTTTAATATAGAGCCAATTGTTGTTCTAACAAGTTTAGATGTGCATGGAGTCTTACAGTATGGACAGAATTGTTTGATTTTCCAAGAATTTAAGAGAAGAATCTTCCTTGTTTAGATCACCAATTCTCCTACATAACATAGATGTAATAAGAGCATAAGTAAGTCCAACTACAACATAATTGACAGAAAAATAAAAAGTTCATGTTGAGTCATACTTTCTAAGAATAGGAAAATGCAAAAAATAAAAAATAAATAAGCATTAACAGTAGGCCTTACAGGGTCTCTAGTTTGGTTAGAGCACTAAAACTAGTAGGAATTGGACCTTCAAGCGATGATCCCTTCAAGTCGTCTGTGATAGACAGACAAACAGTACTAGTCAAAATTATAAACCTTAAAAAACCAAAACTACAGTGAAATCTCTACTTGTGATCTATGAAGATGCTACGGGAAATTCATAAATACAGGTCTATAAGTTCTGTGAGATCCCCCAAGAATTCCGGGAGTTTTCCAGTGAAGAGAATGTCAGATGCCCAACTGAAACAGAAGAAAGTTATGATACAATCAATATATCTTTGAATATTTGTAAAAAAGAGACATTACAGGATTTGAAGTGCTTTTAAGTTTGCAAATTCTTGTGGAATTGGTCCTGTTACTCCACTGCTATCAATGTACCTTCAAAAAATGAGAGGTGGTGTGGGATAGTATCAGGTGTATCAACAGCCGCAATGAAGAAAAAAGTGAAAATGAAGTATCTTTTTCAAATTTGTTGTACTTACAACTGCTGTAATGAGGTCAAGTTTCCAAGCGCTTTTGGCAATTGTCCACAAACTGTTTGAGCTAAAACTTCCGTTACATAAAACAACCTTAAAATGAGTCAAGAGATATTAATCTTAAAACATAAATAAAGTAAAGAAAAGTTGGTCTCCATAAATAAAAAACAATAGGGGCATGTGACTCATTGAAGATTTATGGAGTACTTGCAGGGAAATCAACCTGGTCAAGTTGCCAAGCTCTTTTGGTACTGGCCCTGTCGGATTGTTTATGCCTGGGCTCCTGACCAATCAATCATTCAACATTAATGAAAAAATTCATGCATAACCAGTCAATCATTCAACGTTAATGAAAAAATTCATGCATACTTTAAACAGAGAAACAGATAATAATTTGGATAATAATACTCGTATCAAAATAACTTTAGTAAGTAATGAAGTGCATAGAAATAGAAAATTACAGGTACTGCATGTGTGATAGCTGACCAATTTCAGGAGGAACATAGCCACTGAGAACATTCTGAGCAAGATTCCGGCATCATAATTCAATCATTTCCATTATATATATATATCAATCATTTCCATTATATATATATATATAAATCAGAACAAGTTGGCAAACACAATTCATAGAATTTCAAGGGTTTAATTCTCACCAGTCCATCAACTTCTTTAGCTGAAATAGCTCTTTTGGTATTTCAGCAGGTATGTCCAAGGCATATATTTTCCGGTACATGGTGATTGTGAAGAAAACACAAAGACATTCATTCTTAAGACGAGAACTATTTAAGAGCTTTTTTCTTGTGAAACATTGGTACCATCTTCCCCGTATCCATATCGTACATAGAAGGAATTGTAAGGCCATCATGGAAGAAAAAAAGCCTAATCCACTTCTATTCAAAAGATGAGCCTAGTTTCACTCACACCACCATAAGTCCAACACCGCATAGCTCATTGGCTGAGCAGGAACTCTATTTAGGGCTACCGAGTATCGAACCTTGACGCATCTTGAAAAGAGAAAAAGACAGGACAACCTATTGATGTTTTGTTTAGAGCTTAATGGCTATAAGTAAGAATGGTGAGAAAAAGGACTGTGGTAAACCAACAGGTGAGTGATGTGGCAAGTATTTCCCAAGCAATCACAAGCCACTCGCGGGTTGGCACTATCAGGTGCCCATTTTGCATTTGCATTTGCACTGCAAGGATCAGTTGTGATATTCAAATATCTTCCCAACTTCCAGTAATCTATGATCTTGCTCAGAGCAGCCAGTAGAAGAAATTCACAATCAGCAAGTAATTCAAAGACCCATCCCCAAAAGACTTAACAGAATTTAAAACTGCAACAGTTTTGTAACTAAATTAACTAACCTTCATCAGGGTCAGTTGTTGTTTGAGCATAACTAAGCTGCAACATACATAATAGAAGAAAAAAGACGGTCCAGTACTCCATCACTGATCATGCTAGTCCTGCACTTTTAGCACTGATAAGATCAAATACAAACTAGATTAAGAGCTCAAGGCCGGCTATAAAATCTAAAATAATCTTGATTTGGAATTTGAAAATCATGGTTCAAATCTTAATAATGCATAAAGATTGGAATCTCTCTTGTAAAAACAGGAGCAAAATCCAAGACAAGTAGTAGGTCTACCTTCGACTATCTGCAAGTGTGACTAAATCAAAATCTTCATAGACTCCCCTATATACTTCTATTTTTTACTTTTGTTTTTCAAACTGAAAGTGTTTTTAAGGATTGTAAATCTTCTCTGACATGAACAGCAATATAGGGACCTCTTGTGTTTTGTCCTCTCTTTATTTGACTGAGCATCTTCAATGAATCTCTTAGCTCAATTCTAAAAAAGACATTGGAGTGTAATTATTTTTTTTTCAAGAAAAATAATATATATGGGAGTCTAGCGGAACCGTGATTTTTGTTTTCTTTTTTCTGTTTTTGATTTTTTCTTCAGATATTTTTATGTGATTGACAATAAACAGAAACATACACATAGGGCAAAGTGGAGTATGGAAAGAGATTGGGGGCTTGAGTTCTGTCCAGTGGAATGCAAATCTTTTTTTTTTTTTGACAATTGGACTTACACTAGACATCATAATCAATAAAGAAAAATGGTTCACAGAACAATACAAATTTGAAGGTGAATTTTAGAATAATCTTGCTATAATGTAACCAAAATCGTTCTAAGCAAATCCCCATATATATTATTTTTTAATAAATTACTAGCAATTGAGAAGTTTTCAACAATACTCAAAATATGTCTCAAGTTATAGACCAAGACGATTTTCAGATGGCTCGATTTCCTTTTTTTCCCCCCCCTTTTTGAGAAGCTCAATTATGGTAATCTAGAGAACTTACTCCAACAACTAATCATGAAGTTTTTCTATGAGCAAATAGGTTATGGACTCCAAATCATGGTGTTGATGTTGCAAAAACTATAGAGGATGGAAGATTTATTATGATTTACGGGGCTGCAATTAAAAAAGAAAAACACACACGCACACACACATGCATATAGCTCTCCATTGATTCCATATAATTCTTGTTTTGGCGTTTCTGTGATTTCATAATGATGTAGGAGTGACCAAGATTAAACATAAAGAATGTTAAATTTCCTTAATCTGTGGCATATTATGAGCCTAGGATCTTACAATTCACATTAGTTTATTCGCGTGCGCGCGCGCGAGTGTGTGTATATATATATATATATGATGACCAACTAATATGTAAAAGAAATGCAAATTAAAATTTAGAACTGGTCATGTCATAATTAAACATTTTCTTAGATAATTTTTGTATTTAAGAATAAGGGTAACAAGATATACATTCATTCTAGTAGTCAAACAATACTCCAGCTAATTACAAACAAGCTAATTGTGATACTCTTATCCTCCTCCTTCTTTTCCTTCTTTTTTTGTGTTTTTATTTTTTTCTTAATTTTGCTCCAACTTCATAGCCTATATATTTCCTTCCATACAAATTATTTATTAAGAAAATATCTCTGCTGATCATGTAGACTAAACTAGAATATAATAAAACAACCAAATCTTTGTCCTTCAAGGCCAGGTAAACGAGACAAAACCAGTACTACATAATACAATAGCAACCTCATCAACCGCCATTCCTCACTATGTCCAGACGCTGCACAGACTTGATGAAGCTCCTACAAAACCATCATTAACACCATAATTAGCACAAAAAAAGGAGGAGAGAGAGAAAAATATTTTTTCCTCATTAATTGTTTCTTTGTCTATTTAGATAAATAAATTTATTGACAAAATCAAAGAAAGAGAAAAATTAGAAGATACATAGAAGTACAAGTACATGTATACATACTTCCAAGGAACATCTCCTGCAAGCAGCCAATCGCCTTGCTTGTCTTGATAAGTGAGTGTGTAGCTTTCACTATCTTCAGTAGTACATTTTCTATCATCTGTACACATAAATTTAAGTAAGATTTTTTTTTTTTTTTTTTGGAGTACTAGTGACATAGATGAGGTAATTAAGTTGTGGATAGAAAAGTAAAAAAACACTTACATTTGGTAAAAATGGTAATTAAGGCGTTTTTAAGGGAGTGATAAGAATGGTGGAGGGAGAGATCAATCTTCCTTGCTATTGCCACGCCTTCCATCTTGACCTTTACGTATATGGAATTATTATTATTATTATTGTTGTTGTTGTTGTTGCTGTTAATTAACATTGCTGATGATGAATTATATCCGTTAATCACGATTTTCTTCTTGGCCATTAACATTAACGGACGCTTATTCTTAATTATCTGATGATGATGATCGACGCGCCTCCCGTTGTTTTGAAGAAGCTCCTTTTTTCTGGATGACTTTATTGGCGGCCACCCAACAATGTAACTTTCTTCATCACCCTCACTCCTGATCAGGCCAAGTTGATAAAGCTTATCATCAGTAATTGAAATTAACTTAATGGTAAATTATGAAAAATGGGGATGTTTAGGAAAATAAAAAAGTATTAAAAATGGGGATTAAATCGGGTACCTATACAACTATCTAACGTCAACACAAGAGGGCTTATATTATTTTAAATCAAATTAATTAATTGGGCAATAAAATCGTGGAAATATCACCAAAGTTTTTTTGCAACCAATAGTGATGCAGAACTAATTATAATTTACAAGGCTAAACAGCTCATAGATATGCCCCTGTAAAAATAAAAAACTAAAAAATCTGACCGAATTAGGGAAAGTTTTCTATATTTCTACTATTTGACATTGATTTGTGCCTTGAAAAGGAAAAGGGTTTTGGTGTGCTTGAACTGAGGAACAAAAAGGATCTAAATTATGGGGTTTTCTTCATGAGTTTATTTTTAACTGAGTAATAAGACGAGACATAAGTTTGCTCTCCAAGGAATTTTTTTTTATTCTTTATTTTTGAAAAGTTGGGCTGTCCAACGAAGCGTAAAGAAATGAAGTCAAGGAAGGAAACCACATTACTAGGGAAATAATTTAGCGGCACTCTTGCGCTATATATGTTGGAATATTGCCTATAAACAGATACATATAGAACATATATATTCCAGCAGGTAAATACAGAAGGGGAAAAAACAGTAAAAGGTCTTTCTTCTTCTTCTCCTTTCATCATTATAATCAATCCATTTGTTTCTTTTGGAAGCCACAACACAAATTAATGTCGACATAAATTAAAAAAGATAGGTTAACAAGACAATGTATGGAATCTTCTACCTAGCTTTAATACAGAGAAATTATACTGCTTTTATCAAACAAGTGCTGTGTTCCTTTCATTTTTTTTTTCCTTTTTTGAAAAAGAGACTCCACCAAGTGCTATAGTTATACCAATCATATAAACATTTTTAAATGTTGTGCATGCATATATACTTATACACATTTATATTCATATATATATATATAATTTAGACTTCTTATTTTAAACCCTTTTCACTGCGAACTCTAAACCTCCAAACTAATGTTATACATATACATATACATATACATATATTTATATATATATATATATATATATGAAAAGTCAGGCGAAACTCACTTGTTGATGTGGTGGGAATGTCTTTTCTTATGTCCCCTCCTATCGTCCTCCTCATTCGGATGGCCATCCCACACCAAGAAATGCGACGCTTCATCTCCAATATTTTTCCCGAAAGCGTCATCGAAACTACGTTTGGCGCTTTTCGATATCGGGAACGAATCATTATCTTGATCTGGCTCGAATTCACGTTCGTTCAAGTCGAAACCTTTGATTATGGGACTGCAAACCGGAAGGGCCAAACCAAGTTGAAGTTCCATGATAGATAACAGAATATATAATAATAGGTAGCAGTTTAACAAACTAGTAATAAGCAGTTATATAGAACATGCAGAAGAAACTTATCAGCAGTCTGTTATATATATACAAGAGTGAATATGTTGATTCATTTATTTTGTGTTACTTAATTAGTATTTTGAGATGTATATATAGGAGAAGCAGCTTTATATATAGTTGAACAGACATATATGTATTATATAAGGGGTTTAGGGGGATATATGTGGAGAGGTGAAAAGGACTAATGTCTTGTGGAAGACAGGAAGTAGAGGGACAGCATGGAAGTTGGGTCGGCTAAAGAGTGGCACTGACATGGACGGCCGAGTAAATGGTCTCGCTAACGTGTTTGGACCGCTACCCCAATATTTCTCTCTCTCTCTTGAAATATTGTTATGTTCATTCACTTCTTTCTCTCTCATGAGATCTTTTGCTTGCAATTACCTTGATCAGGGGTCATGTTGTCCCCGGTGGAGATTAACAAATATGCTGCTCAGTCTATGAGCCAGTCACATTTCTCAAGATATCTTATTTCGCGTGTTCAACCTAATTAGAGCACTAGATATAATTAATTAGTACTTATTACGTGTTATAATTAAGGAAACATGATCTCTCTACGGTAATTAAAGTTAGAGGTTTTGCTTTATTAGTTGCTTAATTATCAACGTACAATGGCATATAGTTTTGACGTGTGTGTTTGCAAACATTGTCTAACAGTAATAAACTTCAACAGTATAGAGTTTAAATTCTCTACCATATCTATATAGTGTCGATGTGTGAAATGATAATTATGATTATCATGGCTGTCATCGTATTTATCCAAGACTTCATACGAAGAGGATGGTTTGTAATTATTATTATTTTTTTCATGATCATGACAAAACCATATATGTTAAGATTTTTACCGGATAAAATATTGTCAAATTTGTGAATGATCAATTGTGTGATTTTGTAGTATATCTCCACCAAGTTTGAACATTTTACTTTCCGGATCAGAATTATTTCCAGTTACTAAAATCTATAATATTTCACTACTCAAGTGCATCGCACACGTTTTCACATTATATATACACATATATATATAGTAAGAATTTTAAAATAACAAGATCTACCCAAGTTCAACAATGTGCAATGTAGTAGTTGCGAACTTGACTTTGATTCATTTAATTAATAAAGTTCGGCCAGTGGCATATGTACTATTTTCATATTAGATTTAAGTAGTTCGTGCACATGAGTTTAAATCCTAAACAAGTCCAATATGTCGGCAAACATCCGTCAAACAGCTAATGATGCATTGAACTCCATTTTTTCAAACTTCCATGAATAACGGGTCCTATAAATATTCTTACCATAACACATATATTCCTCTTTGATCTTATCGATTGACATGATGAATAATATCACGGTCTCATTTCAGAAGTAGTACTACAACTACTAAAAAAAATTAAACCCCCCACTATTTCTCCGTTAAAATTAATATTGCGGATTCTCTTTGTCGGAGTTCAGCTCTACAATTCCAATCCAATAATGAAAGAGAGAGAAACATAGAGAGAGAGAGAGAGAGAGAGAAGGTGATGTATGTGAATACATAATATATGCCTTAGGACAAAGCAACCAACCACGTATAATACGTTTGGTATATGTTCTTTGCCGTGTGTGTTGGGGAATTAGGCGACTCCTAATTCCAAGGATCGCAAGAACGAACAATTGCAGAAAAATAAATAGGAGAAAAGAAGAAAAGAGACACCAAATTTTTATACAGGTTCGTCCAAATTGAGACTACGTCTTGTTTCTGCCGCTTGCAGATTCCACTATGATGAAGGAGATTACAGATTACAAGAGCAGTTTCTCACACACTCACAAATTGTGCTTACCAAAACTCTCTTCTATCTAACACCCAATGAGAATTTTTCTCTCTCAAGGATAGAGCTCTCAAGAATTTTGCCTCTCACAAAATTATGCCACTCACAATTTTCACACACCTTTCACACACCCAACCCTAGCCACCTTGTGTCTATTTATAACCAAAGGAGGAGAAAATAGCAACTAATGGGAAACCCTAGTGGTTTCCCGTTTTTGGGACCTTTGAATTCGACTCTGATTCAAAAACATCGCGCAGCACAGCGCGTCAGCGCCGCGGCGCTCGAAACGAGCGCTGCGGCGCTCCCCTGCGGCGCTCGAAACGAGCGCTGCGGCGCTCCCCTGCGGCGCCTAGGCGCTCTTCACCTGGCGCCTAGGCGCCATCAACTCGACGCCTCGGCATAAACATCTTGGCGCCTAGGCGCTTGCCACATTGCGCCTAGGCGCAATTCACCTGGCGCCTAGGAGCTCTCCTTATGGCGCCTAGGCGCCCTCATCCCAGCGCCGCGGCGCTCTTCTGCCAGAGCCGCGGCGCTTGCTCTCTGCCTTCAAGGATGCGATTTTCTTCCTTTTCCTTCCTTTTGCTGGGTTGTCAACTTGATTTGGCTTCACATCTGCAACAATCTCCCACTTGGAGACTAATCAATTCACCATGTCTCCCACTGCAGCGGCAACGACTTCTCACGCCTCTTGGAGAAGTCCAACTGAAGTTGCGCACAACTTCAGTTTCTCAATCGGATCCATCTTGGTGAGCATATCTCTTGATCCTTTTACCACCCACCTTGCCTTATACCGCTTGCTGCCAGCACTTTTATCTTTTGCCCGGTATACCCTCTTGTTGTGCAAGGACTTTTTACCCTGTGGTAACTTTGCCAGTTGCCATGTCCGATCCAACTCGTCCCTCATGGCTAACTCCCACTTGACCGAATCTCCAGCCTCCACGGCTTCATCAAAGCTCTCTGGCTCACCTCTGTCGGTCAACAAGATGTAATGCAGAGTTGGGGAGTATCTCTGCGGTGGTCTGATTGTCTTGCTAGACCTCCTGACTGGTGTGGCAGGAGTCCTCTGGTTTTCTTCTGGAGCTATGTTTTCCTGGTCTTCAACCTCTGGATTTTGCACCTCCACTTCAGGCAGATCCTTCAATGGAATCACCTCAGGCTTCTTATCTTCAGAACCTGAACCCCTGGAGTCCGTGCTGTCTCTGTCCTTGTACAGAACACCTTTGTTGAAGATCACATCCTTGCTCCTGATAATCTTCCGGCTTTGGTCATCCCAGAGACGATAACCAAACTCAAGTCCGCCATAGCCAACCAGAAAACACTTCTTTGACTTGGCATCCAGTTTACTTCTAGCAGCAGAATCAATGTGTGCATAGGAAACACAACCAAACACTCTCAAGTAAGAGAGATCAACCTGTTTATGGCTCCAGACTTCTTCCGGTAGCTTGAACTTCAGCGGTGTGGATGGACTTCTGTTGATCAGATGAGCGGCTGTGTTAATCGCCTCAGCCCAAAACATCTTTGGCAGCCCCGCATGTAACCTCATGCTTCTAGCACGCTATTTTAAAGTCCTGTTCATCCTCTCAGCTATCCCATTCTATTGTGGTTTCCTTGGAATAGTCTTCCTCATCTTTATCCCATTATCAGCACAGTACCGCCTGAAATCTTCACCTAGGTACTCTCCCTCATTGTCAGACTGCAAGCACTTTACCTTCAAATCTGTCTCGTTCTCCACCATGGCTTTCCATCTCTTGAAAGCATCGAACACATCAGATTTGTTTTTCAGAAAGTAAACCCATACCTTCCTACTTGAGTCATCAATGAACGTCACATAGTAGTTTGCGCCACCAAGGGAAGTCACCGGCGCAGGCCCCCACACATCAGTGTGAACAAGCTCCAATTTCCTGGACTTAGGCTCTCTACCCATCTTTGAGAAACTGACTCTCTTCTGTTTACCAAAGATGCAGGCTTCACACAAACTGTGATCAACAGTTTTCAAACCCGGTAGTTTTCCTTTGCAGTGAAGCACCTTCATACCCTTTTCACTCATGTGACCAAGCCTATAATGCCATAGCTCAGTATTGGCAGCAGAATCAGCAACTGCTAGGGTATCTTTGCAACTTGAGTTCATGTAGAGAGTTCCAGCCTTGCGTCCCCGAGCAATAACCATCGCTCCTTTCGTGACTTTCCAACCTCCACAATTAAAGGTTACTTTATGTCCATCATCATCCAGTTGCCCCACCGAAATCAAGTTGCGCATTAATTTAGGAACATGTCTCACCTTATGAATCTTCCATACCGACCCATTAGGCATTTTTAAACTGACATCTCCAATGCCAACTATATCCAAAGGTTCTCCATCAGCGAGATAAACCTTACCATGATTTCCAGCAACGTAGTTCTCCAGGACATGATGGTGTGCTGTGGTGTGGAATGATGCTCCTAAATCCATCACCCACGAATCAAAAGAACTGTCGACAGACAAGATTAAAGCATCCTGTTGCTCTTCAGTGGCGGCGTTGGCTGCTTCATTAGTCTTGTCTTCATTCTTCCTTGGAGCCCTGCAGTTCTTTTTCAAGTGGCCCGTCTTCCCACAGTTCCAACACTCCATAGTCCTACCGTTCCTTGACTTGCTTCTCCCATTCCTCGACTTGCCTCTCCTGCCATTATCCCTGTTGGATTGCCTATCAAGTTTCCTGCCCCTATTATCAACATTAAGGGCCGAGTTCGACGAAGAGGCTTCTCCTGAGTCCTTCCTGCGAACTTCTTCCGCCAGAATAGAATTTCTGACATCAACAAACTTTAATTTGGCATTCCCAAGCGAATTTGTAATGGCCACCCTCATGGGTTCCCAACTATTCGGTAACGAGGCCAAAAGGATTAGAGCATTGATCTCATCTTCGAATTTAATCTCTACCGAGACCAATTGGTTTAGAACGGTGTTGAAACTGTTCAGGTGCTCTACCACCGAGGCACCTTCAGACATCTTTAAATTAAAGAGCTTCTTCATGAGATGTACCTTGTTATTGGCTGAGGGCTTCTCATACATCTCTGACAGAGCCTTCATCATCCCTGCTGTAGTGGTCTCCTTCGCAACGTTGTGGGCAACGTTCTTTGACAAAGTCAAACGGATCACACCGAGTACCTGTCTATCAAGGAGACTCCACTCCTCATCCTTCATGCCTTCGGGCTTACTACCCAAGGGCAAGTGCAGTTTCCTGCTGTATAGGTAGTCCTCTACTTGCATCCTCCAATAGGAAAAATCTGAACCATCAAATTTGGTGATGCCGGCTGCCATACCTTCTTCTCCAGTCATCGTTCTTGATCAAAACCTCCGCTCTGATACCATTTGTTGGGGAATTAGGCGACTCCTAATTCCAAGGATCGCAAGAACGAACAATTGCAGAAAAATAAATAGGAGAAAAGAAGAAAAGAGACACCAAATTTTTATACAGGTTCGTCCAAATTGAGACTACGTCCTGTTTCTGCCGCTTGCAGATTCCACTATGATGAAGGAGATTACAGATTACAAGAGCAGTTTCTCACACACTCACAAATTGTGCTTACCAAAACTCTCTTCTATCTAACACCCAATGGGAATTTTTTCTCTCTCAAGGATAGAGCTCTCAAGAATTTTGCCTCTCACAAAATTATGCCACTCACACTTTTCACACACTTTTCACACACACAACCCTAGCCACCTTGTGTCTATTTATAACCAAAGGAGGAGAAAAATAGCAACTAATGGGAAACCCTAGTGGTTTCCCGTTTTTGGGACCTTTTGAATTCGACTCTGATTCAAAAACATCGCGCAGCACAGCGCGTCAGCGCCGCGGCGCTCGAAACGAGCGCTGCGGCGCTCCCCTGCGGCGCCTAGGCGCTCTTCTCCTGGCGCCTAGGCGCCATCAACTCGACGCCTCGGCATAAACATCTTGGCGCCTAGGCGCTTGCCACATTGCGCCTAGGCGCAATTCACCTGGCGCCTAGGCGCTCTCCTTATGGCGCCTAGGCGTCCTCATCCCAGCGCCGCGGCGCTCTTCTGCCAGAGCCGCGGCGCTTGCTCTCTGCCTTCGAGGACGCGATTTTCTCCATTTTCCTTCCTTTTGCTGGGTTGTCAACTTGATTTGGCTCCACATCTGCAACAGTGTGTTCATGCATACAAGTGTAGGGCTCAATTTTGCTGGGAGGCATCAAGCTTTGTTTGGAATATATAGGAAAACGATATATATGTGCATATATTTGTGTGCATATAAGCACATATATATATATATACACACACACACACACACAAACAATAGCTAGGCCTCTTTAGCCCCTTGTGAAGTCCACGTGAAAAATCAGCAAAATGGCCACGACATGTTTAATTAGCTACATGAGTCGATGAACCCATGGTGTTTGGTTGCACGCATAAGATAACAATCTTCAAAAGAGCCAACTCAACGATCCGTCTCATCAATCTTGCCTGGAATGCTGACTCTCGTGTTGAGCAACAGGTCGACCAAAATTATGTGCACTGTCCTTTTTAGCTGGCACTACTAAACAGTTATACCAGTACTCCAATATGATCTGTTCCAATTGGCAATTGGATTGTATACATATTTAAAAAAGAAGGAAAAAAAAAACTCTTTATGGTGAAAAAGATAATTTTGCACTACTTATAAAAGCAAGGTGTTTTAATAGTTTAATTTATGATTAACCATGTTAAAATTTATAGCACAAGATATAGAACTACTTTCAATCGTAGATAAAACTATAAAAAAGTTAATCCGACGGTTAAAACACTGATACTCTACTAGTGTTGTATAATTGTCTTTTTCACTATAAGAATTCCTAAAAAAAGGACAAAACTTATGGTAGCTAGGATAGGCACATTGGCTCTATCGATAAGTTATGTTATTTTAACCACTGGATTAACTTTCAACAGTTTAAGATATAACTAGAAATAGGTTTAGATCACACGTTGTAAATTTTTATTATGAATAGTCATAAATCAAGCGGTTAAAAAAAAATTTAACAGTTAAAACAACGTAACCTACCAATAGGTCACATTTGCTCTATCGGTATTTCTTGTTACTTTAACCGTTTAATTAACTTTCAACAACTTGATATATGATTAGAAATAGTTATGCACCATGTGCGTTGTAAATTTTTAATATGAACAGTCGTAAATCAAGCCATTAAAAATTATTCTAACATTTAAAACAATATGATCTACCAGTAAGATCAAAATACATATCTTCATAAGAGCTCTCAAAAAAAATTAATTAAAAAAATATGATTCTTGAATCGAATAATCTTGTCAATTTTGATCAGTAGAAGATAGAGAGGGAGCTATCTTGTTCGTGTAAGTAGTACTTGAAAACCAAGTTGATTAATTTATTATTTAAACCTTTTTTTAGTAAGTGGGGATATGGAGAATAACAACATATGGGGTAAGATTGCTCCACCGGTTTCTTTGAGTTTTGGGGTGTCACCATATAGTTAGGACTGATCACGTTCGATGAATCTTTATATATATATATATATATATATATATATATATATATATATATATATATATATATTATAAGGTCTTCTTATAACTTTATAGTCAAACTTCAAAAACTATATGCATAAATGACAGAGTTGGTGAAAATTTGATCGGAAGTCACCCATGATGCTTGCATGTAACCTATGTAATCTGATTATGGATTTGGGTACATGGGGACTAATAAATTTACCAAAACTTATCACTACTTTTGGCAACGGCAAATAATATTCTCAAGCTTTGTTTTAGCGAAATCCAAGGACAAATGAAACTCTAGGAATATATTCTTTTTTTTATTATTATTCTAGTTTTTATGAGTACGATCTTTATAATAAGAATAATGTCCTTACTTGAACCAACCTAGACTCATCAACTGAGTTCAAATCTGTTATCTTTTTTTTTATATATTTTATTAGATGTCCCTTTCATGATAATATTACTTATTTCAACTTAATCAGATAATAAATATTAAATACTGAAAATACTTGAACAATCAAATAAGGTGTCAAAATTTAATGGAAGAAGCAATCAGTGAGATAGGAAACTAACTAGGACGACAAATTTGAACTTGCACCAACTAGATACTCCATGTCGTAATTGGGTTGATGCAATATTTGAGGAAAAGAAAAAATCAACCATCTACAGCTAGACCAGACGAATTCTGAGAGCTAAGGCTATAAAAATTTACGGTTAGTTCTAGACGCAATCGTCAAATTTAAGCAAGGAGACACCAAAATTTAATGAGGACTTGGTAGTTGATATTAAAATCGAAGTTGGTGTTAGCTTTTATGGGTTCAGTTTGAATCCATGCGCCCAATTTAAACTGGTGATTGGATTTGTATTTTGAGAGGTGGTTTTGAACTAGTCAAAACCTAAAATTTTAAAACTTACTTTATTAAATATTTGTAGTTTGTTACAGTAAAATCATATCTTTTTTTATTTTCTCACAATTATTGATGTTTTCAACTCTTTACGCCAATTCAAATTACAGTATAAATCACACAGTTTAGTTTAAACAAAAAACATTCACAATTCCAACACATGAACTAAACAGTAAATAAATCAAGAACAATCATATTTAATCTTATAGGGTTATAATATTGCTATTAAGAAAACGATAAGATCCGATCTAAAAAGTACATTATATGCAAGACTGAAACATACAGTTTAATTTGTCAGTAATGAGTTATAACAGGATTTCTCATAAATCAATGAGCCTCTCCCGAATAAAGCCAAACCATGCTCTTGTTGAAAAAGGTGCTAGTTCTAACCTAACTATACTCATTATATGCGAATTTTATTTTGGTCCACCTTTAGCGCATGCTATGCCCTTTAGAAGTGCAAGCAAAAGGACCACTCCTTGAAGTCATGCAAGTAGTGGACATAGCATATTCTTGCTAAAGTGTTCACGTTCTTTTGTCGTTTTCTTAATGAGCCCGCCACACCATCCAAAAAAAAAAAAAAAAAACCCCTAAAGGGGATTAATTAAAGCATATATGTATATATCACAATTAATAATACAGAATTTTTAACCCAAAGAAGAAGCTGCTTATTTAAAAGGCACTTTCATTTTTATGCCCGTTCACGAAGATATACTTTTATATCACACTACATACAGTTTCTCCAATTTATTTCACTATCTTACACTCAATTAGGACATTCATCCAATGGAAAAAATCTGAACTTTCCTTTGCTATATAGCTAGGTGCATAAACACATGCATGAAGATTAAAAAAGGCACGCGTGGGGGGCATGGTAAGCTTCACTTTTTGTCATTAGGGTTACCAACATTTGGATTAGACCATTGATGCAACCATTATCCTCCCCATTTGTTTGGCTTCTTATGTAACAAAAAGTGCTTTGGACAACAAGTTTAAACAAACTTGTCTACTCGGATAAGATTGATGTAAGCATCCCAGCCACAGTTAAGACTATTTAGTAAAAGCATACACACACAGATATATATATATATATATATATATATATATGTTTATACTATTATTGTTTGCTTGTTTGGAGCTTCATCCCAACAAGTCTGTCTTCCTGGTACGTCAAAATGTAGCATCTTAAGTGCCCACATGCTTCCCTTGATATTGCATAATGAGCTTTGGAAAAATAATGTATACAAGCTAACAGGGTGAAAAGAGTCATCATTGCATGATAAGATATCATATGGGGTAGTCTTTTGATTAGTTTTTGTTTTCGTTCGTGCTTAATTCAAACGAATTATTCCCTAGATTATTAAGAACTGGTTTTTAGTTATGCGAAAATGTGAACTTAGTTCATGATTAGATTCCTTTAATCATTAGTTTGTTTAATTCCTAGGAACCAGCCGGAAAGAGGTCGTTTTCTTGGAGGGTGGAGATGGGACACCAAGCTGAAACATAATTATATTGTTTTTTTTGTTAATTTCCATGACATGCTTAACCGATATCATATGTATCTTAATTATAATTATATCCTAGTGAAGACGTCAAAAAGGGTTTTATCTTATCTTCTTTTAATGTTTCATGTTCAACAACGCATTATTATGCATTCTAAATTTATCGTCAAATTCAGGACAAAGAGGCATCGGATGAAAACGCAATAGAGAGAAAAAAAAAAAAAAGGAAAAAAAGGGAAGAAACACACGGTAGAAATGAATAGCTAGATAGACGCCAAATCATCAGCGAAAGGAAAAAATAGTACACGTAAATATGACTTAATAAGAATATGACATGGACTATAATCATCTCCAAAGCTTAAGATTGTTGAAAGCAATTTTGTCTACCACGTGAGAATTTTATATTGTAGCTTATTTTTATTTTACATTATAGCATGTAAAGTAATTTTGAGTAGCATGTGAAAGTTTCAAACTACAACAGTAAGAACTATGTAGTTCAAACGATTTTGTCAAAACGATATATATATATATATATATATATAAGGTTTATATAGAAAATTACGGACCGATTAACGACTGTTATATGACTCAAAAAAATGAGAGAAAAAAATAACTACGTACGGTAAATAGGAATATGTAATGAGAGTCTCTCCAATTAATGTGTGCAGATATATATAAAGTTTGTTTTTAAAATTAGTTAAAGCTAGTATTAGTAAATATATTAAGAGGAACAAGAACATAGAAGATTGACAATGTGGATGCTAATCTTCCTGTCCATTCAGTCGAAAGCTTCTAAATTATCGCCCACAAGTATGTATGAATGATGATTTCTAATGATTATTACCATTGCTATAATTTAAGCTAATTATAAATACACTTATTAACCATCTCTGATCCGTAGAGTATAAGGAACGACACAAGTTTGCGTGACAAAATTTTATTTATTTTTTATTTTTCTTAAAAATAATGTTGTAGAAGCAGCTTTAGCTAACAAAGTCCTAGAGTTTTTTTTTTTTTTTTTTGCTATTAAAAGTCCTAGAGATTGATGGAATAGACAAATGAACTTGAATCGTTCTAATTCCATAAACTTGATTAATTAATACATGGAAATGAGCTTTCTTTCTTAGGGGAAAAAAATAAAGAAATCCCCTAAGAAAGAAAGCTGCATGAATACAAGAGAGATTGTAATATATCTTTGAAATAAAAAGTTAATTGTCATGTGTGAATGGACATATATTATTTTTATGTGAAAAACGAAAGTAACACTGAGGCCAGATTTTATGGCTCGAAGGCACCAGCACCGTTACTTCTAACAAAGTGTCGCGGCACTTTTTTAGTCTTAAAGAGAAGTGACATAGAGTTATTTGAACCGTTGTACTATATGGTTGTATGTTTTTATATAAACTTGAATGCCTATTACCAATAAATATATTTGTTATAATAGTTGTGACATTGTGTGAAGAGATACCTTTACAAATGAAACGTATTTCTATGTGAAAGTTGCATGGATTATATTGGTGGTATCGGTTTAAAAAATGACACATTTGTCTTTTATTTAATTTTCAAAGTTTTACAGGTTTTATATCTTATTCTGGAACATAATATTATTGTTAGATATTATGTTCAAAGATTTATTATATCTTGGAAATAATTTATGTTAGCCTAAGAATAGCTACCCAAGAAGGGGTAAATTGCATTTTAAAATTTTTACAATTACTAAAAAATTTCTAGATTAAACACTTAAGCAATAAACACACATATAATAATTCAAGCAAATATAAATGTGCGAAAGCAAAAAAAAAGGGAAAAAAATACAAATGTTATTTATACTAGTTCGGTAAAATACGTACATCTATTGTCGTCGAGCAAGACCTTGCCTTAACCTCTTCCACTCTCTTGACTATATTTTCGGAATGATTACTCCAAGTACAATTGATAAGTTAGTTTTAGTCTAATTAATTAGATGATTCTCACTCAATATTTTTGTTAGTTTTGAGCGATTTATAAGAATTTAATAGTGTATTTATGGCGCCTAGGCGTCAATTCAGAAAACCGTCCACAGGCAAGTATAGCGCCTAGGCGCTACAATCCTAGCGCCTAGGCACCGTAATGAAGCCTAGGCGCCATTACGATTCCAGTCCAAATTTCAGTGTAATTTCGTTTCAAAATTACCTTTTCAAACCCTAACCTATAAATAGAACATTATAGAGGGTTGGAACACAAATTCTAAAGAAGGAAAACTACAAACAAGAGGGGAGAACTCACTGCTTTGGAGAAGAAAGAAGAACGGTGCAACCCGGAGACGGAAACCATCTTCGCATCTAAACACAGTTCTTTTCCTTCACTCATCATGTTTAAGACATTATTTAGGATTGTTTTTTGTTTCATTAGGAACTAATTTTCTCTATTCTAGGGCTACGATGTAGCCGGATTATAAATGTTCACTTTTATTTAATTTAATTCAATTCGATGTTTATTCATTATCTATGCTGAGTGTTTAATCTAATCTTAATGCTTGTAAAAGTTTGCGCACCTTTTGCATGATTTGTGATTTAATTTGAGGCTGAGAAGTGATAATTAAATTAGACCATGATTGAGTGCCATGAGATCATCATAGGATAGAGATATCTATGAGACTTGTGTAACACTATGAAATTCTTGTTCTTAATGAATCTTGGTAAGTTTAGAGTTTCCACAGAGTTGTAGGAAATTTGCTAACTAGGATAAATTATTAATGTTTGAGAAAGATTAATGACTACCTAAGAGAACTTCGTTATCGGCATAGGAGTAAACATCAGTTGATTAAGTTAGATAATTTGAATAGGATTAATTTAGGTGAAATCGGATGCCATAGTCTTTTATTATTTAGGTTTTCATTTATATTTTTTGTTTGGTTATTTTTCTATTTTATATTTGATTGTTCAAATAATTTTAGGGTTAACCAATTTCGGTACTTAGCTAGATTAATGCAATCCTCATGGGAACTGTAACGCCCCTATATGGGGGTTAACAGTTTTTAATGAGATAAAATAAAAATAAATAATAAAAGTAAAACCTTAAAAATAAAATTTGCCCGGGACTTAAATGAAAACTCTCAACTCAAAAATAAAAATATAAACGATAAATAAACCACAGTTTTAATGTAGCACCTTAAATTTAATAATATAAACTGTTGTCATCATCATTTTAACCCTCAACACATTGTAATACAGTCACAGAAAGTAACAATTGATGCTTACATTATCATGAAGAACATTCTCAACGATTGAAGCAGTCCCAATGTAATATAGCTACATCACTTCCTCAACTATATTTCTCGTAGCCACCTTACACTTAGTGAGTCCTGAAAAGATATAAACATAAGGGAATGAGCAACACTATGCTCAGTAGAGAAAGCCATTACCCACCTTTAGGTTTTTATCATTACCACATTAAAATCTGCATGGTTAGTAGGTTACATCATATTCCACATTATGAGGTTTATTATGATCACATCTTATGGATACCGTAGTTAATCATTACCAAGTGTCATAATTACACATTTATACAAATATTACCAATCATCATTGTTCATAGGTATCCATGTTAAATTGAGTATCACTCAACTCATCGAAACCCAAATGGGCGCACTTGATCACCCTATAAACATTCCAAGGGTGTTCCGGTGAGGGGACATCAAGCCCCGAGTCCTCACCAAATCGATTCCTGTACAGTGTGTTCTGGGACTTTCAACCCAAGGAAGCGTCATCGCCTTCCCCCTATTTTACCTTTTAGGGTATTCATGCCCAAGGACGTAACCGTCGCCCTCTTCATGTCTCACAATTTCTCTATATTGAATCATTATCAATAGAGTTAGTTTTCCTAACCATGCTTCTCAATTTATAACATGTGTCAATTCATTATGTTCCTCGTCGTACAATACAAGACGAGTCCATGTCATAGTTTCATATGTGATAATCATATAATATCAGTTCAACATAGATATATATATATTGCGGCAAAACAATCAATTTTAATTCTATAAAAACCTCACAAAAGATGAGTAATAGAATCCCTACCTTTCAAGCTTATCAACAGTCTCTTAATCCTGGAATCAATTAACGTTAGCTCCATACTCCCTTGATCCTAAGGCGTGCATAAGGACAATTAAAACTAAAGCACAACATACAACTACATTCATAAATAAATCATGTGTAAACCTATCTTACTAGTATGCCATTAAAGCTTTTATATAAATCTCTTTTGAATACCACAGTAAACAATTTTTGTCTTAACACAATATAAAATGTGAACAAGTAATCTATATGTTTTAGTCCCTAATAAGATTCATCAATCACTTAGGATAATATTGGAAAGGTTGCAAGACATTAAAGAATTAGGTGGTGAGCAAAGATGGGTTCTTGGTTCAGGTTAGCAACTGGTATACCATAACAAATTGACAGATTTACTAGTTTCCAATACAAAAATTGAATAATTCTTAGAAAATAAAATACAACTCCGATTTAGGTTTATGATAGCTCGTTAGAAAGCCTAGGATGCTACTTTTCAAATATGCAAACCAATTCATAAAATTCATTTTAATTTAATCTTAGAATTTCAAGAAATAACCACTGCCCATAGAGGTATTACAAAGTTTAACAATATAAATTTTCTGTCTAGGGCATATACACTTAGACTTCATACATATGCTCCAAAATAGCAACAAACATATACTTAGGTTTAAGAACGCAAATTTGAATAATCCTTTAGTATAAAAGAAAATTTATAAATGAAAGACTAAATTTGTTCATAAGATTCTAACCTCGGATTATGGTTAGTTGGAAGCTTGAAATGGCTTCAAAACAGGTTCCTTTACTTCGGTATGACTGAAATTCTTGCTCAAATGGAGGTGATGGTGGCTGATTTTTATGGCTGCCTTGAAGAAGTTCTCTAAGTATTTTGCTTCAGCAAAGAAATGAGAAGAAGAGTGTGGGAACCGTGGAAGAGAAAGGAAGAAAAGATGAAGTCTTTGAAGAGAAGTGATAGAAACAATTATAGAGGAGACATGTTGAAGCATGTCACGGAGGAAATAAAGAAAATGAGGGTCAAGAGTAGTTGGAAAAGATATCCTTATGTCTCATCTAAAGACTTTAACACATATAATGCCAATATGACATTTTTGAGATTTATTAGAAGTTCTAAGGCTTTTTAGTAATCATACTAAATAAATATAGGAGAATTTTAGAAAATTTAAAAATATATAAAAATAAATATTATAAAATAAATTTAAATGAAGCAATTTTTTTTATACATTAAAAATTAATTTAATTACCTCAATACCCGTTAGGAGAATAACGGGTGTCACAGCTCTACCCCCCTTAAAGAAATTTCGTCCTCGAAATTTCAATTCTAGCAATACTAGTAAAAATTTTGATTCCATTATGATTCCAATTCTGAGTCTAAACCGTTAATGTTGTTTGTCCTCCAAATTTAAGTTATCGTATCTCCACTCATTTACTTGCATAATAAATCTTACTCCTAAATCCCTCAATGAGAGTATTTCTGACAAGTTTCAACTTATAACACCGTATAATAGTCTAAGAATCTGATCAGGCATACATATTGACCATACCATGATTCCAGTCCTTCATTGTCCATGGACTGTGATTTACAATCACATTTAAGGAGATTGCCAAAGAAATTTTATATACTTCATCTTTAGGTTCCTTTTCCTTTTTGAGTAAGGAAAAGTCAAATATATTTGATTTCATACCTCAACTAATAAACTAAAACATAATCATAAAACATATATCACAAACGCTTTTATTCAAAACTATACATTAAACTTACTCATAGAGATATTAAACGGAATCTCAGAGTTGCAAACATACCCGGCATATTTTTCATTAAACAGCTATCCTCATGACACAAACATTCAACCCAAATAATATACTCATATTTCATATGGAATATCCCCATAACTGACTCTGGTACTTCCACATAATATTAACAGAATATTACACATTACAAACATAATACGGATACGTTTCGAGAGTACAAGGCACTCCGTATACCAGCTATCCATATCATGCATGCTTATAGGATACAAAAACATCGATAAACAAAAGATCGGACCTTAAGAAGGATGCGTTTCGAGAGCATCAAGTACTCCGTATCCAGCCATCCCGGCATTAGGCTCAATGAATCTAAAAGATTGAACAACAACGTACCACAAGAAACACAGAATACAAGGCAAACGGTTATTCGTAACACACGAAATACGGACACACATGCCTACATGCCAAAGATAAAACAAAAAGATTACAGATGGAGATTCAAATCAATTGGCCGCTCCCGGCTTTCCCTTTCCCATTCAAGCTTGGATGTTGCAGTGTCGGATTCTGGATGTATGATTTGCATTTTATCTATCAATTCCTCAGCTGTTGAAGCAGTGACAAAGATTTGTCTCTCCGATTCTGTAGTGATGTTTTCTTCCACAGCGTAATCTAGAAATTTCAAAAGACCGTCATAAAAACCATTTACATTCAGCAGTCCCAAAGGTTTGGAATAAAAGCCCAACAATTGCCCACAAGCAACTATAAATATTTCCTCAAGAGTACCTAGACCACCAGGTAATGCTATAAAAGCATCAGAATTATAGATTATGTCTTTAAAATTTTTAGGGATACTCCTGACTCCTTCTCCCTTACCTATGGCTTCCTTACAAAGGTTTCCTTCAACTGGAATATGAGGCCAAATTCTTACATCAGTAGCGTCGCTAGACCTAGCTGCTAGTGCCATATTTACCATCATTTTTATACTACCACCCCCATAGATTATGTTAATCTTCTTGCGTGCTAGGACTTGCCCTAAGTGATTTGCAGCTTCTAAATAGGCTTTATCTTTTCCAAGGCTGGAACCACAAAAGACACAGACATTCTTTATTTTCTTCGTGGACTGGGAGGTAGACATATTTGGTTTATAGAAGTGGTTGCTTAATGTCTGCTCCACTTAGACTTCGGGTTCTACATGAGTTTTTAAAGATGAGAAATATACAAAAAGGGCTAAAGAGATAGACGAGTAGGTAATGAAAAGGTAATCCAAAGATTTAAACAAAATATTGTGCGGATAAGAAAGTAAGATAAGGTGATTGATAGTTTACAAAAATCTGATTCACTTTTTGAAAAAGATTAGACTCTAATTGTATAACTTTTGACAATTGAGAACAATTCGACAGAAGACCCTCATGACACAACTGTAGACTTTTTGACAAATATACACCAAGTCTAGAAATTTAATATAAACGACAAATACTGTAGAACTTTTGAAATTTGAGACACAAATCTTGAAATATCTGGATAAGTTTTTCAAAATTCAAACATATTACTGTACCGTATGTAACGTGTCTGATAAGATAATATATTTTATTATATATATATTTAAGAAAATCATAAATTAAATAAGATATTAACACTTACTGTATCAATCTAATAATCACAATTATTTCAAACACAAAAGCAAATATTCTGAGTAAAAGAAAAACACAAACTGTTGAACATCAGCTAAAACTGCTTCAAATAAGCAAAGACAAAATAACCTTTATAGTGCGATGACTTATTCCCCATCCAGTTTTCTTATGGCTTGGCAAACAGGATCTAGAAATACCATATTCCTGAGGCGTTGTCTTTCTGTATAAAATTTAGGCCAGAGTTTAAAAATAGCTCCTTGAACATATCCACTAGGGTGACCGTGGAGAGGAGGATGGATGCTATCCAAGTTCTCCTTTGAAAGTCCATCCCTACAAAACCTTATTTTATCCTCTCTATTCGTAGACATATAACCAGGTGAAGTACATTTACCGTTACAATTTTGTCTTCCACATTTGTTACAAGTGACCACGATGGCACGAGCTCTTCTTTTCATTGCACTACGACTGGTACCTGTTCCTGGTAAACCGACATCTTGACTAAAGTCACTCGGACGGATCTTCCCCTCTATTAACATTCTCACATCACAAGGGATACCAAAACGCATAAGAATCCACAACCGAGTAATTCTAGCCTTATATTTCTTTCTGAGAATCTTTTGGGAGAGTGATGGGAAATACTTTCTCATGTGTTGGTACTTTGGGTCCATGATGAGATGAAAGAAGAGTAAATAGAAAGGAAAAATTAAGATAGTAAATTGCAGAATCCTAGAATTCCTTCTTCTTTTAGAGAAAAAGAAGAATTTTTAATGAAAAAGAAGAGGATTTGCGATTTAGAGAGAAAATAACAAATTAAGAGAGAAAAAGTGAACTCGGAGAAATAAACTCTTATGCACAGTAAACGTATATGTAAACAATAATTAAACCACTGTATATGACACGTATAGAGACCACGTGGGAGAGACAGTGTGAATCAAACTGATTTAAGATTTGAACTAGGCCCAAATGTTCTAAGTTGAAAATGGTCAGGTTGTTTCGGGCCTTAACACATTTAGAACGAGTTAAATAACAAACATAAAATTGAAAACCAATTTGTATAAATCTTAAATCCAATTCAAAGTCCACTATAGATAAGTTGACTATAACAACAAATCTAATTTAACGACAACAAGGATCTTCCTGAATGGTATTTAAAATCATTTCATAACAACACAATCTTCCAGCAACTCAAATGATTTTGTTTTAATCAAAACTTTATTGAACAATACATACACCCATATGTTATTCATAATACTTAACATCTATCAATGGATTCATCATCATTACTACCAAGGGTTTAGAATGCGACTAACCTTGAAATCAATACGATTTACGTCTTCCAACGTAGACCATATAAATGAACAAAGACACTTGATGTTACTACTTAAGAACATCTACAATCCCCACAATTCTACTTATACAATATATAATTTCCTCATATAACAAAACCTTAGGTAACCAAAAGATTCACTGATACACTTAAATACAATGTACGTAACAAATATTCCAATTTTGAGATTCATGCATTCTAGACTTTACACAGTCTCAACAGACCAAAAGTCTAACATTTATCTCTCTCATGATTCAATACCATGATTTCCAACTTATATCATATTCCTCAAATAATAGAACTTTCAAGAAAAGACATTGACACTTATGTGCTCCATCGAATCCACACATAATCATTACTTAGGTTTGAATCAATTACGAAAAATATGCCAAACTTTAAAATCAATAAATCAAGCCTTATATTTCTTATTGTTTTTCACGAGACAAAAGGCTTTTAAATCCTCGTATCTATACGAATTTCTCATCGTTTATACGAATTAAATATGCTTATAGATCCAAATATTATACGAATCTCTCATAAGCATTCTACTTATAAACTCATTCCATATAATTATCATTCCCTTATAACTATTAATACTTTCCTTCTATATAATTATTGTACTCATATAACTATTGATATTTTCATTCTATGGCCTTTCCATGTTACATCCTTCTAGACTGTATAAATCAATGTGAAGGTTCATTTTGATGATGACAATAAAAATTCAGCTTCAAAACCATCTCAAAAATATATTTTTTTAAAGTGGTGCTACACTCCCTAGGTTAACCGAACCTAGGCTCTGATACCAAAAATTCTGTAACGCCCCTATATGGGGGTTAACAGTTTTTAATGAGATAAAATAAAAATAAATAATAAAAGTAAAACCTTAAAAATAAAATTTGCCCGGGACTTAAATGAAAACTCTCAACTCAAAAATAAAAATATAAACGATAAATAAACCACAGTTTTAATGTAGCACCTTAAATTTAATAATATAAACTGTTGTCATCATCATTTTAACCCTCAACACATTGTAATACAGTCACAGAAAGTAACAATTGATGCTTACATTATCATGAAGAACATTCTCAACGATTGAAGCAGTCCCAATGTAATATAGCTACATCACTTCCTCAACTATATTTCTCGTAGCCACCTTACACTTAGTGAGTCCTGAAAAGATATAAACATAAGGGAATGAGCAACACTATGCTCAGTAGAGAAAGCCATTACCCACCTTTAGGTTTTTATCATTACCACATTAAAATCTGCATGGTTAGTAGGTTACATCATATTCCACATTATGAGGTTTATTATGATCACATCTTATGGATACCGTAGTTAATCATTACCAAGTGTCATAATTACACATTTATACAAATATTACCAATCATCATTGTTCATAGGTATCCATGTTAAATTGAGTATCACTCAACTCATCGAAACCCAAATGGGCGCACTTGATCACCCTATAAACATTCCAAGGGTGTTCCGGTGAGGGGACATCAAGCCCCGAGTCCTCACCAAATCGATTCCTGTACAGTGTGTTCTGGGACTTTCAACCCAAGGAAGCGTCATCGCCTTCCCCCTATTTTACCTTTTAGGGTATTCATGCCCAAGGACGTAACCGTCCGCCCTCTTCATGTCTCACAATTTCTCTATATTGAATCATTATCAATAGAGTTAGTTTTCCTAACCATGCTTCTCAATTTATAACATGTGTCAATTCATTATGTTCCTCGTCGTACAATACAAGACGAGTCCATGTCATAGTTTCATATGTGATAATCATATAATATCAGTTCAACATAGATATATATATATTGCGGCAAAACAATCAATTTTAATTCTATAAAAACCTCACAAAAGATGAGTAATAGAATCCCTACCTTTCAAGCTTATCAACAGTCTCTTAATCCTGGAATCAATTAACGTTAGCTCCATACTCCCTTGATCCTAAGGCGTGCATAAGGACAATTAAAACTAAAGCACAACATACAACTACATTCATAAATAAATCATGTGTAAACCTATCTTACTAGTATGCCATTAAAGCTTTTATATAAATCTCTTTTGAATACCACAGTAAACAATTTTTGTCTTAACACAATATAAAATGTGAACAAGTAATCTATATGTTTTAGTCCCTAATAAGATTCATCAATCACTTAGGATAATATTGGAAAGGTTGCAAGACATTAAAGAATTAGGTGGTGAGCAAAGATGGGTTCTTGGTTCAGGTTAGCAACTGGTATACCATAACAAATTGACAGATTTACTAGTTTCCAATACAAAAATTGAATAATTCTTAGAAAATAAAATACAACTCCGATTTAGGTTTATGATAGCTCGTTAGAAAGCCTAGGATGCTACTTTTCAAATATGCAAACCAATTCATAAAATTCATTTTAATTTAATCTTAGAATTTCAAGAAATAACCACTGCCCATAGAGGTATTACAAAGTTTAACAATATAAATTTTCTGTCTAGGGCATATACACTTAGACTTCATACATATGCTCCAAAATAGCAACAAACATATACTTAGGTTTAAGAACGCAAATTTGAATAATCCTTTAGTATAAAAGAAAATTTATAAATGAAAGACTAAATTTGTTCATAAGATTCTAACCTCGGATTATGGTTAGTTGGAAGCTTGAAATGGCTTCAAAACAGGTTCCTTTACTTCGGTATGACTGAAATTCTTGCTCAAATGGAGGTGATGGTGGCTGATTTTTATGGCTGCCTTGAAGAAGTTCTCTAAGTATTTTGCTTCAGCAAAGAAATGAGAAGAAGAGTGTGGGAACCGTGGAAGAGAAAGGAAGAAAAGATGAAGTCTTTGAAGAGAAGTGATAGAAACAATTATAGAGGAGACATGTTGAAGCATGTCACGGAGGAAATAAAGAAAATGAGGGTCAAGAGTAGTTGGAAAAGATATCCTTATGTCTCATCTAAAGACTTTAACACATATAATGCCAATATGACATTTTTGAGATTTATTAGAAGTTCTAAGGCTTTTTAGTAATCATACTAAATAAATATAGGAGAATTTTAGAAAATTTAAAAATATATAAAAATAAATATTATAAAATAAATTTAAATGAAGCAATTTTTTTTATACATTAAAAATTAATTTAATTACCTCAATACCCGTTAGGAGAATAACGGGTGTCACAGGAACGATACTTTACTCACTCTTTATTACTTGTCTACGATTCTGTGCACTTGCAGATTTTCCACAATAACAATCCAATGACTTGTCTACCCAGGGCTCACCATAAGCTCTTACAATCCACCATTTTACGGAGATTAGCTGACCAAAACACCCAGAATTTCACTAAGGCTTTGGAAACCTAATGCACTAGTTTTACAAGAGTTTGAAAGTTTAAGCTCAACATTCACAACTCCTAGAAATGCTTAGAATACAATTTTGAATGAACTAAGAGATGATTAAGCACACAATGAGAATTTTTGACAAGTTTGTTTCAATAATGATCAAAAGGCTTGTTGAAAACTTAGAGACTAATACAAAGATTATTCCAAGTGTTCTTGGGTATCAACAAATTCAAAAATGAGGCTATTTATAGGCTAGAACCTGAAACTAGCCGTTTATAGTCGTTGAGGCGAATTTGCAATGGCTAAAAAACTAGTCGTTAGACTGCGCAGTCGACCGCTATATACATGACATGGTCAACCATGTTGCATGATGAGGAAGCCCTAATGGGATACCACGGTCGACCGCTATAGGTATAGCGCGGTCAACCATGCCTCTTTTGCAACAATAGGCCCTAAAAAGTTTGTTTTAAAAATTTAAAGCAATTTATAAATCAATTTATTTTTAAAATAGATTTAAAAAGCAATTTTAATATAATTTCTGTCTTTGAAAATTTTATAATATGTAAAAAAAATATTAGAACAATTTTTACCAGATTTAAATATATTTTTTTAAATTAAAAAAATAACAATAAAATGCTTGAAATCAATTTGAGTTTGAAAATAGTTTATGAAAAAGTAATTCTTTGAGTGAATTGAACTTAATAAAAATTTCTTGCATGCTTTAACATCATACAAGCTTAGAAATAAACATAAGCCTATTTATCATGCTTGTTGATGTCATTTCTTCAATCTTTAAGCTCTTGGCAATATAATCCGTCTTTGATTCAATTTCTTCGGAGTCTTGATAAGTTTCCTTCAATAATGTTGGGTTGCCAAAACAATCACTCTAAATGACATATATATACTTAAGATAATTATTAGCATTTAAGTAATTAATTATTTGTTGTCTTCAAAATTAAAATAAATATTTCATTTGAAATCTTGGGCCAACAATTTTTTGTTAGACTTATTAACAAACTTTGTAACTATGCAAATAAAATCTTTAAAAAGAGTATTCATTATTTGCCTCAAACCTATCTTTATTGCTATAAATAAGCCTTCATTTCTTGCTCTATTCATATAATCCAACAAATCGATTAATTTATGTATCATTTTTGCATGTGGGCCTGAAGCACTGTCAAACTCTTTTTTGATATCATTTCCCGTGGCTGCTAAACAGAACACTAGACTGATAACTCTTTAGGTGGAAAAATGTATAATAAATTATCACTCTTAAGATGTTCGATATCAAATAGGAGTAGCTATTGTTTCATGGCTTTAATTTGAGCTCTGAATCCCCATAATGGGTAGGATTAGTTAAGGTGATCAGCTTTGTGCAGCAACCGCAGGTTAGGGTACTGACTTGTTATAGAGCCACCATTTTACTATATACTTTGTTTGAGAAAGCTAGTTTTTGAATTGCTATTTTATCCTACTAACGCTCTTATGTGATAATTGAGGCTTTACCTTTATAATGTTTGAAAAAAAAATTTGTTTAAATTTAAATAGTGTACAACATGTTACAGTATAAACAAACATAGGCTCTAATATAAAACTTTTAATCAATATATTTGTTGAGGTGTTGAGATCTTCGACTGGAATCTAACGGGCACCTCGAACGTATTGTCGGGAGAGCTGTTTGGGGAGCCTCTACGCGAATTTGCCTCCAATGGAAAGCGCGTCCCCCAAAGTCGAACCCATTTCCTCTTAAATAAGAGGGTCTTAAGGTGTCCCAGGTACCAATCCATCACAAATTCCTATGAAGGCTCCCAAACAGCCTCCCCAATAATATATTGAGATATCTGTAAGGCTCTGACCGGAGCTCTTAACACCTCAACAACATTCAAAGTTGTCAAACATTTGTTTAATTGGTCTTTATAGTCTCTTTGCTACGGCCTACGTCATCTCTGATATTGATTCATTAACTGCAGATTGGAAAAGTCGATAGTCAAGTATGTCAACGTTTAAGAGAGAGCACTTTTAACGGTTAACACCTGCTTAAATTCAAAGCCCAAAATACCAATAAAG